>JARJLE010000175.1:0-146230 GCA_029289555.1 Mycena latifolia | reverse complement strand
AAGAGAGCCACCCGTCGAGGGCAACGAGGCGGAGCGTCGCCGTGAAGCCGCAGTATAGCTAAACCCAAATCAATCATAAACAGGAAGGCGGGGGTATGGCCGAGGAACGTACCATGAGAGCGGCGCGCAGCGCGGCGGAGGATCCGTGTGGACTGCGCGCGGGCATTGGGATGCTGAGACTCGGATGCCTTTGCCTTCGTCGGGATGAACACTGCCCTGCTGTCCCACGCCCTCGTCCACCCACTGCCGCGGCTGCGGTATCGCGTCTCAGGTACATATGCCTCAGCTACAGGCTCGGATGGGCGTCCTGCGCGGGCTGCAGGCCGTACGGGTACGGCGACACCGCCGCCGCGTGTTCCACGCCGATAACCGTCTCGCTCGCGCTCCGGGCGGACGCCTCAGCCACGATCATGGCATGGGCAGGCGGGCACGAGGTTGAAGTACACGGCCTCGTCGACGGCGGTGCGGGTTCTTGTGCAGGATGGTCGACTGCGCGCTGGGGTTGTGGTTCCTCTGGGCAGGCGCGTCTGCGCGGGCTTTGGTCCCTTGGCAATCACAGGCTCGGGGAGTGTGACAGGCATAGGCATCTCCTCTGGCTCGTCGGTGAACGCGCTGGGGTTGCTGCTGTCCATCATGAGCATCGGGGGATGTAGGCGCTTTCGCTGGCGGGTGCTAGGACGACTTCCGGCTCGGGGGCGGGAACAGGCTCGGGGGGCGGTGCGATTCGTCGAACGCGGCGGGATGCTCCGCAACAGAAGGTTCGGGAGCAGGAGATCTTCAGCCTGCGGCTCCGACACGTTGTGGAGGCGGTGTCGGGCCGAGATGCGGCGGGATACAGGGCGACCTCGACGGAGTGGGGCGCATTACAATCAGGCCAGAAGTGCAGGAGTGGTCGAGACTCGATGCTCGTGGATGGCATTGAAGATATCGTCGGCAAGATGTGCCAGGGTGGAATCAGAACAGTCATGATGTGACCTTTTCACGTGTACTTATAGTTCCATCCATGGCTTCGCAGGAAAGTGAACGGCCGGCAAGCGGTGGGACACAAACAGACAGCAGGGGGTGGGTCTGGGGGGAAATTGAAAAGTAGAATATCAAATCATTCAGGCTTAGAGTGCCCTGCGTTCCACCGCTATCAGTGACGGCCCAACTTAAACAACTTAAACAACAGAAAGTCTTTTAGATTGTTTTCACCTCAAACAGCGAAAAATGGTTGCATTGAGTCGAATTTTGCTGAGTCCTTGTGTATGGTGGGAAAGTGGAAGTCAGAAATGATCCAAGCGGAAGAGGCTTTGCCGAATCTGTTGAAGGTAGACCCGCCGATATGAGTATACCCGCCATCAGCGCCATCAGGCGAATGTTACTTTTTTATCTTTTACTATATACCGGCGCAGTGCGCTTATCATCTCAGTCGTTTCCACCTTAGCGTGTCCGAGGAGGTGAGCTACTACTTACTTTACTTACATCGACGCTCATAGCTTATATTTAGCTCTTACGAACTTGTTCTACTTTAGGTATTGTACCGTACAGTCGTTTCCACTTAGCGTGTCCGACTGAGCTCTTACGAACTTGTTCTTACTTTAGGTTATGGGCCCCGTAGCTTCTAAAGAGCTCAATCAAAGAACAGCACGCAATATAAATTCGACTCAACTGCTATCATACGAAGTCACGATGGCGTCTCAAATGATCAACCTACCCGCTTACTCTCGACCGAGAAGCTACAATCCAACAAATCACACTACCCTACCTTAAAGATCCTCATAGGGAACATGCTGCGAGCAAAGGCTTGTCAGGTTATCTTGACGGCAGCATCACAAAGCAGCAGTGCTCCCCTACCTCCGGGGTTGCATTCCCTCCATTACCTCCCGAGCCTACCCCTGTTCTCCACCGCTCCGTCTCGTGAGGAGTGGACCTACTCGATGGTGTGATGCGGTCGATGATCGTGACCAACATTGTGACCCCATCGGGCTAGGTGTCAAGCGCGACAGGACCGCCAATGAGTGCTGGGACTCCGTGGTCAGCGCATGTGCAGGGAAGAGTGATGCCGCCTTGTCCCTTGCCGAGAGCGAGCTCAATCCATAAAGTTCACTGGGGTGTCGCGCGACGATCTTGACGTGCTTCTGAGCATATCCGCAACAAGGCAAATATTGTAGGATGCTGGGGAAGATGGTGGATGAGAAGGAGATAAAGAATGTCCTCATCCGCTCCTTACCTGCCGATCCTCGCGGTTAGGTCTCCAAGGTGCTCTCTTCTCCGCCAAGGACACCAACGAGGCTTTGCACTCATCAAGACTGTCGCAATCAATTCGGGGATGCCCGATACCGCCGACTATTAGCTCGACATCCGCTGCGTTCACCACCTTTGCACCAAAGCGCCGCTGCACAAACCCACAGTGCAAAGCCATCAATAAGACCAGCCACATCATCGACAATTGTTACTGGCCTGGCGGAGGGAAGGAAGGCCAGTTCCCGGCCAACTCGGCAAGCGCAAGCCGCAGGCGAATCAAGCGTGGCGGGTACAGGCGATGCGGGGGAGACAGTACATCGTGTCTTGATGGCGCGAACCTGCGGAAAGGGCTGGATGATGGAGGAGGTCGACGACGAGGATCCATGATCCCTCGTGTCCTCTCCCAGCTGCAAAACCTGTCACAGCATCGCCGGTGGTGACTGCGACCATTGGAGAGATCATGCCTCCTGTCGGGGAGGTATTATAACACGGCTATCGCCCGCGCGCGTTGGTCAGCCGCACCTTCGAGAACCACTCCCATCTGTGACTGTAACCTTCCTCGACTCCGGCGCAAGCGACCACTTCTTCCGTGACCGTTCGGACTTCACCGCATACGAAGCCATGCCTGTGCGACGGGCAAGTCCGCTCTGGCATATGAGGGCGACTTTGCAATTGTGGGGAAGGGAACTGTGAATAAACTATTCCGATTGGGGGGAAAACAGTCGATTTACCTCTCAATGCTCCATGCACCATCGTTATCCGCCAACCTCATTTCCGTCAGCAGTTTGATAAGGCGGGCTATTGGGCGACGTTCGGGGGTGGTGAAGTCAGTGTGAGTGAAGGCAGGGATGGTGCCGTCCTTCTGCGCGGCCGTGGATCAGACGGGATGTATATCCTTGACGTCGACAACACACACGCTAAGATTTCCACTGCCACACCTGTCGATCTGAAGAACTGGCATCCGCATGACACCAGCCGGAAACTATCCGCGAAATGCACATCAGGAAAAACCTCCCCAGATAATTCGAGATAATTTTGGTGAAATATGTTGCCCGACATAATCTTGCAACATGTTCAATAATTTGTGATAATTTCGTGATAATTTCGTGATAATTTCGCGAACATTTGTGAACATGCCCGTGGAAAATCAGCCAGACGCTAGAGACAGGCAGGAGACCTCATACAAGTCCGGAATATCAAGTTGCTCGAATGAACTCCCGAAACTCGTGGTTAGCGAACAAACCGTTTCGGGCAGTCAGGTGGTCGTGCAATTGATCGTCAAGTCGTTCAAACTCCGCTGATGCAAATAACCCAACAAAAGTCGTGCCATTCTTTGTTTTTCTCTTCACCACCATCTTCTCCCCATCCGCCGGCGCTTCCAGCTACGCCCTGCCCTCTGTTCGCCACGGCACTCGCCCTTACAGCGCCCGGCATCTCGTCTGTCCCCGCCAAGTCACCACCCACTGATTTCGCCTCTCCAAGAAAGCCGCCACGTCATCGCGTCAGCGGGGCACGTCGTCGTCCTAGAGCTCCTTCACGCAAGCCCTGGCCGCCCTCAAGCATTCAAGTGAGCCCTGCACCCTCCTCTGCAGCCCCGCAACGCTTGTTTCCCTCAACACTTCCCCATCGACACATCGCGCGAAGCCTTGCGAGCGCAATTTGTGGGGCCCTCTTCAAACTTCAAGATGTTGTTTGACTCTCGTCCGAGTCGCCAAGCGCTCATACTCTGAGCCGCAAATACACCTTCCAGACTAGATACTCCCAAGTCCAGACTCCTTCTCCCGCGTCAGCTTCTCCTGTTTCGGCCGTCGTCTCAACCTTCATCATCAAGTCCATCATCAAGCTCATCTGCATCAAGTTCAATGTCTCCAGTCCCTAACACCGCGCTGACGCCCCAGCAAGCCCATGGTCATCCATTCAACGCCTCCTGTCTCAATCTGCCTCAATCCCACCATCCGTATCTTCGACAGCTCTGGTTACTGGGCCCGCTCAACGCCCCTCAACACCTGCTCAGCTCGCCCCCCTACCCGTCACCGTGTGGACGTCGAACGAAATGAGACCTTCGACTCGAGGGAGGATATAGTGTAGTTCTGTGTGTATATATAGCATCCAATGTTATCTACTTCGTTTCTATGTGGCGTTTTATGAGCAAGTACCAAAGAAAGTAGCCAGAATACGCCAGAATAATGGAGGATAATTTGGCCAAAATGCCGTGAGATTTGGTCGGGGTAACATAATTTGAGGACATTTGGCGAACTCTCGATAATCGAGATAATTTGGGAAATTTTTGACGAAATTATCTCAAATTATCTGGGGGGGGCTTTTCCTGATGCAGACGAAGGGCCTTGTCGATGGCCTTGACATTACCGACACAACCTTGGAGGGGAAGTGTATCAGCTGCAGAGCGGGTCGTCAGCATGCGCGGCCGTACGATGGTCATACAGACCCCAACGTACCTCCCCTCGACCTCGTCGCATTCGATTTGTTCGGCCCATCGCGTGTAGCATCCGTTGGCGGGAACTACTACATGATGGCGGTTGTCGACAGCAGCACATCACATAAACATGTCGACTTCTTGAAGGACAAGAGCGACGAGTCCACCATCCCCGCGTTCGATGCATATCGGGTGATGGCAGAGCGGCAGACGGGGCATCGCGTGAAGCGCGTCAAGACTGATGGCGTATTCCTGTCAGCGAAGTGGAAAGAGTATTTCAAGACTCACGGCATTATCCACGACCCTACACCACCGCATTCATCTGCTGAGAACGGGCTCGCAGAGGGCGCGATCCGTACCATCACGGAGGATGTCCGTACCCTTCTTGATGAGTCGGGGCTGCCACACAAGTATTGAGCTGCAGTGGGGGCCTTTTCCGCTACTACGCGCAACCTCATGCCGTCGCGCCGTCACCCTGGCAAAATTCCTCAGGAGGGTTTCAGTGGTCATCGTCAAACTGTTGCGCACCTGCGTGTCTTTGAGTGTAAATGCAGCGCAAAGGTCAATATGACCCACAGCGGCCACAGGGTTGATGGGAAGAGCAAACTCGAGAGCCGCTCCATCCCAGCGACGTTTATCGGGTATGGTTCCGGGGTGGGGAACTACATCTTGATTGACGAGCACGGGGCGCAATTCGAGAGCCGGAATGTCGAGTTTGATGAAGGCGTACCTCATCGCACGGTGGATGTGGGGGAGAGGCTATGGATGGCAGAGGATGAAACTGTGGATGCGGCGCCATCCAACCGCGCTCAGAGCAATGTTCTGGATGTAAATGCAGAAGTCGTTTCCGCTGCTGACTCATCTGCTGACTCATCTGCGCCAAGCTCGCGTCCGCCTTCTCCACCTCCTGAACCTCTTCAAACCCGCCGTTCTACGCGAAGCACCACTGCGACAACCCGAGGCGCCGAGTCCCGAGAGTATGCCGCACACGAGGACGCTGCAGCGGAAACAGTACATATGATATATCATACCCTGTGGTGAGAGATGGGTGGTGATGTATCATTGCCTGTGATTCACAGATGTGCGTGATATATCAGCTTAGAGGCTGACCTATATCTGGTGGTAGATCCGAATCCTTATCCGAATTTGGGTGTTCGTCCGCGCGGCAACACGGACGCGCGGCGCGCGCTTTGCTGCTGGCGGGTGGCAGTGCTCGGTGCGTGATGGCGGCGTGTGTACATGTGTTATGATTACTTCTCTTCGTCTTCCGATCCCGCTGCACCCTCGTTCCCCCTCCCGCCCCTTCGTTCGCACTCGAGGTGCGATGGTAATCCAACAGGATCCTAACCCTCATACATGGCCCCTGTTTCCGCTCCCTCAGCAGCCATTCGCTCCATGTTTCCGGTTCCGCGTCCTCGCTTGCTGCCGCAATTTGCACACCCCTGCGCGCCCTACTGTTGGCGGTATGCAACTTTTCTCTTAATAATGATGTGCCCTACCGATGGATACCCATTTGTCCCCATAACCCCACGCTTTGCTCCGCGCTGCGGCTTTTAGCGTATTCGCCATCCCAGTCAATTTTGGCGCTCCAGGATGCTCACGAGCGGGCAGGATGTTGTTGGTGACTCGGGCTGATTGGTACGTATCCGTTTATAGCGCATTGATCGCCTGCGCTCTCTTACCCTGTGCCGCTGATTTTAGTGGCCCCGCTGCACCGGTGATAAGGTGTGCATCTTTGCGCACCTGAAATCTTTGTTTTCGTACAAGTACAAGCGGATGGCTAGTACTTGTGACTCCAGTAAGACTAGAGGGCACTGGTTCAATCCCGGAACTGAGTGTTAAGCCGTTAGATGCATTGCAAACTAGCATAACCAACAAAGGAAGACTGGGTTGCCGTCCGAGGTACTCTTCACGGGGGCTTAGGATACTGGCCTGGCTTCAAAACACACTAGCTAGCCATAGGACTCACCCGGCGCGGAGTATTGCACAAATGCTACAAGTTCGGTGTCAGTATGGATGTTAGGCAATCAAGGGACTTTGGAAGGAAACAGGAAAGACTAGCTATTGGCGCAAGGCTTTGAACCAAGGCCATGGAGATTATAAAGGGATTCATGAAATCAGAGCAAGTTGGCGCCAGGAAAACGACAATGAAGCGGGCGCGCGCCAGTATAAATTGGAGCGTGCTCAAACGGGTCAGCACCAGGCTACATGCTGAAAGCTGGCGCCAACCCTTGAAGTAAAATAAGGAGCAAGGATAATGCATACCTTGGCGCGAGGATCTCATAAAGGAAGAAAGAATCCGAAGAGGAAATTTGCACAAGTCGGCGCCAAGAAGTGTATAAATAGTTGGCGCCGACTTCCCTCAAATTCCCTCGACGAACTCAAGGATGCCCTGAGTAATGAAGGCTTACCAGGAGGCTTGGCACTCGCTTAGAGAAGCTATTAGCCGATGGTATTAGCAAGAGACAATTATGAAGTAGAGGGGTTTAGCGAAGCTAGCCGACGAAGGATGGCCCTCTTTGGGTTGAATTCGCTAAGAGCTGGCCTCTCATTGGCCCAAGGAAGTACTGCGGCTTTCTAAGGCTCGCTAAGTAGATGGACTAACCGAGGGATTGAAGGAAATGACAAGGACGATATTAGGATGAGGCGTCTAAGCGACGCTAAAGAGAGAGGTGCACCCGAGACGAGCCAGAGAGCTCGCTTATACCTTATTATTACTCATTCAACGTTGTACATCTCGCTTAGTTCAGTAGTATAAAGCCGCATGTAAACCAGTAGTTAGGCAGTGAAAACTCCCCCGTTATTGGCACATAGCTCTTTTGAGCTCAGAGCTCAGCTCAGTCACTGGACAACTCGCCTAAGAGCCTGCACTATACTCATCTGCCGTCCCAGTCACTGAACCCTTGCAAGTTCACACTCGGCGCCAGCCCAGTCACTAGTCGGCGCAGCTTCCTACCACACACTCATCCCGCGCCAAGTCCCTGAACTATTGCAAGAGTTCAAACTCGCGCCGGCCCAGTCACTGTGCTAGAGCCTTAGAGCCAACCTTCCACACTCAGCTCCTCTACCCCTCTTCGGTGTCCGCCCAGTCACTGGCCTAGGTGTCTAGTCGGCTTTGTCTATCACACTCGGTTGCCTGCTCAGTCACTGAACTTACGTTCAAACTCGGCGCCAGCTCAGTCACTGTGACATTGCTCAGCCCGCTCTCTACACACTCGGCTCGCGCCAGTCACTGAACCTTGCAAGTTCAAACTCGCGCCAGCTCAGTCACTGTGTTAGCTTTCTACGCCCTTCCCCACACTCATCGGCCCGATCCCTATTTATAAAGTCCAATCTCTGGCGCGAGCCACTTCACTCGTAGACTTAAAACATCTACACCCCCGTCGATAAGACATCTGGAGACACTGGTTATATAAAGGAGGATCTTCCACCCACTAAAGTACCTGTGGTCTTTCTACTGAAATTGAAGGGTCGATACGAGTACCCGTCTCCCCGAACTAAATAACGATAAGACTGTTGGAGTGATTGGTTGTTGGAGTTTAGTGTGATTAGAGTTAAGACTTATCGTCTTACTCTTTTAATATTAGATTTCACGGCCGCACGCCACTGCACCGTTTCATCTGGAGCCCACCGCGAGGGGTGACAATTTCATAAAAGACACTTTGTCTTGAACCCTGGGAGACCTATCCGGAAAAAACCTGTTGAAAGATCATCTGTCGGCACCACCTCGTAAAAAGCCCTCACTAGTGTGAGTCTTGCGCGAAAAAGCCTTCACCCTGTCGAGCCGTGATTCTTCTGGATCCAGCTCCGGGAACCCTAGTAATCAAGGAAGCGCCAGTGCACATAGCTATCCTCCTCCTGCCATTACGGAAGGATTAGGACCCTATTGGAACTCCGCCCCTTCGAGAACTAGCAGAAACTCAGAGAAACGAGCTCAGGCCACTAGTGACCAGTCCTCCGTCTATCAGAGTCCAGCAGACCGTGCCAGATCGGCCGCGTCCGCAACCACAACCCAACGCATCGAGGCCAGCCTTGATCTACAACAAAGACGAGTTACTGCTGACAGTGTAACTGTTGGCGCCAACTCTCAAAGCACCTTAGGATCACAGAATCCAGGCGCACCTTCGGGAGATAATTCTCGAACACACACTCCCCCACTTGAATCTGTCACGCAGAGTCTCGTAGTCCCTTCTCGAAACCCCACCCCCATAATAAACCAGAACTCAGTATCAATGTCTACTTCAAGGATACCTGAGCCATGGGATCGCAACGCGCCTTGGTTCAAGTCTACGGATCCGGAAGAGCTTCGGCAATTCCTGGATTACATGACGAGACTGATGGACCTAGACAAAACCCGGATGATAAAAAGAATGCTCGACTAGTCGAGTATACGGATACGAAGGCAAGGAAAGAATGGGAGGGTTTACCTTCCTTCGCAGCGGGAGATTATGATGAGTTTGTAAGGGACATAATTAGCCATTATCCGTCCATTAGAGACTCAGAGAAAGGTTCAATAGCCATATTGAACAAAGTGTTGTCGAAGTTCGCCTATCAAGGCATTGAGTTGAACGACCAGGATGAGCTGCTGTCCCTTATAAGACCTATGCAAGTCGAAGTCAATAAACTCTTGCCAAAGAAAGTGACGAACAAGACGGCGATAGCCCGATTCGTGGAGAAACTGGCGCCGGAATTCGCTAGTCGACTCTGGATGCGCTTGGATATGGACATCGCGGCGCAAGATGCGCTGCCGGTGGACCCCAATGATGCTGCCGCAGTCAAAGCTAAGAAAGACCGGCGCGAGGCTCTCGAAGAAGAGCGCTACGCTTTCAAAGATGTCATTAGAATAGCTAAGGAACTGTCCAGGGAAGGCCAAGTCAGGAGCGAGTATGATAACACCGGTTCTAATTCCGTGTCATCTACTGGCGCCACGACCGAGTCCCCTGTTGTTACTCCAAAAGTTATCAAGAAGGAAATAGAAGCGATGTCTACAATCATCGACCGGAAACAGGATGAAAGAATTGAGGAATTGAAACAGTGGACGGTTGGCTTGATGGACAAATTGGATACTAAGCAGCATGCAAACCGGGCCAAAATGGACCAGTTCATGAAATCCCTGCCAAAGACGGCTGTTGAACCCAGACCGGCGCCATTTGATTCACCAAGTAGACCAGCGAATTACTCGCGCCCAATTACGGCGAATGACTTGTGCCACTATTGTCAATTAACCGGGCATTACATTCAATTCTGCGAGCATCGGCGCAAGCATATTGAAGAAGGAGGCCTAAAAATAGTCAACGGGAGAGATTGTTACGGAGATGGCTCCTCTTTGTTCGCACCAAGAGGCGGTAAATCGAAGAAGGAATTAGTTGATGACTTCATGAAAAAGAAAGTCGGTCAGAACTATCAAGTCTCTTCGTTCTACTCTGAACCCATGGACATGGAAGAACCGGATCCGGATCAGTATGATCCTAGGGACGATGAAATCCTGACGATGCAAGTGAATGAGGCCAATCTGAAGCATCAGTTGGCGCAGGCAAATGCAAGGAATAGGGCTACGCAACTAGTCCAACAGCAGCAGTCAGTTGGGGCCGTTCAACCGGCCCCAGCGGCCCCTGTTCAACCGAATAACGATTTCGGTCAAGCAATAGCCATACTCGCAACTGCATTACAACAACAGTTCGTGATGCAAACACGGGCGAACTCCAATCACACGGGGTCCGCGCCAGGCAATGAGGGTTTTTAGAGAGTCCAAGGAAAGGGGAAAAGTCGGACATTCGAAAGAAGGCGCCGACTAAGCCTGCAAAGCCCCTGGAGGACCTGAATACCGCGAAACGGACAGGCGAGGAAATTAATAACGGGCGCCGGGAGCAAAAAGGTGCTTCCCCAGGAAAGGAGTCCAGAAAGGCAAGAATAGTAGAAGTAATTGAGGACGAAGAAGATGAGCCACCGGTGAAGAAGACTCAGGAGCTTCCCTATAGAGGGGTGGCGCCAGTCGAGTTTTCGGACCGAAGGTCGGCGCCAACTTCTGGAAAGTCTTCCTTTGACACTCTAGCCGATGAGGTAGCCTATAGACTTAGGGCGCCAATAGATGCTATTAAGGAAGCCAGCGTAAAAGCTGTAGTAGAAACCTTGAGGAAAACGAATGTCAGTATACCTTTTGAGGACCTAATGGCCATCGCGCCCACAGTTCAAAAGGATACGAAGGACTTGGTTACCAAGCGCCGGGTACCTGTAGGGTCAACAGGAGGAAAGGTTCACTTCCAGGATCAAGTAGAAGAAATTGCTTATCCTGTTGAGGAAGACCCACTGCCCGACTTGAGTGATCCCTTCATGGAACAATATGTGCAGGCAGATGCTATAAGCATCAGGGATTTAATCTTGCCGCACCAGTTCTTCATACAGAAGGAACAGGATGGCTTGGTGCCGGAAGGAGCGGTTGTGGCTTATGACCCGATCGTACAGTACTATGCTGGCATCCCGGAAGGGAGGAAGCCAAGACAAGTACTTCTTTCTGCTGAGGACCAAGTAATAGGAAAAGAGTCGGCTGCACTCAGGGTGGTATACCCTTTGATTCAGGGCCAGGGCCAGGAAGAAAGCATATTGGATGGAGGGTCACAAATAGTCTCGATGGCCTTGGCCACGGCCATTAAGCTTGGCTTGACTTGGGACCCGGACGTCAATATATTTATGCAGAGCGCCAATGGACAAGTAGAAAAGACGGTCGGACTAGCGCGGAATGTGGCGTTCCGTTTCGGTCAGATTACCATCTATCTGCAGGTCCACATTATCAAGGCGCCGGCCTATAAAGTCCTGTTGGGTAGACCATTCGAAATCTTGACGGCGAGTGAAGTGCGCAACCAGGCTGACGGGGGACAAGTGATAACTTTGACCGATCCCGTCTCGCGCCAGAGATGCACAATCCCGACTTTGGAAAGAGGCCGAGTGCGCCAAATTCTGAACAAGAGGGACACTTCCACCGAGATCCTGAGGAAGAAGTTGAAAAAGAAGCAAATTTTCAAGGGAACTCAAGGAATTGATAAAGGATCAACGAGAGTTTGCCGCGATAGTTGAAATAGATAAAGATGGGCAAGGATGGATAAGAACCACCCAGCATGCCATAGAAAAGGATGGAATATTTGAAAAGGAACACTTGGCGGCGCTGTATACCGAACAGAGTCTGCCAGATCTAACGAAGGAAGACCCAGAAGCTGTACTGCTGTTCAAGGAATTCATGAACATGACCAGCGCACGCAAGGATAGTGCTGGCGCGTACATGGTTTCCTTGCCGGAAATTGTGATACCTGGCGCCAAGGAATCCGAACGACCAAGGCCGCCGAAGTATAACAAAAGTCGGCGCCAGCACACCAAAGAAGGACGCTGTGGGTGTTGTGACTACGCGGACTGGGTATTCCCCGCTGAAGACCCTTTCTGGAGTCAAGCGCCAACGGAACATTCTGGCGCGCCAGTATCAGTCTTCGCGGGAAAGAAGTATAAACCTGTCGCAGATAAAATAAGACCGGCGTTTCAGGAGTTACCAGAAGAATACAGGATAATACGGAATATAACTGGCGATCCTTTGAAGGATCTGCCTACCTTACCAGTTAGACCGCCGGACTTCGCGCCAACTGGTAGGTACACTGAAGAAAGGAAGAAATAGTTGATAAGCTTCACGATGAGGATTTTCTCTGGCCTTGGGAGAGGAAGCTATTACACTATTTCATGATGTTACATGAAAAGAACTTTGCCTGGAACGACGCCGAGAGGGGCACGTTCAAGGAGGAATATTTCCCTCCAGTCAAGTTCCCAGTATTGAAGGATCACAAGGTGTGGGTGGAAAGAATATTCCTATCCCGCCAGGACAACTGGAGGAGGTCTGTAAAGTGTTAAGGGCGAGCATAGATGCTAATATCTATGAGCCATCTAATGGCGCGTACCGGACCAAGTATTTCAGCGTACTAAAAAGCGATGGAAAATCCTTGCGCCTGGTACACTCGCTGGAGCCTTTGAATGCCGCTACTATAGCACATTCCGGACTACCCCCTGGCGCGGAGGAACTGGCAGGACATTTTGCAGGCAGGGCTTGCGGAGGTTGCTTGGACTTGTACTCTGGTTACAACCACAGGACAATAGATGAAGCCTCTAGGGACTATACTACGTTTCAGACACCGTTTGGCGCGCTGAGACTAGTCAAACTCCCGCAGGGATGGACCAATTCAGTTCCGATATTTCATGACGATGTAACCTACATCTTGAAGGATGAAGTACCCATGTAACCAGGCCATATATTGATGATGTACCAATCCGCGGGCCAGGAACTAGATATGAAAAGGATGATGGAACGTTTGAGACCATTGAAGGGAATGATGGAATCAGGCACTTTGTATGGGAGCACTTTCAGAATCTCAACCGGGTAGTGACAAGGATGGGATATGCTGGCGGCACTTTCTCGGGCAAGAAAGCTGTATTGTGTCGGAGCGACCCTGTAATTGTCGGGCACATCTGTACCTACGAAGGGATGAAGCCCTCGGAGGACCGGATTGGCGTCATCCTGAGATGGGGAGATTGCGCGACCTATACGGATGTAAAATCCTTCTTGGGTACGGTTGGCGTGATGAGGATGTTTATAAAGACTTCACAGTCTTGACGGAACCTATAAACCGCCTGACCAAGAAAGGAATTGAGTGGGAATGGGGAGAAAGGCAGAAACTATGTATGGCGGCAATAAAAGTTGCTGTCGCCAACTGTCCATGTCTGAAGCCCTTAAATTATGAATGGGATTCGGAGATCTTCCTGGCGGTTGATACTTCTTGGATGGCCGTAGGGATCCAAATTTATCAAATAGACCCCAAGGATAAGACCAAGAAGTACTTTGCTAAATTTGCATCACTACCTCTGAACGAGCGCGAGGCGAGGTACTCCCAACCTAAGCGCGAGCTATTTGGTATAAAGCGGGCGCTGGAAGCTATGAAATATTGGCTACTAGGCTGTCGAAAATTAGTGGTGGAAACTGACGCCAAGTATATTAAAGGAATGCTGGATAACCCGGGCATGGGTCCCAACGCGACTATTAATCGCTGGATTGAGGATATACTGATGTATCACTTCAAACTGAAGCATGTCATGGGGAAGACCTTTGGCCCCGACGGTTTGTCCAGGAGACTCAAACAACCAGGAGACGAAGTCTTCCCGGACTCGGAGGTGGACTTTGACAATAACCTGCCGCCAGAGATTCATGAAGAAAGTCTCTTGGCGCCAGCTCCTCTCGAGTTCGAGGACTTTGAGGAAGAAATAGATACCAGGGGAGGTTACCTGCTATCTATGACCGGAAATGAGGCGACAGATGTCACGGACTTGCAGCAAGAATTGCTACAAGCTCGGAGGGATCAGACTGTCCAGGAGCGGGAAGTATTGGCGCCGCTTCAACAGTTTGTGAATGGGCTATCTGTAGAGGAAGAGCGCCAACTAAAAGGAGAACTCAACAGCTGTGGGTGTTCTGGCGCGAACCCTCGATGCGGCCCCGGGCTACACACTACAGATAGTAGGGTGGCGCCAGTAACTCAACTCTTTGTTGAACAATTGGTACAAACGAAGAAGAAGAACAAGGGGCGCACGCGGATAATTAAAATCGATGGGGAGCCCTTGTTACCAATACCAGATGAAGAGTTGGCGCCAGGCCAAACAGAAGAATATGACGAAGGCCACAGGTCGGAAGCCGGCATCAATGCCGATGAGCGCCTGGAGTTGGTCAGAGTCTGGCTTAAAAATACTCTGGTCAGGCCAGAAGGCATGTCTAACTCGAAGTATAAGAGCTTCATGCGCTTCGCGACCATGTTCTTTATAGATAAGAAGGGAAGAATGTATAAGAAGGGTAGCGGTGGGGAACATAAGCTGGTAGTCGCCAAGGAGCAACGAATGTACATGCTTCGCACCTCGCACGATAGTCTTGGGCATCGGGGTTTCTACGCAACGAAGTCGCTGATAGAACTGAGGTTTTGGTGGCCTGAGTACGAAAGAGATGTCAGCCACTTCATTAAAACTTGTTTGTTGTGTCAGTTGCGCCAGAAGACATTGCTCCAGATACCACCGGTAGTTACCCATACTCCGTCACTGTTCCAACAAGTACATGTGGACGTAATGGTTATGGGTACTCCCTCGAATGGGTATAATAAAGTGGTCGACGCTCGAGACTCCTTGAGTCGATGGCTTGAAGGCAGGCCAATAAAGAACGAGAATGCTCGAACATTAGGGCTATTTTTGTTAGAGGAAATTATTTGTAGATGGGGCTGCCCTGAGGTGTTTGTGACGGATAACGCGCCACAATTCTTAGCGGCAGTAGCCTGGCTACGAAGTAAATACGGAATACATGGAATAAGGGTGTCGCCGTACAATTCTCAAGGGAACGGGTCAGTGGAGAACGGGCACTGGCCGATGCGCCAGTCTCTGTACAAAGCTACCGGGGGCAACCCTAGCAAATGGTACTGGTTCTTCCCCCAGGTTCTCTGGGCGGACAGAATCACGATCCGGCGCGGGCTTGGGTGTTCGCCGTACTTTCTAGTTACTGGCGCGCACCCACTGCTTCCCCTTGATATAGAAGAAGCGACCTGGTTAGTGGAGTTGCCCGGGCGCGCGCTCACTACTGAAGAATTAATCGGATTCCGGGCGCAAGCTCTGGCTAAACACCGAACCCATGTAGAAAAGATGCGAGAACGAGTAACTGAAGAAAAGAGGGCGGCTGTCAGGAGATATGAACGAGTCAATGAGCATACTATTAAGGATTATTCCTTCGCGCCAGGAGACTTGGTTCTGATCCGGAACACCGTAGTGGAAAAATCCTTGAATACTAAGATGGCGCCAAGGTATCTCGGCCCTATGATAGTAATTCGACGGACCCTGGGTGGAAGTTATGTGGTCGCTGAGATGGATGGCTCAGTGTTCCAGTCAAAAATAGCTCAGTTCCGGGTAGTCCCGTACGAAGCAAGGAAAAGCATAGCGCTGCCTGAAAACATACATAACCTAATAGATCTGTCAAAAGAAACCTTAGATATGTTAGTTGATGACGGCGAGGTTGAGAAATACAAAGGGAAGGACTTTCAATTCGACACCGTACGCCTTGGGGTTGAAGATAATTATCTTGAGTCCAGGCCAGAAGATGAAGATGAAGCCGGAGACGCGCTCTTCGAGACCTGGCAGGAGCCTGGACCTAAGGTTCACCAAACCAGGTCGGTTAAAAGGTCGGGCGCGACTTGCAAGTGCAGCAGGAGCAGGAACTGGAGAGAGCCTGGGACACCTGGCAGCGACGGAAGAAAATGGCAACGGATGAAACATTACATTGATTCCTGGCGCGCACTTCGACCCGAGCCTACAGAAAGTGCTCCTGGAAACCGTGGGAGATGGACCCAGGTGCAGTAAACCACTCTGCTACTGGCCGGTCATTGCTCCAGATCTGGCGCGCGCAAGTTGTGCCAAAAAAAAAAAAAAAAAAAAATAAGAATTAAGAAGAGGAAGGGACCAAACCCGAATCGAACGGGGATGGCTGGTTGAAGGCGAAAACTCGCGCCACCTTATATATAATGACGGACAGATGCTTGTGAAGAGGTGCTTAACAAGTTAACCGAGGGCGGTTAAAATTTCAGAATGGGGGAGAGGGAGCTTGGCGCGAACATAAGCGAACACAAGCGAACTCACGAAGAGACCCACTACGAAGTCAAGCCCAGTAGGTGGCGCCAGAACGAAAATCTAAGTGTCAGCTACGCAATACGGAGTAAAATGTATGACCAAACAAACGAAGCAGAAGGAAGTTTACGCAACCGAAGCTCACGCCAGGACACACAAAGTCCTCCGTAGAAAGAGGCAGTGTTCGGCTAATAAGCCTGGCGCACGTCAAGGAAAATGGATTGCCAAAGTTTCAAAGTTGATACACGGATTGTTCCAGGATAATGGTAACCAAGGTTAAATTATTCAGGAAAAACTTGGGTGTCAACGCGCGCCATATTTGGACGCTACAACAAAAAGATGCCCGTGCTTCTAAAAAGATACCTAGGAGCTACGAGACTGGATAACTTCTGCAAGGACGTAGTAGTTCTAGGAATAGCCGGAAAGAGGTTGATTGGCGCGAGCCACTCGAGATGACACCTTAGTCATAACACGTACTTGGCGCGAGGCTTTTAGAAAGCCCATTAGTTAACTTCTCGCTTAAATGGAGGACTTCGGTCAGGACGGAAAAAAATGAGGAACTAGACAAAAGTAACGAACCGAAGGCGCAAGCAGTGGAAGGCACGAGATTGAGTTGTGTGGCATGCATGAACATGGGAAGGCTCGATGTCACCCTGCCATAGTCGTCGACTTGCATCTGCCTGAAGTCGCGGCTCAGAGACGAAATGATCATTTTGATGGAAATTACTGGTTACCTGGTCAGCATTGGTACTGGCGGTTACAGAAGGATCGGTACGGGAGTGTCCGTGGCGCCAGTTCCTTCATCTTCACTACCAGGAGCAACGGTTTTGCTCTTCGACGATCTCTGAAGCAGGATAAAGAAGTTGTAAGGAACGCGCTGGCACCAGGATAAAGAAAGCCTTCTTCACGGCCGCAGCCTTGCGCGCCAGGCGCTCCTCTTGGATATAGTGCGTCAATTGGCGCACCCCATCGTACCAAGAGAGGATAATTGATGAAGTACTGAAGAAGACACTGGATAATGAGCTCCAGCTGCTGACAAGTGTCAAGAAGAGAAAAATGGAGGCTCTCTGGTCTGATTACAGTACTGTAAACCCGACAGCGCCAATATTGGAAAGTGGCGCCAAGGACTTCAGAACTGGGATGCTAGATATATAATGCAGGAATTCGCGTGGAAACTGAACTGGATACATTTCATTCAACCACGGATGGTTAAAATCTCAATGGAGGGAGGAGGTCATCAGAGGCTTTTACCCTGGCGTCGGATTTTCTCGGTCAGTTAGTCAGAGCCCAATGATTATCATACTATAGACGAGAGCTCCGGACTCGGGGCACCTGCCAAGGGAGAGGTGTGGAAACTGGCGCCAGTTAGAAAACACACACAGCCAGCATAAACACACATTATAGAGGGATCGGAATTCAATGGACTTTCAGGCATCAACTTGGTTGGATGTACACTGGATGCAGAAGACTGGGTCTACAGCTCAGAACAGGGGATACTACAGGAAATGTATAGGGAAGTAAGGAGTGTTCGCGAATCATTGAGGTGCCCCTTGAACTGTGAGCCCAAGTATGGTACTAGCGGAAGGGTGGCGCCAGAACTTCGCCATGATGCACCCGAACTCAAGGAAGAAAAGTCGCAAGGTGGCAAAAATTTTGGAGAAGAAATTCACGTGTTGGCGCAGATTCAGTACTAGCACACGGAGACCCACAAATAAGAGCTTCGAACTTGGGGCTCTTCCCCCAGGGAATCTGTTCAGTACACAAATCATAATGGTCCCGAGACATTATCTCGGTTCCGAGGTTCAAGGAAGTCACAAAAATCTGAAGAAAAAAAAAAAAAAAAAAAAAAACTGTCCATGTCAAAAGGGACATAGAAGGAGATATGAATTAAGCTATTAGTTAGCGGATTGTATCGGAATAGTGCTCTGCATACCTGGCGACAAAGATGAAATCTCATGAAACCGCTATAAAAAGAATGCTGGCGCCAGGAATCGAACACAGGCTGCATGTGATCAGCAGTTGAATCTGTTGAATCTTGCCGGTGTGGCGCCAGGGTATAGCTTAACCTTTGGTTTGGCATGAACTCAGGTTCTAATGTTATTCTCATCTGGTGTTACCAATCACTTCAGCTGGCACCAGCTTGAAGGGAGAGCATATTGGGAATTTGGCGCCAACCTGTTTGGTGGAATTCTGGCACCAATTAAGACATTGGAGTAATGATGTAATAGAGACACAACTGGAAGGAAACCGGCGCCAGATCATACTTGGAGTCAGATTGAAAGGCAGCTCAATCATGTGCCAGCAATTGGGTTCCTGAAATGATCGCCGCCGACTTAAGAAAGGCGCGCGCCAGAAATAGCATTGTGCGCCAACGGTTGGGTCTTACAAACCGTGGGTCTGGGAAATTGATGGGGAACAAAAATATGAGGACAAACCCAAAAAGGAACTAGGAGCGCGGGCTTACCCCTGACTGGGGACAGTCAGTAGCTCAGAATGGGGGAGATGATAAGGTGTGCATCTTTGCGCGCCTGAAATCTTTGTTTTCGTACAAATGCAAGTGGATGGCTTGTATTTGTGACTCCAGTAAGACTAGAGGGCACTGGTTCAATCCCGGAACAGAGTGTTAAGCCGTTTGAAGCATTGCAAACTAGCATAACCAACAAAGGAAGACTGGGTTGCCGTCTGAGGTACTCTTCACGGGGGCTTAGGATACTGGCCTGGCTTCAAAACACACTAGCTAGCCATAGGACTCACCCGGCGCGGAGTATTAAACCAATGCTACAAGTTCGGTGTCAATATGGATGTTAGGCAATCAAGGGACTTTGGAAGGAAACAGGAGAGACTAGCTATTGGCGCGAGGCTTTGAACTGAGGCCAAGGAGATTATGAAGGGTTTCCCAAAATAGAAGCCAGTCGGCGCCAGGAAATCGACAATGAAGCGAGCGCGCGCCAGTATAAATTGGAGCGTACTCAAACGGGTCAGCACCAGGCTACATGCTGAAAAGCTGGCGCCAACCCTTGAAGTAAAATAAGGAGCAAGGATAATGCATACCTTGGCGCGAGGATCTCATAAGGAAGAAAGAATCCGAAAGAGGAAATTTGCACAAGTCGGCGCCAAGAAGTGTATAAATAGTTGGCGCCGACTTCCCTCAAATTCCCTCGACGAACTCAAGGATGCCCTGAGTAATGAAGGCTTACCAGGAGGCTTGGCACTCGCTTAGAGAAGCTATTAGCCGATGGTATTAGCAAGGGACAATTATGAAGTAGAGGGGTTTAGCGAAGCTAGCCGACGAAGGATGGCCCTCTTTGGGTTGAATTCGCTAAGAGCTGGCCTCTCATTGGCCCAAGGAAGTACTGCGGCTTTCTAAGGCTCGCTAAGGAGATGGACTAACCGAGGGATTGAAGGAAATGACAAGGACGATATTAGGATGAGGCGTCTAAGCGACGCTAAAGAGAGAGGTGCACCCGAGACGGAGCCAGAGAGCTCGCTTATACCTTATTATTACTCATTCAACGTTTGTACATCTTGCTTAGTTCAGTAGTATAAAGCCACATGTAAACCAGTAGTTAGGCAGTGAAAACTCCCCCGTTATTGGCACATAGCTCTTTTGAGCTCAGAGCTCAGCTCAGTCACTGGACAACTCGCCTAAGAGCCTGCACTATACTCATCTGCCGTCCCAGTCACTGAACCCTTGCAAGTTCACACTCGGCGCCAGCCCAGTCACTAGTCGGCGCCAGCTTCCTACCACACACTCATCCCGCGCCAAGTCCCTGAACTATTGCAAGAGTTCAAACTCGCGCCGGCCCAGTCACTGTGCTAGAGCCTTAGAGCCAACCTTCCACACTCAGCTCCTCTACCCCTCTTCGGTGTCCGCCCAGTCACTGGCCTAGGTGTCTAGTCGGCTTTGTCTATCACACTCGGTTGCCTGCTCAGTCACTGAACTTACGTTCAAACTCGGCGCCAGCTCAGTCACTGTGACATTGCTCAGCCCGCTCTCTACACACTCGGCTCGCGCCAGTCACTGAACCTTGCAAGTTCAAACTCGCGCCAGCTCAGTCACTGTGTTAGCTTTCTACGCCCTTCCCCACACTCATCGGCCCGTCTTCTATTTATAAGTCCAATCTCTGGCGCGAGCCACTTCACTCGTAGACTTAAAACATCTACACCCCCGTCGATAAGACATCTGGAGACACTGGTTATATAAAGGAGGATCTTCCACCCACTAAAGTACCTGTGGTCTTTCTACTGAAATTGAAGGGTCGATACGAGTACCCGTCTCCCCGAACTAAATAACGATAAGACTGTTGGAGTGATTGGTTGTTGGAGTTTAGTGTGATTAGAGTTAAGACTTATCGTCTTACTCTTTTGATATTAGATTTCACGGCCGCACGCCACTGCACCGTTTCAGCGGGCGATTCCGGTACCCTGAGCTCGCGTTCAGGACACGATAGGCGAGATTATAGAGGGAACTGACTCGGAGCAGCTTCTACATTTACGCAAAATCGAGCGTGTCGTTGCGCAGTTGGCCTTGCGGCGGAACCAGGGGATGCCTCAGAATAGATGGGATGACTAGTCAATATGGCTCGACAGCGCGGTAGCGGGGGAAGCAGTCGGATTCAAGGTCGGATTTCAACAGTGTGCCGGACAGCCAGTCCCACGAGCAGAACCGCGAACAGAATCCGAGGCAAACCCGACGCGAGGCACGAGCGGCTTGGGTTTGCCAGAGGATAAGGCAAGAGGGCGTGAATCGGGAAAGTGGGACGTGACCACTGTGACTCGGTCACTCTGCTGATCCCGTACCACGACCGCGATTCACGCGTCGTCTTTTTCTCGTCTTCTTCGTACACTACGTATCTCCATATCTCTTCGAACACGACCAGGACCTCTCCGACTAGTCCCCATTCCGAGCCGGAAACATGCTCGCCGCGAGATGAACGGCACGCAGCGCAGCAAAGGCAACGCGTGCGCGCGCGCAGAGCACCTCGACAAGCCGCAGGACCCTTCCCGACGCGTCAAATACGAGCCTAGGACCTTTTTTAGGAGCTTGGAACTGTTCTAGATGTTGAAATTCGCGCCAAACCCGGTCAGCGACCCCCAGCAAACTCTTTCTTTCCTTCGATAGCCAGGACAAGTGTGCGAGAGAGGAGAGGACGGATAACCGTGAGGTGGTGAGAAGAGAATGGAAGAGATTGTCCTCCAGCCGGCGATGAGTCTTCAAGTTGCCTCATACCCTCTTCTTCGACCTTGCACTGACGAGACCTACTTTCATATCTACCTCCCCGAAACCTTCGAACTCCACAACACCTCTGCGGAGACTTTCGCAACCACGAGGAAGCGCAACGCGCTGGCGTGCACACAAGAAACCTCCCCAATGTGCGTTTTGAAATGCCCTTCCCCCTTTTCCTTCCCGTTCCACTCTTCTGTGTTCTACGCGCGCGAGCTCGTACGGGCCGCGTACATTTGGCAAGCACAGACTTGAGCTCGAGACGCGCATCGTCGGCGCCCCCTCCTTCGGGGGACCGGCACCGCGAAATGCGTCGCAACTTCACTCTCGCTTCGCTTGTGCGGGTACCCGCGTCCGCGTTCTTCCTTTCCTTTTTTTTTTTTCATGCGCATATATGCACCTTTTTCTTTGTCTTTTCTACCTTCGGGACGCCCTCCGCACTCTGAGGTTCTTTTATCCTCCTCCCTTTACTTTTCGACTGGATGTTTCCTCTTTCTTTGTACGTTGCGCTTCGCGACGGCGGGATCGTTGGCACCGTGCGGCATGTGCCGCTATCGAATTCGGACGACGGGCTGCGGGAGAACATATACACCCACAGACACCTCGTGTACCGTGCCGCCGCACCGTGCTTGGTCTCGCGTCGGCGCGTACGGTGGCCGCGAGACCTTGTGTCGCTGCCGCACGCAGTCTCCAGTACACTGCTAACACCTCGTGGTGTCACGGCCCTGCAGGGCCTCTTGCGATATCGCGGATGGCACTGTGTGTCGGCCCAAACGGTGGCCTCGAGCGCTTGCGTCGTTATGCGTCAGGGCATAAAAGCCCCCGCTCCTGCGCTCGCCCGTGTGCGCGGCCTGTGTCCTGTCGCGGGGACGCGCAAACCGTCCCGAAAACCCGCGACCGCCGTTCGGCTGGTGCTGCACCTCGGGGCTTTCAATCGTCTCCTTTCTCTTATGCTCGTGCGCGCCACCAGCCGGGTGTCGTCTCTTGGGGCGTCACCATGCCTCACATCACACCCTTACCTGCGCGCCATACCCTTATTTGCGCCCGAGTTGGCGCCCATACCTCTACCTGACGCCGCCTCCATGGTGGGGCACTTATCTTACCTTAAGCCGCCTCCAGAGGCCGTGCACTTGCTTCCTTATCCTTACGCGGCCTTCCTTCCTTCCTTCCTTCCTTACCCGCCGCCGCGCGTGCGCACGTTCTTTCACTCGTCGCCGTCGCCATCTCGTCGCTGCGCGTAACACCGCGCCTTCCTTCCTTCCTTTCTTCCTTCCTTACTAGCGACGCCTTACCCGCCGCGCGTAACACGCCGCCTTCCTTCCTTCCTTCCTTCCTTTCTTTCTTTCATTGCACCATATCTTACCTTACGCCACCTCCAGAGGTCGGGCACATACTTTCTTACGCGGCATCTTATTCTTACTTTTTCTTACCCGCCGCCGCGCGCGCGCGTACCTTACGCTGCCTCCAGAGGTCATGCACATACTTGCTTATGCGGCCTCTTACCTTACCCTTTCTTACCCGCCGCCGCCGCGCGCTTACCTTACGCCGCCCCAGAGGTCGTGCACATACCCCATACGCGGTTCTCGTACCTCTCCTTACCTGCCGCTGCACGCGCGCACAAAATAAAAAATAAAAATAAAAATATTCATACCCGTATCTGCGCCCGAGATGGCGCCCATACCGCTACCTGACACTGCCTTCCACGGTGGTGCACTGATCTTACTTATCTTACCAGAGGCCGTGTACATGCTTCCTTATCCATACGCGGCCTTCCTTCCTTCCTTACCCGCCGCCGCGCGCACGCACGTCCTTTCGCACGTCACCATCGCCATCTCGTCGCAGCGCGTAACACCGCGCCTTCCTTCCTTTTCTTCCTTTCTTCCTTCTTCCTTCCTTTCCTTACTAGCGACGCCTTACCCCGCCTTCCTCCTTCCTTCCTTACCAGCTGCCAGTCTTCACTTCCTCATCTTACTTACCTTACCCTTCCCAGATTGCGAACACTTCCCCGGGAGCGCAAGCATTGCTCCTCGACATCCTCGAACCCAAGAAGCAGCCCCTCTGCCCCGGCGCGCATCTTCTACACACCACGTATGTTCACGAATTTCACACGACCCGAACCTCTGGCACACGCGCCCTCTGGCACTCGTCTCGATCTACCGGCGCCCTCAGAGCATGTGGGTCGCCCGCTCCTCAGCGCTGCCACTATTTTGTTGGTGACTGGTGGGCACGCTACTGCCCGCTGGCGCATCGCGCACCCCCCCTTTTTGTGGCAGCCATGGCACTGCGCCCGTGCCGCGCGTTGTGCTGGTCTCACCTTTTCGCACTCTTTCCTCTTACTCCTTTTCTTCCCCGGGTAAAAAACTTCTCCGAGGTCGCACTGCTCGCGCTCCTCGGTGCCACGCCAGCTCACGCCCTTGTGTTGTCTGCCCTACATGGTAGCCGCGTGCTATTTTTGGCGCACGTAGACTCGGAGCTGGGTTGGTCCTGTTTACCGCTGGGCGGTTTAGGCTCTATTTTCCACGCATTTTTCGGTCCCACCACCGACCTCTTGCAGATTTATCGAGGCTTGGTGGTCGACTTCGTGCTCGTGCACGAGCGCTTGTGCAACGCTTACCCGGCATGAACTGGGCTCTCGCACCCGATCGCCAGAAGCGGACCGTTTGCCTTTGAGACCCGTGTCCGCTCGATCTTTCCTCGCACTGCGTCTTACTTGCCTGCCTTTCGGAGTCTTTCGTAGTCGCCTTTCCGTCGCTCGCACAGCACGCCCCACACCCCAACCCTTTTTTGTGCGTGGGGAACTTTCTTCCGTAGGACCTAAAGTTTCATATCCTACTGCTACCGTGTTACGTGCGTCCATGCTCTTACCTTACCTTATCGCGTGATGCCCCCAAGCCCATGACTTTACCTTTCTGCTAACGTACCTTACCCACCTTAATCCTCTTACCGTACCCTGCGTTCGCCCAATATCTTGTTTTGCTTCAGTATCTTATCTTATCTTATCTGCTACCTTTCGCCCGCCAGCCAGACCGACTATTCCCACAGTGGCCCTTCAAGCTCGCGTCTCACCACATCTCCGACACTGACACAACTACAACTCGTCACCCACACCAATCTCTTCATCAGTTCTTGCATTTTCACGCGGAGCCGACTGGTCTAACCGGCTAGATCCGTTACTTCACATCTCCAAGGCCCTCTCGCTGCACCCCACATATCATCGACCACAATGTGTCTGTGTACCTGCCCAAAGTTTCGTGCATCCTACTGGGCATTTTCTCTTGCCAACTCGAAGGCTTGCACCCGCCTCTGATCACGAACTTCCATAACTCTCTGCTTTGTTCCCCTTATCCGACACCTCTTTCCCCAACGCCCACTTGCAACCTGAAGCCCAGCTGCTGACATGGCGGGATAGGCGGCCGCACGCATGATGGCAATGCGCCCGCACCCTCGTGCAGAGCCCAGAGCGCACATATTTATACAGCTCATCGATTTCGTCACAGCGGCATCCGCGGGCCCCTTCGAAGATTACATCGCGCCGCGCCCGACATACACTTGCCTTTCCCCTTCTGTCCGCCACCAGCCCCTTGTTTTTCAAGTCGCTTTCCCCGGAGCCATCGAAAACCGCGTGACGACATCAGGAAAAGCCTCCCATGGCAATTTCCCGGCATTGCCTCCAAGTTGCCCCAAATTCGACATAATATCCTTGATTAGACCGATTTCCTTGCTAGTAACGTTGCTATCTAGTTGCCT
Source organism: Mycena latifolia (assembly GCA_029289555.1). Lineage (NCBI taxonomy): Eukaryota > Fungi > Basidiomycota > Agaricomycetes > Agaricales > Mycenaceae > Mycena > Mycena latifolia. The sequence continues at coordinate 120,926 of JARJLE010000175.1, read as the reverse complement.
CCAATTTGGAGGCAAATTACCGTGGATTACCTTGCATTTACAGCAGATTTCCCATTGATTTTCTGCCAGATGCTGCTCAAATACACTCGAAAGAGCCCGAAAACAAGATGTATTGCACAGCGTTCTAAATATTACATGGTCTAAACGACGAGACAAGCCATAACCACCAAATCCTGATGAACTTGAAGCCACAGCATGCCGCACTGTTGACACAGCATTGAGCCAGATTAATCTCAAGATCAAACAATCATCTCACCCGTGGCGGCGGCCAGGGTAACAGCTCACTGTTCTCGGGTTCACTGCGTCGCGCTGTGGATATAGCATCCTAGGGCATGCCGTGCTGGGAAACAGATTAGAAGAGGTATTGCCAAATGAAAGGCGACGGCCTACCTAAAGGCTGCGGGATACGTCAGATTTGCTGTAAAGACGCGGAATCAGCCGAGCAGCGAAGAATTGAAAGACATCAAACCTGAGAAAAATATTCAAAGATGAGGCGGACATGGAAGGAAGTGCACATGCAAACCAGAGTAAACTTGGACGTTGCGTGGTTAGAGGCGTCGCAGGATAAAACACAGGTCTCACTGACGGATGCGGGCAGGGTGGCTGTTCGCCGTTTGCGTGTGAGAGGCGCGAAGAAAGTCTACAAGAAATGGTCGCGCTGGTTCAATCTGCCGAGGCAAAAGACTCACCGGAAGCAAGCGTCGTTCAGGGGAAATAATTGATCTAGGATGATGAGTAACACCGACTCAGATGACAGTGAATTGACTCAGCGTTGACCTGTGTCGAGGACGAGAATTCCAGTTCAAATCAAGGAGATGATGAATGTGGTGCAATCACATACTTGCATGAGAACACACCAAAGCGAGGCAATGATAAAGCAAAAGTCGCACTCTGCACACCGATTACCGTGTGCATGATGCCCTCGAAATCGTCCACCTACCCTCCCAGGCACCGTTCTGCCCGAGCACATCCATGATGGCGTGCGCATCAGCATCCAAAGCAACATAATGAATGTTGATATCGAAACAGATGAAGTTGGAAGCGGCATCGGCGGACCGAGTGAAGATGGATGTGTTGTACCCTGCAGCCCCGACGACCTGGATCTGTCACCCGGCCCACTCACCAAGGCAGAACACGCGGTGCGCAACGACGAGGATCGGGCACAAAGGGCAAGATTCGGCCGCCAATTGGAGGCGCGGTTTTGGATTGGGAAAGGCGATGGGGAGATGTATTCGCCAGCTCTGTTGTTTGTTGGCTGAGCGCCCAGACAACGATGCTTCGAGTGCCGCTCCGACGCCGTGTATCTTGGGTGAGTGAGCAAGGTGCGGGCATTGACAGAATTAACTCACATCAGAGGTGGGTTGTGGGCGAGTACGGAGCATCGCGGCCGCAAGAAAGAGAGAGAGGACGGAAGAAGATGAGGGCAAGAAGGAAGAGAGCTCGTTTGTCCCATCAAGACAAACCACCTTGATCTGCACACACGTGATGGTTTCATGTTTTGATCCGACGGAGTTGGTGCTCGGCTAGCTCGGCAAAGAAATTCAACACCATCTCCAATCACCGGCAGACTGACAGTCAGTACTTACTCCATGCGCCGGCGCCGTCCTTCAAACAAGCACGTCCTGCAGGAATTGGTCTCCTGAAATACACAGATCAGTGTATTTAGGCGTAAGTCTTTTTATTGCTCAACGCTGCAGATACTCGTCGGAGGCTGCCATTCCAATGGGTCTGCTGGGACGACTGGCAAGGTCGGGAGCAAGGAGAAGCGTGGCTCAATCACTGGTGGGCTTAAATGTATGATAAAAAGTCTCAGAGACTTGGTTCTCCGATTTCTGTGTCTTTATCCTGCTACTGTAAGCTGCATTTTCAACAGATGATACGGAGCGTCTTGTTGTTTGCAAATGACGAGCAAAGGCACGTTGGTGGTAGGTAAAATTTTCAACATTTGTACACAGATATATATCATATTTCTGCGATGACAAGGTTATTTAACCAACCAAGGAAATAGAGGATATTTCCCTCGGTTTCCTCCAATTTGCCTGGTTTGGAAAGCAGAAAGGAAATTACCCCAAATTGGAGGTAATTTTCCAGAGGAGGTTTTTCCTGATGGAACTCCGTTCTTGTCTCCATGGCATGGGACATCCTTCCGGCACGCAACCGTGACACTACTCCCGACCTTCTTACTTACCCACCGCTGACAACCCGCTGATCCCACACCGCGCGGTGCCGTACTCAGGAGTCGCGGGTTACGCCTTCTGCGGCCCTGCAACCTTAACTTGCGCAAATAAACCTTCAACTCCGTCGAATCAAAGTATCCTTGTGTCCCGGTCGGTTACCCGCGGCACATCTCGACCCTTCCCAACCCAACGCGTATCGCCGCGTCTCTCGAGAGACCTTGCATATCCAAAGGCGGCGCCCTCTTGCTTCCTTCTTTACTCGAAAACGCGAGACCAAGGACGAGGAGTCACGTTGCGACATCCACGACATCCCGAGGAGCGTGTGCATGCCCGTGTCCCATACCCTTATCCCCCTCGATGCCAAGATCTCGGTCGCGACGTTGGCAAGGCCCACTCCGAAGAAAATCTCACTGACTTCGAGGAATTCCGCGTCACCAAAGGCAACGGGTTGCACGGCGCGGACGAGCCTTCCAGAACGCTCCTTCCCTCCTCACCTCTTCCCATAACTCTTACGCTTTTCTTCCTTATAACCTTGCTTGAATCGCCGACGCGAACATTTTTCTTCGACTATTACAGCTCTTTGCGGAACTTAGGGCGCGGCCCGTTTTTTATTAAAATTTGATGTTTTCACGAGATCGACTGTTGTGGGCTCAATTCTTGCCCATTTCTCTTGAAAATGGGACCGATCGATTCCCACTTCAATTCCGGAGGGCTTTGGACCCCAAAATCGTGCGCATGCGTGGGAATTGCATTTTTCGGCAAATTTCGAGGTGTCCACGCAGAACAGCCATAGTATTAGCTACACTTGTCCATTTGACCTAAATTTCGGATCTGATATACTCACATATGTCCCCGAGGGCCCCAAACCCTTGGATTGCGAATATACCTCCTGATTAAAATTTGGTGAAGGCTCCAATTGCAATTAATTTCCTGCTCTACACTAAATGTGAACTATGTCCGAAAAAGCCGATCTGAGCTCATGGAGCCCTCTTACATACATCCGAGTGTAACATATCCAAAATTCAGGTTAATAGGATGATTGTAGCTAATATCACAGCTGTTCTGTGTGAACACCTCGAAATTTGCCGAAAAAGGCAATTCCCACGCATCCGCACGATTGTGGGGTCCAGAGCCCTCCAGAATTGAAGTGGGAATCGATCGGTCCTACTTTCAAGAGAAACAGGCCAGAATTGAGCTCACACCAGCCGATCTCGTGAAAACATCAAATTTTAATAAAAAACGGGCCGCGCCCTAAGTTCCGCAAAGAGCTGTAAATCTTCTCTTCCCTTCCGCTTCATTCTCTGGTTGGGGAAGCCGTCGGCGCGCCTCTGGCGCGTCGCCACCTGTTGTGAGCATTCGCTCCAGGTTGGTAGAGGTGGCTTCGCGCCTTCGGCGCGTCTTGCCGTCCCCCCAGAGGGCCTCTCCGCGCGCTCAGAGCTGGCACGGCATCTCCCGCTCGCTTCATTTCCCCCGCGGCGGCGCGGAGCGCGGCCCCGGCCGCCTCCAGCAGCCCGCCGGAGGCGGGCGCGAGCGGAAGAGCCTGCGGCTCTTCCCCCCACACCACGAAACAGAGTATCATATTTGATACCTGTTTCTTGGTGACTGCTTTTCTCACGGCTCGTATCTAAGCCCCTTACCTTATCCGCAGCGATATCGACTCCTCCTGCGAGGAGGGTCACAATTAGCTCCAAAAGAATCGTCTTCATCTCCGAAGCGAACGAATGGCGGAGAAAAGCGTAAGACAAGTCGAAGGAGGTCCTTTGACAGACTGTGTCGTGGTTGGGTATATACGAGAAACGAAAACGAAAACATATCTATATATCCTAAGGCGCTGCCAGCTGATCCCCAGATGATATGGCCGCGGGTGACCAAAATGCTGTCACACCGGCATTAGCAGGCAACGCCGGGCATCGTCCCGATTTGATGGCATCCGGGAAATACCGGTTGTCACTTAGCTTACCGACTCACCAAGCCTCCGCAGAATTTTGGGCCGGATTCAATGGATCTTCCACGGCTGTCCATCATTATCTTTTTTGAGCCATCAGTTGGAATTGTGTCCCCATAACTGGTGTACCCAACTTGGACAAACATCGGAGTTTTAGAGTGCGCGGTTTCAAGTTTTATTGTTGTGGAATTCATGTCTATGGGCCAAATTTAGGCTCTACTGGATAGATATGATACCTTTGAGCTCAAAAGTATCCACACACGGTACTATATGAAATTGTGGTTGCGGGAGAGCGAATTCCGGTCGAGTGCCTAACTTGGACAAACATCGGATTCCCGGAGTGCGCGGGATTTATAGTTCCCACATCGACAGCATGGTCAAATTCGAGATGTGCTTTGACAGTATTTTGCTCATGAAGCTCTATGCTGCTACAAGACTTGGAACTCACTGAAAAGACAATATATTCTCTCTGCGCACTTCGGGCTACAATAATGGTCCAAGAAGTGCACTGGCAGCATTAAATCGTAACTATATTAAAGGGCAACGAGGGTAACTAGATGGGATGTAATTAAATATCTACGATGGAATATAAGAATCTCATCATCCGAATCACCAACACTGTACATGGGGCGATCATTAGAATCAGTTTGCCGACCTCAAAAACGAAAACCGATCATAATTCCGGTGCTCTCACCGAGGGAAATCCATGAAGGAATTCTATTAAATCTCGTACTGCACACAGACATGAAAAGGACCACATCACTATATATAATGATACAGGTAGCCGCGGTGTAGACTCAAGAACGCGCAGAGAGCAAGGAGTTGCCGGTGGCAGCGCGGCTGAGGCACCGCCGACAAGCGGCGCTTCTGTCAAATGATTGGCGGAGTGTGACACTCTTACCTGATGGCCGGACAGCCGCTGGACAGCCGTTGATGAGGAACCATTTTCATTTTCGATTCTCGTTAGTACCGGTCGTGGTTTGGAAGAGAGTGTGTCACGGCACGGTCACAGATCACATTTCGGCAAGATGATCTGTGCGGCATCTCCCGCTGCGCCTCCTTCTCATACAATGTCTCCCTCCCGTTGTGTTCACTCTGACGGTCTGCCCGGCGAGGACGATGCACCTCCCGCCCCCTCCCCTCCCCCTCGCCCTCACCTTCGCACTCAGCGCCTGCGCCGCATCCACGTCATCCAATTCCAGCTCGAGGCTCGAGCGCCAGTGTCGCAACAAGTAGTAGCAGCGCAAGTGCGATTGGGACGCCGACCAACTCGGCCGCGCTGCCCTCTCTGAGCGTCGTCTCCTCGTGCGGTGCGTGCGCTGAATTCTCCCCCCGTTTCACGTATTAAGATGGGTGCATTGGTGTAGTGGCGAACTGCTCCTCCGAGGTCGCGGTGAATTGCTTCTGTGTCGCCCCACTGTGCGTCTCCTCCCGGATCCCTCTCTATCCCCTTTACTCTCGTAAAGCCGCTAATCAACCTCTGCCTGCAGCGCAAAACCAACCCCGCGTCCCTCATCGCCTGCCTCACCGCGTGCCCCACCGAGGTATCCTCCACCGAGGCGCTCGTCGAGGAGTTCTGCGCCGCAGCAGCGAAACCGACCTCGCTCTCCTTCCCCTCCTTTGTCCCGTCGTCGACCTCCGCCTCCGCCTCCACCTCTGCGTCCTCGGTGTCAGGGTTCGCCTCCAGTACCGCGGCCTCGACGACGGCACCCGCGAGCTCGTCGCCGCCGCCGTCGACGACGCCGAGTAATGCCGCGCGTCCACTGGGGGTGGGGATGGGGATGGGGCACGGGATGGGCGGGGTCGTGATGACGGTGGCGGGTATTCTGCGCGGCGCTGCTGCGGTAGCACTCGTGCTTTCGGACAGTGATGCGGTTAAGGGTTAAGTCTTAATTAAGGGTAACCCTTAATAAGCCCTTAATATTAAGGCTTTGCCAAAACTCGAAACATTGTAGAGGGTTAATTAACCCCTAAGATCCCCACGTGATATTTTGCACGTGATATTTTCCGCTTTTTTTCTGACGACTCACCTGCCTCGATGCCTCCCGCGAAGGGTCCTATCTGGGAGTTTTTCTTTACTGGCCCGAAGCAAAACTCAGCGCAATATAAAGCCTATTGTCTCGGCTGCATCCGCCATCATCGACAGGTCCAGAATCCGCCGAATGACTCCGATGCGGCCTTAGCGGCACGGCTGGTGTGGGGTGAAGCAACCTTAGCCCAAGGTGCGCAGCTCTAGAACCCTCTTTACGGAACCTAGCTGATTGCTTATATCTGTCCAGCTATTAAATCCGCCGGCCGTACGGCTTGTGTCCGCGGGGAGAAGTCCGCCATGATTGCACATCTGATCGGCACAAAGGCCTGTCTGCATGCGTCTTCGAAGGCCAGGAGAGTGGCGAAGGAGCTCAGGGATGGAAAGGGGAAGAAGGTCGAGTCCGACGAAAGCGACGCGGATGACGAGTCCGACCCCCAGCCCAAAAAGCGGAAAAAGATTTTCCGCGATGTCGAAAAAGTAATGAGGCAACCGGAGCTTCAGGTATACCGCGGCGCAAGCATCCCGTTCAGCGCGGCCGAGGCCGAGCGTGTCCGCAACCAGTTCCTGCGGGCCACCGTGTCGGCCAACCTTCCCTTTCGATGGAGCGAAGACGTCGAGATCATCAAGCTCTTCCTGATGTTCCGCTCCACGGCCTGCGACGTGATGCCGAGCAGGGAAGTTATCGGCGGCAGTTTACTCGATCGAGCGAGCAATGAAATAGAGCGCAAATTGAAGGCATCTCTGAAGAGCAGATATGTGGTTCTATCGTATGTCCCTCGGACGCAAAACCGGTACTGAAACTGATCCGATACCAGGACTGATGGCTGGAAAGATGATAGTCGCAATCCTATCACAGGTGTCAACGTCTCCACCAGCGAAAAGGCGAAGACTTCCTCCCGCTTCACGTATAACTTTGCTCAAGATCTGTTGTACAGTCCTACTTAGTTGATTTGATTCAAGCAAACGGACACAAAAAAGACGGTGCTTCAATGTGCGCTGCCTTCGAACAAATGATCGACAAAACTGAAGACACTTACGGATGCATTGTGGTGTTATTCTGCTGCGACAACGATGGTGGGAGTCAGCGCGGACGCAAAGATCTCATATTGGCGAGACCCTGGTTACTTGTAGCCCCGTGCTGTGCGCATCAGGTGAGTTGTTGGCGCGGCACTTTATGCGAATTACAATAATCTCTGTTAAGGGCCAACTTATGCTCGGGGACTATTTCGCTGTCAACCTGGCTGCCGCCGACATCGCTGAGCAGGCCACCGAGCTTATTTATTGGATCATTTCCCATGACCGGGTACGCAAGATTTTTGATGATGCACAGCACGAGAAAAATTTCAAAGTCGTCATCTATCTTCTCGCGAATATTACGCGTTGGACGACTCACTACCTTGCTTTCCGCCGTCTCCTAGATCTCCGCACTCCCCTCCGACACGCAGCGTATCTCCGACGCGACGATATCATCAGTGCTCAGCTCGGAGCCGAAAAGAACAAAAAAGCGATAGAGAAGATCACCGCCACAGCAACCATGCAGTGCAACCTGATTGAATCCCACAGCTTTTGGACCTCGCTTCAGTCGCTTGTCGACGACATAGAGCCTATCTGTTACGCGACCAACATTAATCAAGCGGATAGGACGCGTCCAGATCAAGTTCTTCTCACTTTCGCTGGCCTATTCCGCCATTTCTCGAATCACCCCGATCGTTCCGTCTCCAAAAAAATGCTCGCACGAATCGAGAAGCGGTGGGCGGCATTAGACCAGCCGCTTTTTATTCTCTGCCTAATTCTCAACCCGTACGAAGGCCTTGAACGTTTTGGTGACAAGGCTGGGATCAATGTGTTCGTGCTCAACACGGAATTAGTTGCGGTATCGATTTTGTTTCATTGTGCTGTTCAGATGTTGACAATCCATGTTTACAGCTCTTCCGGCGTGTTCGTTCCAAGCCACGGGATGTTCCTCGGCCCGTGGAGGAAGATGCTCGACGAGAGAAAGATCTCTCAACCGCGTTCATGCAATATCTCCAGGGAACCGGCCCGTTTGTATCTTGGCGGGCGAACAAGGAAGAGTTTCAAAAGCAGCACGTGGGTGAAGTGATCTTGGCCCATAATTTATTCAAAGCTCACAGTCGCCGCAGCCGGATGACCCGCAATTGGTCTGGGAACAGCTCAAGACAACTGAAGGTGTCCAGGACCTCGCTCGTTTTGCCATATTGTTGCTCGGGCTCGTTGTTAACCAAGCCCCGAATGAGCGCAGTTTCTCCGATTTGAAGATTAAAAAGACGCGCCTCCGTAATCGGCTTGGCACGAAGAAATTGGAGAAGATGTCAAAGGTATCAAACGCTCCCATTGACGCATCTTAACACTGACAATTATTTTTATAAGCTCGGAGCCGATATCCGCAGCGAAAATATAGCGGCCGGGCTCATTCATGAGCGCACTGCCCGCGAGGTTCATGACCCAACACAGGTCTCCGGACTCCTCAGTGTTCCTCGATATGCTGATGCTCTGGATGCTGACGACGATGAGAGGGATGGTAGGCGCCCTTCGAAATTGGTCAAGACCGCAGTCAATTGGCGAGTGCAAGTCAACAAATGGGTAAAGGATGCCCAGGAAAATGAGGACTCACTGGATGAAGTAGAAAATTCTGAGCCGGAGGGAAGCCGCCCCCGTCCGACGAAGTTCTTTCCTCGTTCCCTCGCACTGCTATTCGGGGGTAACGTAAAAAACCCGGTCGCAAAACCCCGACCAACGCAGTTCACGAAGGAGGTTTTGATGATGGAACTTCTAGCGGCAGAGGAGAGCGACGAAGAACCAGATGACGGGGCTCTCTCGGGGTCAGGAGACGACTTTGAAATGTAGATTGGGCGCTACACCCTACTATAATACGTACTTTGTCCATTCTGCCGCTTTAGGAAATTTTGTCCTTAAGGCTTAACTAAGCTACCCTTAATTAACCCTTATTAAGGGTCTTAAGGCTTAACAAAAAAAAACACCCTTATTAACCCCTTAATACGCAACACTGCTTTCGGACGGAGTGGTGCGACATCGCGCACGCACCACTGCCTCCACTCCACTTCGTCTTCACACCGCACACCGCCTCGATTTCGCTCTGCACCCCGCTTTCAGGTCCCCGCCCGCTACGCCATCTTCATCTGTCTCACGATACCTACGCATACACGCGCGGACCTGTCCCTCGTCTCCTCGTCTCACCCTCTCTTCCGTTGTCGCCGATACTTCCCACTACCTGTCGACGATACGGGGTCTGGTAAAAATGACGCGGCAGCGGCGCGCACTGACGCGCACTGACGCGCAACTGACGCGGCAGTGACGCGCTGTGACGCGGCGGTGGCTGTGCGATTGATGCGCAGCGGCGCGCCGCCTCTAGCTCATCATTGAACATTCCTTCAAGCACAATTTGAGTGCGAGCAATGTTTTTACGGCCCAATACATCATCTGAGCACAAAAAATCCAAAACATAAATTTTGGTCACTGCGGAATAAACCATGACAATTCTTGCTTCTTTGAGCACTTTAGAGACTTTACTCGGTCAGCAGGTCATCAGTTTGAAGGTTAAACGATGTTATTCTATGACAGTGAGTCCTAAGAAGGAAACTCCAGTGGTTGTCGAACATAGGTCCCTCCCTGTGCATGGCAAACTTGGATGCAAGCATCAGTAGTACTGTGTAGCTTCCTGATGTTTCCCCCAGCGGAGATTTGGGCCCACATCACTAAATGGATAGGTGTGCAGGCCTGGGATACCCTCATCGTCAGTAATATCATGAGAGATCCCCTGGGGCTGCACAATTTTTGAGCAACTGTCTGGTTGAATTAAAAGTTCAGTATTCTTGGGCCATTTCGTGTTTCCCTCTTGGAATTTGCCCATGCGGCCGGTGATGATGGAACTCATGAAGACGCTAGGTCAACTTATGTACACCGTGAATTGTGTATGTATTCATGCAACAATTGGTCTTCTACAATTGTTCATTCACTCAAGTCGTAACTATGAAATGATTAGTGCATACAGATGAAGATATCCAAGCACACATCGGGGTCTGGTAAAAATGGCGCGGGGGCGGCGCGCACTGACGCGGGGGGGCTGTGCGATTGACACGGACCGGCGCGCCGCCTCTAGCTCAACACCCAACGCTCATTTCAGCGAAATTTGAGTGCGAGGAACATTTTTATGCCCCAATACATCCTCTGAGCACAAAAAGTCCAATCTCAAATTTTGATCACTCTAACTAGACATCGACGGTTCTTGCATATTTGAACACTTAATGCTCTTCGCTCGGTCAACAGGTCACCACTTTGAAGGCTAGATGGAGTTACTGTATGAGCCTGAGTTCTCTGCAGTCCCAAGATATATATACATCGGCAAATTGGGAGTCCAGTGCAACTCTCTAAACTTTCTCTCCATGAGAGAGTTGGACAACTTGGACCGCAAAACACCGAGGCGTGTAGGCCTCGGATATATTGATTGAGTGATACAATGATTGACAGGTTGCTCAGACTTCTGACCAACTCTGGGGTTGAGTTTCAAGTTCAGTAATCTTTAGCCGTTTCATCTGAAGGAATTTGCCCATTATGCACCTGCGTGGTCCAGTACTCCTTCTTCAATCCCATATGCTGCATCTTTTAACGGATTAATTTCCTGCATGGACTTCTTGGACTGACATTTTTGTGGCCAATCTGAGTAGCCTCTTCTATGATCCCGAGCAATTGCACTTTTCCTAGGAGGCAGTTCAATTGCGAAGATTTTCAACCACGTGAGAGCTCAATAGGCATCTGAAACTACCTTGAGCAGAAATAAGGGCTTGCCGTTCATTCTCCAGACTCAACCTCGAAATTTATGAGAGTAGATGTTTGTTTCTCTGCTGTACTAAACTGCATTGAATTGTACAGTTGCTGTACCAATATATCCCAATGAATCTAATTCGGCTGGTTAAGCTCGATCAGCCCGGACAATTGACTCTTCTGCATGGCATGTTAGCAATTGCTTGCAGACCAAGAGACTCGGGATTAGTCATATGCTGCCCATGTGCCCATCCATCATGTATTGGTGGTATGTAGCATTCGAGCACCTCGTTGACATGAGCTCTTATAGTTATCATCTGAGTGTGAAATCTTGGCCCACTCTGCACATACCTGGCAGCATTAGTCAACATCCCCCACCTCAAGGATTATTCACTCATCCTGCTCACACTCACCAATGTATTATAATTATGTGGTGTATGCGTATATAAGCCCGGTACTACAGTAATCGAGGAATTCAACTCCAGGCAGAACCAGCACATTTGCATTTGATTCTGTGGGCTGTATTCAGAGCTAGCTTCTCATAAATTTACCATCTCCAACTGCATATGAAGCAAGCCATACTGACCATAGGCAGCAGGATTGAATCCATTCACCTCCAAATCTCACTGGGCTTTTTCAGCAAGTTTTGAGTTGCAGTAGGCCAATATATTGAGGGTCGGGGAGTAGGACAGTGGGTGTAGAGTATCTGAGAACAAAATCTTGTTCATAAGGCATGAAATATCCCAATTGAATGAATACATATAGGTCCCATTGACGCGCTGGTGGCTGTGTCATTGACGCGGCGGTGGCTGTGTTGACGCGACACTGACGCGACACTGACGCGGCACCGGCGCGCACTGACGCGGCAGTGGCGCGCTTTGACGCGGACCTGACACCAAATATACACAACACAACTGGGTGTTACTGAGCCCGAAAACCATTGGAAAAAATGTATTTCTCCTCCACCAGCCTTTGCAAGGTCCGAACTCCTATTTGAACTGAGTTCGAACCCAACAGCCGAGGAGTTCAGCTCCCAATGTTGTGTATAAGGTGTACGACACCATTATAAAGCTGCCTCTGGGACTCAAGACACGTTACAGAGCTAGCAAACTGAATTTGAATTGTAAACCATGATAAAATATACACTGGGCATACCGTGGGAAATGGCGCGTCAATGACGCGTCAGTGCCGCGTCAATGGTGCGTCACCGCGTCATTTTCTCCTGACCCTACTGTACAGCCGTGTGTAATCTGCCCCGCCCGTTTGTCTTAACGCGCTATCCGTGGATCCTTGCGTGCCGTGCCAGCTTAAGGTTCTGTTGGTGTGGCTCGCGTCCGGCCGTATCTTCTTCTCTTTCTGCATCGCCTGAGTTGTCTGCATCTGCGTCGAGGCTACCCTCCTTTGCTCCGTTTCTGTCAGGCGCATACGCGACTTACATGAATAACCGCAGAGCTGCGCACATTGACACGGTATGGCTCCGGGCGGGCTCGCCGTCTCCTTCCCTTCATTCCTTTTGAGGCAGAAAAAGGGAGGCGTGGGAGCGCGCTGAGATGCTCCACGGAGGCGTGCAGGTAGCTATTCGGAGTGCGCAAGGTGCGTTGATCCCGCGCGTTAAACGAGAGAAATGACTGCCTGAGTTGGCACTGCGCGTCAGACAGACGGAGTACCGAGTTCTCTGCATGGTGCATCCGGCTTTACCTACTCTCACACGCTGCTGATGTGCTGACCTTCTGCGCTCGTACCGACATACGGTGAAAAAAAAAAATTCTGGGTCTTCAGGAATGCCTCCGGGCGGGGTCGAACCGCCGGCTCTCCCTTTCACGTTGGTGTCCTTGCCATTCAACGGGCGGGAGCGAGCTACACTGCTCAACGAAGGCTTGCTGGGATGCCTAAGAGAGTGGATACTAGTAGGTTATGTGCGTTTGACGGGAGGAATGACTGGCTGTCACAATATCCCTCGCAACCGCCAGGTCTTCTCTGGAGAGCGTTTTCGGATCCGCGCCTGCCAACCCGAGTCTTCTCTGAGTTTCTGCATCCCGCTCTACCGACTCTGCACGGGGAAGCTGACACATCGCCTTTCTGCGCGCTGTGCCCACCCCACTCGAATAAAAAACTTGATGCCGTTCACAGGTGCGTCCGGGCGGGGTCTTCACGCAAACAGACGGAGAGGGCGAGAGTGATCTTGCCTGCTCCATGAAAACTTATATGATTTCAGGCCGTTTCTGCGATAAATGATGTCTAGCATGGTCCGAGTATGTTCAAATGAGCTGATTTTTTGCAGCAGAGGATTTAGAAAGATGTGATAGAGCCAGAAATCCAGATAATTTAGGCTATGATGCCTGAAATCACCTCGGGACAATGGGCAACACAGTAGGATTAGGAAATAGTGTGAGAATTGAAGCCACAAATGAGCCTTGAGGACTTTTAACTCTATGACAGATTTGACAATGTATGTGAGTCTCAAAAAAATCAGCTCATTTGAACATACTTGGACTATGCTAGACATCATTTACCGCAGAGACAGCCTGAAATCATATATCATTCAATATAAGGTATCTTTACAAGTTTCTTTCTATTGCGCATGAATTAGGCCCGAAAACCTAGTTAGGTTTCATCTGAATCTGTCAAGAACTGACCGAGTTTGAGGGGATTCTTTGAAAATGCCTCAAACGGGAAAAAGTTTGGTCGCGCCTTCGGTACTGCCAATAGCTGTAAACTTATACATTTCAAATTTTCCTTCTCAAGACACTCCAGTCCGCCAAACATTAGTAATACTCTAGAGTAAGAACACATTTCCATCGATACTAACTGCACCAAACATTTAGGGACTTTACTTCTTGAATTGGGTCCTATCGCTTGCTCAGCAAGGCTTCTGCCTCATTTCGCTCAAGTATACATTCAAACATGGGAATTAATCGTGGGAATGTATATAAATAACCCAGTTCTACTCTGGCTGAGTATCTCGTCAGCCCTCACTCATTGTTCTCCTTCTATATTTCTAGCAGCGCACTCAAACCGAATGTCTCTCAATTTCTCCGTGAATATGATGGATATCAAGCTGTCGAACTGTTTTCATCTCAGAACTTTCCTTGGGCAATTTTCGAGGCAGATTTTATCTGTATGCACCTAGTACGTAGACCTTCTCGGAACGTCCCGAATTTCCCTTATGAAGTGCCCAGGAGGATTTTCTTTTTTGTAGTCCATGTCTCCGAGATATGTCTGATTGGTCTGTTCAGGCTTGAATTTACAATCTTGACCTTAGGAACCAAATCCTGAGCAGGATGTAGAAAGGTGAGGAAAGCGATGGATCAATATAATGAAAACAACACAATCGCCTGACTCCCAATTAAATTTCGCTGTACATCGGGAAGTCAAATCTCTGATGGAATTGATTCAATGACAAAACGGTACATACTCACCGGAAATGGCCACCATGCCTCACTCACTTCCTGGGCCTTCCAATGGCCAATTGTTCAATTGTCGTGGACAACCGATGAGCGGTGTCCACGGTGTCTGGATGACCCTCACCTAAGACCCGCCGGCACGCATTCAAGGCCAGCTCCTGAAGCTCGCGGGCCTCTGTGAGGCGACCAATTTGGAAACATGTGAGCCCCAAATTTGCCAGACTGCGTAGAGTATCTGGATGATCCTCGCCAAGGAGTTCTGTTTGCTTATTCAAGACCACTTTCTCTAGCTCAGCAGCCTGGTGAAATTGTCCCATGTCTGAGTAGGTTCGGGCTAGCCTGCCCATGGTCCTCAAGGTAGCTGGATGACTATTTCCCAAAACATTCTTGTGCTTGCCCACAACCACTTTCTGCAGTTCTGCAGCCTCATGAGACTGTCCCAGCTGTGAGTATCTGATTGCCAGGTTTCCCATGGCCCTCAGAGTATCTGGATGATCCTCACCGAGGAGGTCCTTGCGCTTGCTCAAGACCACTTTCTCTAGTTCTGCTGCCTCATGGACTTTTTCCATCCGTGCGTACCTGATTGCCAGGTTTCCCATGGCATTCAGAGTGTCTAGATGATCCTCGCCAAGGAGTTCCTTGCGCTTGGTCAAGACAAATTTCTCCAGTTCTGCAGCCTCATTAACCTGCCCCATCTGCGAGTACCTGAGTGCCAGGTTTCCCATGGCCCTCAGAGTGTCTGGATGATCTTCACTGAGGAATTCCCTGCGCTTGTTCAAGACCACTTTGTCCAGTTTTGCAGCCTTGTGAAACTGGCCCATGTCCGAGTAGCTGTTTGCCAGGTTTGCCATGGTGGTCAGAGTATCTGGATGATCCTCACCAAGGAGTTCCCTGCGCCTGTTCAAGACCATTTTTGCCAGTTCTGCTGCCTGGGGAAACACCCCGCTGTTGTGATACATAATGGCTAGAATCTCTTGAATGTCGAGAGTTTGATGTTTGTTCAGCTGCAGTGATCGGGCTTGCAGGATGGATTTTCCCAGACGAACCCCCTCCCGCCACTTTCCTTCTTCATGATATACCCGGAGACACTGTGATGCAAATGAGGTGTCGAGGATGTTAGGCTGTCGGCTCAAATCCAGGTCCATCTTGAACCAAAGTGCATCAAGATGGGGAAACATTTGGTGTGAGAATTGAAAATCATCGCCCCTTGAGGACAATGACATCCCTATCAGTTTGTGCATGCACAGTTCAGTGGGAGCATCTGCTTCCAGGATGGCCCTGCACCATTCATGCACCAATGGATGAATTGAGAAGCTAATGTCTCCCGAGGCAGCCTGAAAGTCAATCAAGGAGAAGCGTCCAAGCTCATCAGTAAGTGCTATAAACTTGAGTGAATCCCACTTGGAACCTCTACGATCAAGGAATTTGGCCAAGAATCCCAATGGCTCATGTAGGTCAACTTCAGTGGGTCCTCCAGGCTTCAGCTTGTATGATGCAGCTTGTTGAAAGATATCCTCTGTTATCCCATCATGATGGATGAAGGAGCAAAGTTGAAGGAGCTCCCTCGCCTGGCTGGAAACGTTCTCGAAACTGATCTGCCACGTTGCATAAACTGACCACCCATACTCTGATTGGGGTGGCCGTTGATTCAGCAACTGAATTCTGCTGGTGGTACTTTCATACAAGTCAAGATATTTTTCAAGGGAGCCAGACAAGGAAATATATGCCCCCGCTTGTGCCACAGCCAAGGGGAGCCAATGGAGTTTCTTTTCAATTGTTTAACTGAAGCCTGATATTGCAGAGATGCAACATACCTGAACAATTTGCTTGCCAAGATCTCTGTTATTGTCATCCATGATATCATATTGAGCAGCAGATAAGAGCAGATTGATTGCTTCCTCAAGTGCCATCTGCGCAACTTTGTGTGTGGCCTGTGCAAGCTGACGGAGGTCGGGATTGCGGGAGGTGATAAGGATGTTTCCATGAGAACCGGGAGGAAAATACTGCATGAGGTTGAGATGGATGTCATCTGCATTGTTGAACACAATCAACCATTCTGTGTGCTGGTGTGATAGCCAAAGCAAGGTATCTTGGAAAGTTTTCCCAACTTTCTTGGTGAGGGCAAGTGTCATGAGATCATTTTCGATCGTTTGCTGAGAGCTGCTATCGACAAAATAAACATCTTGAAACCTGGGTTGGTTTATAAGATTGAGTCAGATTGGACATTAAATATAGCATACCGTGAGTGTGGCATACTGGTAGACTGCTCAACAAATTTGAAGGCAATTTGGCTTTTCCCACAGCCTCCAAGCCCATGTAACAGGAAAATATGTTGTCGACCAATGCCTGTGTTGAAATATTGCATCATCTTTTGGAGAATATCCTCTCTTCCAGTGAAACGGACATTCGGGGGTGGGCAAACTTTCAGATAGGCCGGGGAGTCAAATATTGGAACCACTGGATCTACCAAATCAGCCCATAAGCAAAGCCATGCATGAAGCCCGCAGGAACTCACTGAGGGCAACATTCACGGCACTTGTGAGTTTGAATTTTCCATCTTCTGTACTCAGATAAACACTAGTATGTGCAGAAATTTCCCCAGATCTTCTCCAGTCTTGTTGCTGGAAGCCCTGCAGACCCTGGAGGACGTTGAGGCGAAAATAGGTATTGGGACTGCCACGAAATCTGCGCGCATTGTCCTCATGTATCCGTTCGCAGTCAGTTGCAATGCTTTTCAGGGTCTTGGCAATGGTAGCCAAACTTGGGGATCTTGGAATCTGGATTGTGTCAGGATGCCCACTGCCAATGCTGACGACAAGGACGACAGGCCATGAGGGGTACATTTGTTGGGCTTCTGCCACAACCAGGGAGGTCGGGTTGTTGTGCCCAACACATCCACCAATGTACTTTGGCCTCACCCCTTCCCAGCCAATTTCCATTGGTTTGAAAAGTCCGGGTGTAGCAGAGGTGGCCCGTGCGGCCTCCCATATCCTGCAATCATGGACTGGCTCCTCTGGGGTATTGTATGAGCGAAAAAGCACAGGAATACTGGCATTCAGATTGCTTTCATGCATGGCACACACAAAGCTGGGGGTTGCATCCAGATAAGTGTAGTTTCTCTTGATGAGAGATAATTATACTCACATCTTGCAGGCATCTGGGCTGACATCTCTCATCTTTTCTTCTCAAAATATCTGCCTTAGTGCCGCTTCCAGCTGGCTGGCTTTGAACTGCTCAGTGGATCCACTTTTGGGCTTAGGTCGAAGCTTCTCATATGCTGAAATGGAAGCAGAGATCGACCTGCGGAGGCGGCCGAGCATTAATGCAATGATCCTGTAAATTGCATCAATTTCAGCACTTTCCCAGCAAATAACACTCACCCTCCTGTGCCACTACCCCCGATAACCTCGAAATAGTCACATGGCGCAGGAGCTGTGTCGGAGCCAAGGGTGGTCTGCACTTGATACATCATTCGCTCCAGTATGAGTAACTCAGACAGCACTCCCGCTCCGCCGCCATCTGGCCAATTGGGAGGGTCAATGTGAATTTGAGCTGGGAAGGGAAAAGGCATTACCAAGCGACAAGACCCTCACCCCTTTATGACGGACATCTTTGTTGGACATCACTGTGGATCTGAGTCTTGCTCCTCTGACAGTGCACTCAGTCCGTGAATGGGAGACGAGTTCGGAGACGAGCTACGGGGAAGTGAGAGACGTGGCAACGAGAGGGCGGTGCTGATCGTTACCATTCCCATCGCCTAGATTTGATCCTATTTCTGCCGCGGATCAAACTGGGCAGACCCAAGAGGAGTTAAACCTCAAGGTCGGGAGAGCAGTCCAGCACCAAAGATTCCACATACAAGCCTGTCTACGATACATCACGAGAATCCGAGCAATCGAGGATTTAAGCAAGGATACTATCATAGTCAGATTGGAGAAGGCCGAAGGCCGCCATTATTTCTTGACATACATCTGGCAGCTACCATCCAGGCAACGCCCGTGTGGTAAATGTGATCTGACAATCAATCCATCATGTCTCAACAGGCGCCCAGGATCTTGAACGCCCCAGCTCTCCTTTACCGTGAAATTTTTACTGCCCAACGGACCGGAGCGAGCTTCAGTGCTCTACGAAGACTTATTTACCTAGATGACCACCGTGCTATCTGAGTGAGTAACTCCTGAAATGGCTCGGTTAAAAGTCGATTGAACGGCTGATTTAACAAGTCTCTGTGTAAGCGGTGGGAGCGAGCTTCTGTGCTCTACCGGAGCCGCCAGGTATATTCGTGAAGCTTACTCGGTTTGACACTTCCCTCGCTATCGGTTCCAAAATGACACGGGGAAAAAAAATCCCCACTCACTCCCAGACGTCTTCGGGCGGATTCGAACCACCGGCTCTCCCATTGTCTTTTGTGGCCCACTCAGTGAAGGGGCAGAAGCAAGCAATATTGCTCCACGGAAGAATCCTGGGATTTTTGCGGGGGTGGATAGGTGCGTTAATTGGGTCCGTTTAAATGTGTTTGACTGGAGCGAATTACTCACCCAATGACGCACAAACCTTCGGCAGTCTCTGGGCCATTGAGTCTCTGCATTCCGTCTTGTTATCATATCGGAGTCTCTGAGGGCTAAGCAAAGCTCCCGCGCCATGCTGTTCCTCGTACCTGGCCCTCGCTCCGCTAGCCCACCCTACTCGAATCATAAAAAACGGTCATGGTTTTCATACAGTGCTTCTGGGCGGGGCCGAACCGCGGGCTCTCCCTTCCTACTGACGCCTTTGAAGGGGCGAGAGCGAGCTGCGATGCTCTATGGAGGCGTGCAGGTGGATATTGGGGGGTGGATAGGTACGCTGATTCCGTGCGTCGCGGGGCGTAACTTAATGGTAGATGGACTGACGCACAAAAAGCAGTGCATGAACAGTCGATAGTTGACTGTTCTTCCCCTACCCCGTGCGACACAAACAGAAACCACGTCAGCGGCTATATGAATGTCTTCGGGTGGGTTCAGACCACCATCACTCCCATCCTATCTTGCGACAAGACTTCGTATCTGAAAGCGAGCACCAAACTCCACGAAGAGCGCGCGGAAACCTTGTCTCCCGCATACATGCGCTACCAATGATTGAATCTCGGTCTTTCGTAACACTGACCTCCAGGACCAGTTGTAGATCAGTTCACCCGGAGTCCTTGCATAACTCTACTCGGCGAGGAGCTGTCTCCCTACAATGTAAATCGCACGGCCCGGGTGGATTCCGAGTGGAATCACAATCTCTCCCCAGCAACCCACTCTCCCCAATAACCCACTTGTACTGAGTACGAGTGAGTCTCCCGCTCCGTGAAAACTCGCAGAGCTGTCGGTATGTATCTCCGACGTTTAAACCTACATCGACGCGGGGCCTAATTGAAAATTCGAATCGACACTCCCTCCGATTCAGACTTACTGCACTCAAATCAGTTCCATTCCCGAGGTCGTTCGTCGCCAAGCCAGGATTCCACCCATTTTCAAGAGCGCTCGCACGATGATGTACTTATATAACCGCTATGTACATACATAATATGCAGTGGAGGAGAGACAAAAAACGGCTTCATGGCAATAAGCCCAACGTCTTCGGGTGGAGTCGAGTCGAAGCACCGCCTCTGCTGGATACGATGAACCTCGTTTGCACGACCATACTCCACGAATACCCCCACGGATCGCTGTGAAACCGCATAAATGCATAAATGCGCCCAGTACACGCAGACAAAAATTGGGACTTCGACGGCCCGTAACGGGCGGGGCTACGGGCCTGGAATAATTGATTCATCCGGGCTTCGATCTCGTCGCGCGCCCGCAGATCCAGGGTCCCGTTTCGCATATAGGTAGGAGTATATTGGTATATCGCGCGGAGTCCGGATGAGGGTTCAGGACCAGTTCAAGTGCGCGCTCGATATCCCCAGGCATCGCCGGATACTATTGAATTAATTCAATACACAGCATACGCGAGACGATCCCCAGGACTGCCAAGAATCAGAGAATCGCTGCCCAAGTATAGCAGATAATCGCCGCCCTAGTAACTCGCGGGGTGCGCATCCTCCAGCTGTCCGATACAGAAGATTTGCTTGGTAGACTGGTATTGCGCAACCGGATAGCCGGAGAATTAGGGAGGTAGCATCGAGGCAATCGAGATAGTATAGGGAGGGAGAGACAGCAGGGGCCGGAGGAGAAGTGATGCGCACTGTTGGACGAACGAACGAGCGAACAAAAGGAGCAGACAAGAAACGAATGCAGCGCACAACCGAGAGAGACGAAGCAGCGCACAAATGAGAGAGATGAATATGCGCACCGGGCGCCGGACGACAAACCAAGAATCGGACACGGCAGTCGGCAGAAGCTAAGCGACCTGCGACAGCCAGCGCGCAAGGGGCTTGAGACAGGGAGAGCCGGAGGGAGAGACATCTGGGACGCAGAAGCAGGGCGGAACAGACGGTGTTGGTAGAGGAGCAGCGCGTCGAGCAGGAGCAGGACGCTCGGCACCATTGGGGCGATGCCACTTGGTACGCCGCTAAGAGGTGGGGCGCGCGGGCGGTGTTTCCCGGCGGCACGGAGGAGCTCGTCGGGGCCGGCACGGCGTTTGATGAGACGAGCTCGGCGCGGCGGAAGAGGGCGCGGAGGAAGAGGGCATGAAGGACGGCAACGATATGATCATCGCGTCGGCTTGGTGGCGGCGGCGCAGAACTGCGCAACGAGCGCCTCCGCGCGCGGAGGACACCGCGTCCGGGCACGCGGTGAGGAAGGCGACAAGGGAGTAGACTGGTGACCTGTCTGTCTATGGGACACAAGTGTCGATAGACAGACTGGTCGATCTGGTCTTAAATTGTGAAGTCAAGCGGCGGCACCGCCACAACGTGTCATAGATCAAGTGGAAGTCACGTTTGATGCCCCATCAGTGCCAAACATAACCTTCAGATGCGTCTCTCTCTTCCCGCGTTCACCGTCCCTCGCGCGCCGTGCACTTAGATTCAAGCCTACTCAGGCAACTACACTCAATTTCCCTCTTTCTCCCGTTTTCCACTGTTGGAATCCAAACCGGGTCGGAGCGTTCTACGGCCGTCGAAGCGGCACGCTTGTGCCGCTGCCCTTATTTAGTATGATTCCTCTTCTCTTTATATTGTAATGCCTCTCGCGCCTTCATACGCAGCCTGTCTCGGCGTGTTTACTTATCACCATATGTAGTTTATCCATTTCTATCTCTTGCGGACTCTACGGTTACTCATATGTACTTATGTCTTGTTTTTGTATTTAAGCCATAGTACGACTCTGAATTAAGTCAGTTCTATTTGTGAACCCGTTCCCTTCAGTTAATTCTTTAATATCCACCTCAAACTGAGAGTCCATCTGGACAGCAGCGCTCCTCCCAAGCTCCTCCGAGTATTTTTCGATACCGCAAGGCTTTGAGAAGGGAAGGGATAGGGTAACTTGTGCAGCCTGGAGGTATATATCAATTGACGTTGGCGGCCATGGCTTCAAGAGCGAACGGTGAAAAGGATGCTGAAGGCGAAAAAGAGAGACGCGAGCGCGATCGGAGGGTCGTGTTTGGCACTGATGGGGCATCAAACGTGACTTCCACTTGATCTATGACGTGTTGTGGCGGTGCCGCTGCTTGACTTCACAATTTAAGACCAGATCGACCGGTCTGTCTACCGACACTTGTGTCCCGTAGACAGATCGGTTACCGGTCTAACAAGGGAGGCGGTGTAGGGTTTTGCGTCACGACCAAGGGGATTCGGATTTGCGAAATCCGCACTGCACCCCGATTTTTTTTTTTCAGGGGGTCGGGCTGACCCTCCCCGCCTCCTATGACGTAATCTTGCCTTTTTTGGACGCATCAAAATTTACACGATGCTCGGCATTGCCTGCCGCTGTCGTCCCAACCGAGCCCCAACCTTTGCGCAACCTGCATCCCTGCCCCGAGACAATACATTAGAGTAGTAGTCGACTTTGAAGTCTAAAATATCACTAGACTGAAATTAGAAAGCACTCGAATAAGTAACCCTCTCTGTACGCCTCCATGATTTTGGTTTGAAACACAACTTGAACTCAGACCACTATGATACAGAAATATAAATTCAAATACTGAACTTGGATACTGACTTCTTGGATTTGTAAAGGCACAGCAGGAGCAGGAGGACCATGAAATGTGTGGTGTTGAGTGCTCCAGCATAAACAGCTGCTAAGCGAGGCGGTCCCCGGCAACTTAGGCGTCCACTTGGGTCTCAAATAGTCTACTGCAGGATTCATCTAATGGTCATGTAGCTTAAATGAAGCTCTAAAACTGTCTCTGAGCCCCAATGAAGCAGTTGAACATGAGATCCAAAAGTTGGTATAAAACTTTTTTTTCGCGGCCGAGGGACCCTCCCTCCCCCCCTCCCATATAAGGAAATTCCTTATCTTGGAAGCCCCTTGGTCACGACAAGTGGGCATCAGCGGCGCCGCGGAGGGGAGCGAATGGAAAGAGGGGGCAGAGGCCACGCCAGAGCAGTTCACGTTCGCCGCCGCAGGGGCGAGCCCGAAGTAGTTCGCCACGAACTTCGGCCAATTTCCACTAAGTCAGCCTCGGTACGACAACGAGAAAGCGCACGCACCGGGCGAGGAGAGCCAGCTGAGGAAGGGCAGCGCCGACGAGTTGGTCGGCGTGCCGATTGCGCTGCTGCTACACCCAAGACGTGGGTCGACATGGCCGTGTGGATGCAAGCGCTCATTTGCGCGTATTTGCCTGCGCCCTCCGAGTGTCGTCGCTTGTTTACCGCCCTTGCCTCCTCCGAGTCCGCCATCAAATTCTCGCCCTCCTCTCCGCACGCCGGCAGGCACAGACGCCTGCACGATGCACCTCCCGCCCGCCCCCCTCCTCCTCACCTTCGCCCTCGGCGCCTAGGCCGCCTCCTGCTCAAGCCCCGCCAGCGCCAGTGCCGTTCTGTGCTGGAGTAGTAGCAGCAGCGCAATCGGGACGCCGACCAACTCGGCGGCGTTGTCCATCCTGAGTGGGGTCTATTTCTGCGGTGCGTGCTTTGTCTCCTCGTGTATATACCCAAGCTGATGTGCACAGTGGCGAACTGCCTGGGCCTCGCAGCGGCGGCGAACTGCTCCGAGGCCGCAGTGGACTGTTTCTGCATCGCCCCGCTGTGAGTTCTTCCTTCCTCACTTTTCCTTTGCATAGTGAAAAGACGTGTGCCGCGTCCCTCGTCTTGTGCCTTCGTGCCTCGCCGCGTACACGGACTGTGGCCCCTCCGCCGAGGTCTCGTCGAGCAGTTCTGCGCAAACCTACGTACGTCTCCTTCCCTTCGTGCGTTCCTCAAGCTCCGCGTCCGCGTCCGCCTCCAATTCTACTTCCGCATCTGGCTCCAATTCGGGTGTCGGCATCAAGTACCACGACGCCCCCCGCGAGCTCCTCCGTGCCGCCGATAAACGCTGCGCGCATGCGTCAGTTCAGCTTCGGGTTCCCACTGGGCACAAGTGTGGCTGGCTCCCTACTCGGCGCCGTACTCCTCCACTAGCGCCGCCGTCTTCTGAAACTCCGTCTCAGCCTCTCCGAATTCCTCTGAGTGGCCCCGCTTCTGCTTCTCAGATCCCTCCTGGTTGTCAATCTTTCTGGGTGGCAGGCCTGCTTGCGCGCCGACTTTCGGTTCTGGCGTCCGTTCTGCGGATCCGCCTCTGTCATTTGTGCGCTGCGATCTTCCCTTCTCCGCTGCCGCTGCCTGCGTGCGTCCGCTCGTCAATCCCGATGGTGCGCGTCCTCGCACATGACGCCTCGTGCCCTCTTCCTGTCCGCCGCAGCTCATTAGCGCGAGCGTAATCCTCACGGCATCTTCGCCAGCGCGCCCGCCCTGTATTATTTGCATCTTCTTTACTGCACTGCGGGTGCCTCTGTCTTCTTTCGGAATTGTTGTTGTCGTCTTCACGTATCTGATGCCGCGGGCCGGTAAGGTCGAGCCCTCGTTGCCATCGATATATCCTCGTGGCACCCTTTGTAATACACAGTTTCTGCGTGCAATCTATTTTCACCGTGTAGAATCCCCGATGAGTGCCCACGGAGGCGGCGTCGCAGCTCTACAGGTGAGTCATCGGTTCCGCAGTCAAATACTAGTCTTCGTACAGTAGAGCAGGTTCGCACGCTCACTCGATTTGCGCATTCCGGACGATCCCTGCATAACTCAGAGAGGTGGTGGTTTGAGTCCACCCGAAGACGTGCGTGCTTTTAATGCGGTTCTTTCTAGCGACCAGGTAGATTAGCTTAAGTGGTGATGCTCTTGGCTTCCAGCGCAGATCTACGCTGACTGGACTCTCGCTTATGCGGAGCACAAGGGACGAGGCATTCGGAGGAGCACGACGAAGAGAGATGAGTCTAGCGCGGAGAGGTGATTATGAAGCAATTATGATCCAAAATACCAGCTTTACGCTACGCAGATATTCTTCAGGGAGTATAGTACGCGCTCCCATCCATTCCCTTTGGGTGCGAAGCTGTGGTTCGAATCCACATAATGACACACAAGCTTGATGTCGTTTTTTCCTAGCTCGGCGGGAGAAGGGAGCTAGTACGAGGGGATATTCTCGCCTATCAAGTTCAGGAGTTCTTAAGTTAGTCTGGGAGGTGAAACGAAAAATCGAGATTCAGCTGTGTTAGTGACGCACATATAATGCACAACGGGAGTGCTCGGAGGTCGTCACGGGATGGGACGCACTCCCACCCCTTGGTGAATTTCGAAAATTCAGGGGAGAGCCAGTGGTTAAGCTCCACCCGAGGGTATTCCGCATTTCTCTCGCGTTTTTTTCAGTCGACGCGTCGCTAAGGTGAACGTTGTAGCCGGGCAAACAGGTCTTCGTACAATAAGGTAGCTCGCTCCTGCTCCTTAATAAGCAATTTAGTTAATTTAACGCACGGAATTGACTAACTTGGGCCGCTTCATAGGGAGTGGAATGAGTGCTCGTGGAGCATTGACACTCTCTCCCGTCATTCACGTAGGGACCTACTGAAATGAAAGGAGACATCGGTTGTTTTTATCTAGCAGGACTTCGAGCGAAACGCGGAGTCGCTCATCTGGCAGGACATTGAGATAGGTAAGGAAGTCAATGATTTCCAGGTAATCTCGGTTTGGCAGGGGGGTTTAGGAGAGGCGTAAATGCTCGGTGTATATGTCGATGACGGTCCGACTATAGCGAGACGTACATATACACTCGATTATCTAACAAATGTTGCGATAAGGTTACTGGGCGGTATACACAAGCCCGCGACATCAAGGCACACGCTGTCAAGTCGGGTGCCACGCCATACGTAATATGCAAGGCGAACAGTAGGACGGGAGGTGTGGATGTGCAGTCGTGGTCTACACCACCGATCTGTCCATTTAATTTGCACCGTGATGAACACAGATAGACACCGGCGTCCCATGGTCATTTTTACATGTCGCCCCATTTCGCCCTGTGAACATCGGTAAGGGCTATTCAGGGCAACATGAACTGCTCCTGCTGAACGTTTGACACTGCACTAGCTTGATAATTAATCAAGTCAAGAGATAGACAGCCACAGAATCCAGATAATTGATACGTACCATTATTAAAGTGTGGCACCTCTTAGTCACGCCTCAGACGTTTGACACCATGCGCTAACAGCGTGAACATTCATCAAGTCCAGAGATGGACAGCGTCAGCGGATTGAAAATAGTGATGTTACCAACGGCCAATCAAAATCATTAAATGCGTGCCGAATATTCGGGGACAGGTGTCAAGCCCCGGGGTGCAGGACAAGAGGAACCACATGTCCTTGACCGGTGGCATGGCACAGCTTTGTGAAAACATAGATAGTCAAGCAATGGCGACGTCCCTCTCGCTTTCCCCACAGCTTGTCTCCCACCTTGTCTATCTACTGGCAACTGGGCACTTTCAGAGGAGCAAAAGGACACAACAATGTCGAACAATGATGCCACTCATAAAGGGGTGAGGGTTTGGTCCCTCGGTAATGTCCTCTCCCCTCCCAGCTCGAGTTCGTATTGACACCCACAATTGGTTAGACGGCGGCGGAGCGGCAGCACTGTCTGAGCTACTCATACTGGAGCGAATAATGTATCAAGTGCAGGCTACCCCAACAGCCCCTTGGGCTACCCTCGGCTCCAAGACTACTCCTGCTCCATGTGACTATTTCGAGCTTATTGGAGGTAGCGGCACAGGAGGGTGAGTGTTATTTCCTGGAAAGATGCTGGAAACCGATGTGACTTACAGTATCATTGCGTTGATGCTCGGCCGCCTCCGTATGCCGGTCTCTGCTGCCATTTTGGCCTATGAGAAGCTACGACCTAAGCCCAAAAGTGGATCCACCGAGCAGTTCAAAGCCAGCCAGCTGGAAGGAGTGCTAAGGCAGATATTTCAAGAAGAAAACATGAGAGATGTCAGCCCACATGCCTGCAAGATGTGAGTGTAATTATCTGTCATTGAAAGAATATGGGCGATATACTGTCCAAAAATTCAGTACATTTTGCAGGGTTTTGAGTGACAACTTACAATGGAATTTTGCCTCCGGCTTACAACTTCGGCTGCAGTTGACAACTCGAGACAACTTATATTTTGAACTTGCTTGCATCTGCCAAACTGGTTGCATCTGATGGCCGGAAGCTAGCCTGGCCGAGCCATCAACATCGGCTACCGGCATTAGGCGGGACAATCCATTGATTCTTGGGATTTACTTGTGGTCACTCGTATGCAACACATATGGACTCCGACACAGAATCACTGCTTCATTTTATCCCAATCAAGGTCCCCTGCATGTTTCGAGTCCATGCAGGCCAGACTTCACTCAATGCGTCGTAAATACCTACTTCGAACCGCTTCTAATTTTCCTTTTCTTTCTGCCCCAGAAACCCTTGATGCTTCAAGTGCATCAATGAATATGGGCCAAATTAATCAGTTCAGGGGGATGATGGACCTCCTGCCTGCAATTTAGACTCAGAAAGAGATGGTTTCTGGTTTGGGACTTGGCAAAGAGCCATAGCATCAATGTTCTGATCAGCCACATCATTTTGGCCAAATCTCCCTCGATGTTAAGTCCCTCCAATGTCTACCGAGGTTTGAATGTAGAATGGCATGGGATGTTGTAAAGCGGAGCCAAGTTGTTCCTTCGGTGCCAACTTGTTAACAATTTCCAAGAATTCCACGAAAGTTGTAAGCAAAAACCTTGTTAACAGCTGGAGATGTCAGCAAATAATTTTTGGACAGTATATGTGCCATAAAAGAAACTACACTTATCTGGATGCAACCCCCAGCTTTGTGTGTGCCATGCATGAAAGCAATCTGAATGCCGGTATCCCTGAACTTTTTCGCTCATACGACACCCCAGAGGAGCCAGCCCTTGATTGCAGAATATAGGAGGCAGCTCGGGCCACCTCTGCTACACCCGGACTGTTCAAACCAATGGAAATTGGCCGGGGAGGGGTAAGGCCAAAGTACATTGGCGGAGGTGTTTGGAACAACAACCCAACCTCCCTGGTTGTGGCAGAAGCCAACAAAATGTACCCCTCTCAGCCAGTTGTCCTTGTGGTCAGTGTTGGCAGTGGCCATCCTGATACCATCCAGATTCCAAGATCCCTAAGTTTGACTGCCTTTGGCAAGACCCTGAAAAAAACATTGCAACCAACTGTGGACGGATATATGAGGACAATGCATGCAGATTTAGTAGCAGTCCCAATACCTATTTTCGCCTCAATATCCTGCAGGGTCTGCAGGGCTTTGAGCAACAACACTGGGGGAGATCTGGTGAAGTTTCCGCCCATACTCGTGTTTATCTGGGTACAGAAGATGCAAAATCTAAGCTCACAAGTGCTGTGAATGTCATCCTGAGTGAGTGCCTCCAGGCTTATTGCACAACTTCCTTGCAGGCTGATATTGTTGGTAGATCCTGTAGTTCCAATGTCTAACTCCCCCACCAATCTGAAAATTTGTCCACCCCCGAGTGTCCGTTTCACTGGAAGAGAGGATATTCTCCAACAAACGATGGAATACTTCAACACAAGAATTGGTCAACAGCATATTTTCCTGCTACATGGGCTTGGAGGCTCAGGGAAAAGCCAAATTGCCTTCAAATTTGTCGAGCAGTCTACCAGTATGCTGGAATCACGGTGCACTGTATTCTATGTCCAATCTGACTCAATCTGATGCACCAAACCAGGTTTACAAATGTGTATTTTGTCGATGGCAGCTCTCAGCAAACAATCGAAAATGATCTCGTGACACTCGCCCTCGCGAAGAAAGTCGGGAAAACTTTCCAAGATAGTTTGCTTTGGCTGTCGAACCAGCACATGGAATGGTTGATTGTATTCAACAATGCAGATGACATAAACCTTGTGCAGTATTTTCCCTCTGGCTCTCATGGAAACATTCTTGTTACATCTCGGAATCCCGACCTCGGGCAGCTTGCACAGGCCACACACAAAGTTGAGCAGATGGCACTTGAGGAAGCAACTGATCTTCTCTTATCTGCTGCTTGCTATGATATCATGGAGATGGCTAATAGAGATGTTGCTAAGTGAATTGTCCAGGTACGTTGCATTTCCACACTCTTAGATGTTGGTTAAACAATTATAAAGAAACTCCATTGCCTTCCCTTGGCTGTGGCACAGGCCGGGGCATTTATCTCGTCATCCCGTGCTCTTCCAAAGTATCTGGACTTGTATGAACACACAGCCAGTCGAATGCAGTTACTGCATCAAAAGCCCCCACAATCCGAGTATGGGTGGTCGGTTTATGCCACATGGCAGATCAGTTTCAACAATATTTCCAGCCAGGCAAGGGAGCTACTTCAACTCTGCTCTTTCATCCACCATGATCAGATAACAGAGGATATCTTTCAACAAGCTACATTGTACCAGATTACTCCAGATGGGCTGACTGAGGCGGACCTCCTGGAGCCATTGGGGTTCTTGGCCAAATTCCTTGATAGTACAGGTTCCAAATGGGATTCACTGAAGTTTATAGCACTTACTGGCGAGCTTGTACGGTTCTCATTGATTGAGTTTCAGGCTGCCTTGGGAGACATTACCTTCTCAATTCATCAATTGGTGCATGAATGGTGTAGGGCCGTAGTGAAAGTGGATGCTCCCACTGAACTGTGCATGCACAAACTGATAGGGATGGCATTGGCCTCAAGGGATGATGATTTTCAATTCTGACACCAAATGTTTCCTCATCTTGATGCACTTTTGTTCAAGACAGGCCTGGATTCGAGCTGCCACCCCAACATCCTTGACGCCACATTTGCATCACAGTGTCTGTGGGTATATCACAAAGAAGGAAAGTGGAGTGATGGGGTGCGCTTGGGGGAGTCCATGCTGCATACACTAGTGTCACAGCTGGATGAACAGCAAACTCTCACCATTCAGGGGCATCTAGCCATCATGTATGCCTACAGTGGGGGGTTTTCCAGGCGGCAGAACTGGAAAAATAGTCTTGACCAGGCGCAAGGAACTCCTCGGTGAGGATCATCCAGATACTCTGACCACTATGGGAAACCTGGCATTCAACTACTCACAGATGGGACAGTTTCACCAGGCGGCAGAAGTGGAGAAAGTGGTCTTGAGCAAGCGCAGGGAACTCCTCGGCGAGGATCATCCAGATACTCTACACAGTCTTGCAGATTTGGGGTTCATATGTTTCAAAATGAGTCACCTCGCAGAGGCATGCAAGCTTCAGGAGCAGGCCTTAAATGCACGCAGGCGGGTCTTAGGGGAGGGTCATCCGGACACCGTGGACACCGCACATCAGCTGGCTGCGACAATTGCGCAATTGGAAGGCATAGGGAGTCAGTGAGAGAGCCAATAATTCTCAGTAAGCTGAGTCTTCTCATTGACTTCCCGATGGACAGCGGGAATTTGTGCATTGTGATTCCAGGGATATTGTTGTTTTCATTATCATGATCCATAGGCTTCCTTACATTTCTTCGTGTGTAGGGTAGCACCTCTGATTTGTAGCAGAGATTCATCGTAGAGGGGCACCACAGTGCGCATCGACGTGAGACGTACTCGGGCTGGCACGGCAGCGACAGAATATTAATCCAGGAAGCCGGTAGGTTCTGCGGGTAACACTCACGGGAATCAATGTACCTACAGTAAAGCGGGTCATAATGTGCACAATGCATAGGATGAGGGGTCCACCAACCTTCAAATTAACCCTGAAAATGCATCTACTACTGCATAAAATGCATAATGCATAAGAATTTGGTGAGTTTTGGAGGGAACGGACCTTATGCATTATGACCCACTCTACTGTATTGCAATCAACACTTCTAGGTGAAGGGAGAGAAGGCGGGTCAGTCCCAGCTGGAGCTATTCACGATCACGGGTTTTTTTATTCAAGTTGTATATGAGTCAGTCGGTAGTGTATTTAATTTACTGATGTGCGGAATAAGCGAGCAGCTGCATGAGATGCTCTAAGATGATTCTTCGTGGAGCTAGGCAGCTCACCAACACACTCTACAGTCTTGGAACTGCAGGGAGAGGAATCTGCCCGAGCGCATTCCGCTGGACCGTGCTTTTCCTCAACTAACACTTTGCTCAGGTGAATAGAAGCCGCCTGCCTATTCAGCCTGGTAGAAGGTGAAATAAGTCTTCGTGGAGCAACCGAGCCCAGGCATTCAGTGGATGCAGCCATTTGTTTTATTCCAGTTCAGTGGGCCCGCCGGGCAGAAAATTCAGTGCATGCGGACCAGGTGAGACGGGATGCAGGCCACAGTCCGCTCGACGTGCGATACAGAGAAGACTCGGCAATTGATAGAAAAATTTATGCGTCAGCCATTTGAGTCGACGCACAGAGTTAACGCACCTAGCCTGCGTCGCACACTCTAGGAAAAGCCACCGTGGAGCAATGAAGGTCGCTCGGACACCGTGAAAGGGCTTCGAAGGTGGGACCCCTCCTGTAACGAAAGGGCCACCCGTGGGTGTGAAGACGAGTTGGCTTTTTTCTCCGCTGATACAAACCTCCGATGCGCACAGATCCAGCCCCCGCGAGGTCGTTCAGAGGTATCCCGAGGGATCGCTCAGAGGTTTTCCGAGGGTTCATCGCTGGATAATGAGGCTGGCTAAGATTATGAATACATTTAATTATAATCATATTTAATGCCAGAATTACGATTAAGTACGGCCTGGGTGTAATATTAGCTGCTAAGGTTACAAACAATTACATTACATTACATTACGATTATATTACAGCATGGGTGTCATATTTAATCGTAATATTAAGGAGCCCACCACGGGGTAGGTCTGCCCACCACATAGGCCAATACTCTTGTATGGCCCAACTGTAACCTTTGCCTCTTGCTCCTTTTTCCATCACTTAGCAGCGTGCGGGTTCAATCCTCTGTGCCGGTATTTTTCTCCGCCAGTCTGGACCTATTCAGATGCCCTACTTGCACTTTTTTTGTCCCCGAGGGAAAGTGACGATAGGCTATCTAACATTTTGCCGGACGTTCGGCCCCGCATTTCAGACTCCGAGCAGCGAAATTTTCCTGTTTCTCCGCTTTCACCACAGTGCTCTCCTCGGACATGCTTGATGATTCTCTGCTCGTCAAACCCTTTCCTGCTCTTTTGAAAGCCCTCAGGGCTCGGATCGCTTCTCTTCCGGCATCCCTGCCACTCGGGGATGCTGACTCCTACCTTGCGTGCTACTTGGGTAACCTTACAATAGATTCGGAAGGTGCCACATTCACGGCAAACCGGCAGTGGGAGCGTGCCTTCCAAGTCTCCCCGGAGGAGCTGCAGAAGCGAATCGTCCGCGGGAAATATGGCCTCGACCTTGTCTGCCCGTTCCTGGACTATTTTTCCCAGCAGGGAGGGATAAAGGGGACGGTGTCCATCGGGATGCTGGCACGCAGGATACATCAATTAAATAAAATACTGGACTCCGTGTGAGTCGTGTTTTATACACCACGTAAACCATGTTCATCCGATCTTCTATCGTTCAAGCCCTGGACTGACACCAGATGTCGTCGAGCCATCCCAATTCTTTGCACCCAAGACCAAAAAAACAAGCACTCAGAGTGGTACCAGTTCGCTTGTGCCGGCAAAACGCGCTCAAGGTATGCCGGAGTCTCCGAATGATTCTTTTGTTTCATCCCGTCTCTGTAGCTCCCGATTCCGAAGACGACGTGAATGACAAGAGCTATCAGCTCCCGAAAAATCCACTGGTCGTTTCTGAAGAAGACTCAGATGCGCCCCAGGAAATGATGCCTGTATGTTTTGATTTGCATAGTCCTCTTGACTCTAGCCGACATCTGCAATATTAGATTACGAAGGGAAAACAAAAGGAACCGTCAACGCGGAAACCCACAAAGCGCCCGAAGCTCAAGGTAAGTCTGCTGTCAGCTGAATGTGAATCGGTACTTACGATGTTTAATCGAGGCAACACAACGATGACTCCGACGAAGCAGCTGAGCCGGAGCAAGGCGAAGAGGACGCTCCCAAAACGAAGGCTGGTGGCAATCCTAAGCGATCGCGCTGGGCCATTTCAAATTACACATCGCCTCCTACCATCGGCCAAAGCACGAAAGGTTCACCGGTCTGGCGATGGCAGTGTAAATGGTGCTCGTACGTGACTGGCTTTCTTATTCACCCGCAAGTGTCTGGGTTCTGATACAAATATAGAGATTTTCGAACTTCCGCCCGCACCAAGGGGTGTACCAAATTCGAGGACGGAACTATTGAGCTCGTCGTGGACAGTAACTTTCACTCCCACCTACCTAAATGCAAAGGGATGCCTCCGGAGGCCTCGTTTGAGGCATACGCCGATGCGGAGACCACGGAGATGACAGGTACACGCCCGGTGCCTGTCGCAGGCACATCAAGCATTGCGCTTCAGCGTCAGTCGATGACCAAATTCATCCAGGATGGGATCGAAAATCCGGCGGTCGTGGTTACTAAGCGCGGGTTCCGCGAGCGACTCATCAAGGGCATTGCCCTGGACGATCTGCCGTTCTCTTTCCCTGATAAAAAGGGATGAATGCGTTACTCAGATATCTCCTCCCGCGCGGGTGGAAAATTCCCGGACGTAAAACTGACAAGGCAGATATTACCAAGTTATCGGCCCTCCTCAGGGATCGTGTTACCGCATTGGTTTTGGTGAGCCGCTTCTCCTCCACCTCCTCACACTTTGATCATATCATAGAATAACTCGTCGAAATTCGCCATGGCCGAGGACTTGTGGACGAGCAAAAATTCCGTCTACGCGTTTTGCGGTAGTGTGGGGTGGCTCATTGATGATGAGTGGAGACTTCGCGAGTTCGTTCTCGACCTTCTTCCCCTCGATGGCGACCACTCTGATGCGGCATCAGTGTCGGAAAAATCCTGAACATGTTATAGCGGATCACATCCGCTCATAAGTCGTTATAAGCCAGTAATCCTTGACCCGGCTTATAACACATAGCCAAAGTTAATATAATCCACAAGATATGCCATCGCTTCGCTCCGGCGGGGGTATCCTCATTCCGCATCTATACATGTATTTTCCTCGCTCCGGCATCGGCGCAGGAAACTTTCGATATGATTTTCTGACATTATGAGACCGAAGGTATTAATTATGGCTAACACTGGCACGAACTATGCCAGTCCATTCCTTCGGCTTGGAAGCGCGATTGCGTACACTACGTGTTCTACAGATCATTTATCAATGTATTATTGTACGGGTCAGGAGAAAATGACGCGGTGACGCGCCATTGACGCGGCACTGACGCGCCGTTGACGCGCAATTTTCCACGGTATGTCTAGCTTCTATTTTACCATCGTGAGTCATTTAAAACCATTTTCTGAGGATCTCAGCAGGGTGGGAGCCTCTCAAAGTACAGCCAGTCAGCTACTTACACTGAAAGAATAATGTTCTGCAGCCATACGGAGGCCACTTTGGTTGGAATGGGAGTTGTGGCCTTGCGCAGCATAGTGGAGATAAAATAGAATGTTCCAATGCTGTCAATTGTCACTTCTGTTGCATTCCGAAGACACACTCATTCCATGTCATGTCTGCGTCAATGTGCGCCGCTACCGCGTCAGTGCGCGCCGCTGCCGCGTCAGTGCGCGTCAGTGCCGCGTCAACACAGCCACCGACGCGTCAATGGCACAGCCACCATCGCGTCACTAGCACCTATAGCCTCAGATATAGTCACTTAATTGGATCAAAGTCTATGGTATTTCATGACGTATGAACAGTCTCCTGTTCTATATCTTGACCAATTGTCCTACTCCCAGTTGGGGAGTTACTGCAACTCCCCATTGCCAACCCGCCAGGGCTGCAAAATATTGTAATTCAGATCTCGCGAGGAAAGCCTGCACTCTCCGAAGGATCAGGGTACTTCGCGGTGCTCCGTGCGTAAGGCACCTGAATATATTTCATGTCAAAGTCCACAGAAATATCTTTCAACTGGGCTCGCGAGTAGTCCTTGAGAGTTCGAGAAATCCCCGGACAAGGATCCTAGAGTTCAACTTGATGTAACGAGACTCGAGTACGCAAGACGCTGTTGCTCGATTATAATTAACTTAAAGGCTGCAAGATGCGGGCCTTTGATGGTTAAAGGCTGCATGACGCAGGCCCTTGAGAGACTTAGTTCAAACGAATGAAATGGAGGCAAGATGAGAGTTGTATTCAAGGAGGAGTGCCTCATATCCAGGGGTGCTCTGCTATATATACTAATTCTACCTAATGAGTCATCTGAAGTCATTCACGGCTACATGTATGCCGACTCGCTCCGAGCCGTTGAGCTTGAGTCCCATTCTGAGCCATGGGAAAACACTAAATGAGTCAAGTGCGAACGGTATGTAAGTAGAGTCTAGGTAAAATACTAATATTCATAACAACGACTTCTGAGTAACTGTCTGGTTGAATTTACAGTAAAGTTCAGTAACCTTTGATTATTGCGTGTTTCTCTTTTTGAAGAATTCGCCTAGATGCTTGTACCTCACATGTTTTGAAGAGGAATATATCATGCACCCATCCTGGGAATGAAAGGAGGCTTGGAGTGAAGATATTTGACCGTTATGCGCTCCAGTATCTGTATGATAGGTTACAGATGCTGTGCAATGTGGAAATTTACTGACAGCCCACCAATGAACAACTTAGAATGCTCAGCCAACATAACATTCAGTCCGCCCCAGTCTATAAGTTTCAGGGACACTTTTCTCAGGACTTGCTGGGACAATTGTGGCCAATTTCCACCAATCCAACTAATATTCATAACAACGACTTCTGAGTAACTGTCTGGTTGAATTTACAGTAAAGTTCAGTAACCTTTGATTATTGCGTGTTTCTCTTTTTGAAGAATTCGCCTAGATGCTTGTACCTCACATGTTTTGAAGAGGAATATATCATGCACCCATCCTGGGAATGAAAGGAGGCTTGGAGTGAAGATATTTGACCGTTATGCGCTCCAGTATCTGTATGATAGGTTACAGATGCTGTGCAATGTGGAAATTTACTGACAGCCCACCAATGAACAACTTAGAATGCTCAGCCAACATAACATTCAGTCCGCCCCAGTCTATAAGTTTCAGGGACACTTTTCTCAGGACTTGCTGGGACAATTGTGGCCAATTTCCACCAATCCAACTCAGCAGGTGGCAGAAGACAGGCATTGAACATTTATTTATGCGGTATTTGACGATTGAGGTGGCCCTTGTGAGCAGCTGACTTCTCCGTCTTAAAACCTAGCTCTGGATATTTGAGCCGCTTTCAATGCCTGACAAAATGACTTCGAGCTCACAAGCTTCGAAAGTGCCAAACACACGGATTTTGTATGAGCACCACCCGGCTAATCCAAAGCTCTGAACCTGTGGTAAAAAAAAGTTGAATTTCAAATAGTGCACGTATGGCACGGTCCAATGAAGGAAGAACCACCATGGTTTATTGAACTTTATTCCGCAGTGACCAAATTTTATGTTTGTATTTTTTGTGCTCAGATGATGTACTGGGCTGTAAAAAGATTGCTCACACTCAAATTTTGCTTGAAGGAGCAGTGCATAATGAGCTAGAGGCGGCGCGCCGCTGCGCGTCAATCGCACAGCCACCGCCGCGTCCCATCGCGTCACTGCCGCGTCAATGCGCGTCAGTGCGCGCCGCTGCCGCGTCACTTTTACCAGACCCCAGTACTACTGATGCTTGCATCCAAGTTTGCCATGCACAGGGAGGGACCTATGTTCGACAACCACTGGAGTTTCCTTCTTAGGACTCACTGTCATAGAATAACATCGTTTAACCTTCAAACTGATGACCTGCTGACCGAGTAAAGTCTCTAAAGTGCTCAAAGAAGCAAGAATTGTCATGGTTTATTCCGCAGTGACCAAAATTTATGTTTGGATTTTTTGTGCTCAGATGATGTATTGGGCCGTAAAAACATTGCTCGCACTCAAATTGTGCTTGAAGGAATGTTCAATGATGAGCTAGAGGCGGCGCGCCGCTGCGCGTCAATCGCACAGCCACCGCCGCGTCACAGCGCGTCACTGCCGCGTCAGTTGCGCGTCAGTGCGCGTCAGTGCGCGCCGCTGCCGCGTCATTTTTACCAGACCCTGTACAGTAGACGTAGCAGTATCCTCGATAACGGTAGAAGTATCCGCGACAACGGCGGGGGTGGCTAGAAGTATCCTTGATAAAGTGGGAGACAAGAGAAAGTCCGTGTATGCGTGCGTATGAGGTATCGGTCTCGTGCAACGGAGATGCAGGTGAAGATGAGGGATCCAAAGTCCGAGGGGGAGCGAAATCGAGGCGGTGTTGTGCGGCGTGGAGTGGAGTCGAGGTGGTGTGCGGAGCGGACTCGAAGCAGTACTGATGTGGGGAGAACGAAGACGGCATATGAGACGGAGACGAAGATGGAGACAAGACAGCGTCCGCGCGAGACAGTGTGCGGGAAAGCCGTCCGTGCACGACATCCGTGCACGATGTATGTGTCTCCAATGGCGGGCGTGCCGCACGACGGCGCAGTGCTACCGCAGCAGCGCCGCGCCGAGCAGGACGCACGCCGGGCTCGCTGCTACATCGCCCAGTGGAAGTCCGAGCGAGCCGACTGTGTGCGCAGCGACGGCGATACTCGGCGTCGTCGACAGCGCGGAGGAGCTCGCGGGCACTGTCCCAGTACTTGACCCCGCACTCGAATTGGACGCAGCGGAAGAGGCGGAGGCGGAGGCGGAGGTCGACGACGGGTGAAAGCAGAGAAGGAGAGGGACGTGGGTTTAGTGGCGGTGGCGAAGAGCTGCTCGACGAGCGTCGCCGCGGAGGATACCTCGGCGGGGCATGCGGTGAGGCCCGAAACGAGGGAGGCGGCGTACGTCTTCGCGCTGCGGGCTGAGGAGGGTGAGAAGAGGGGAGGATACGCACAGCAGAAGCAGTTGACGGCGACCTCGGAGGAGCAGTTCGCGGGCGGCGCCCGGGGCCCAGGCGGTTCGCCACTGCACCCAATTAACCCATTATAAGCAGATGAAGCGCAGGGAGGAAGCACACGCACCGCACGAGACGCCGCTCCAGGACGGCCGCGAGGACACACCATGCAGCCCGACAACCAGGCGTGCGCGAGATATGTATGGCTCGAGCCGCCGCGCATAACACCCACGAACTGCGGGCGTGTCTTGATCACAAGAAGCTTCGAGGTCGGCGGCGTGCAGTTACACGGCGGTTCCTGGAGCTTGCGCGGTCGAGGAGAGCAATCTGAAGCGGTGTGCCGCGCTTCGGCACCGGCATCTGATAGGCCCACAACAGAGCCACAGATCGGCAGTAATATACGCGGCGCGGACAAGTCGGCCGATCGGCACTGGTCGGCACTGGTCTCCGCCGGGATTTAGTGCCAGTCCATTGGACCCCAATGGAAACCAGTGGTTTCCAGTGTCTCCCCATCTCTACTGGAACCCATTGGACCTCATTGACCCCTTCGACTAGATTTCCATCGGCTTGTGATGCTTCCTGCAAATACTACCAGACTGTAACCGCCCGAGAGCCACCAATTGTCGCTGGATTCCATTGGATTCCACTGGCTTGGAATGCTTTAAAGTGCTCGTAAAATAACTTTGGGGCTTCAAATAAAGTATCCTGGCTGACAACTAAATCAAACAGACGAATGGAAAGATACCTCCTGTCCTTAACTGCAATAAAAAGGTATAAGTCAGTCGAGTCCTTCGAATGACCCACTATATACTCCTTATACACAGTTTTCTCCTGAGATCCATTGCAGTATCTACCGCTCTGTCCCAGATTGCTAACTGCAGAGGAACTGTACGTACATAGAACAACTCGTTCTAACTTGAAACGCGGGAGATGAACCAGTTGTGCTTGGCACTGTAAAGTAGTTAATTGATGGCCCACACCTTCGTAAGTGAAGCCTTTCATTCACCAGGTTCACGAAGAGTTCAATCTTACAAAGTTCAACTAAATTCAACTAGCATTTGGAAGTTGCAATATTGAACATCTGAGTTTGCCCGGTGAATCTGAAGGTACATACTATGCATTCATATTATTATAATATCCTCGGCGTTCTCCACTGGCGTCCACTGGATTCCGCTGGAATTCAGTGGCCAGTTCGACTGGTGATCCGGTGAATGCCGCTGATGATTGGCGGATCCCGATGTCTCCGTTGGCACACGACACCATACAGCGTCCGGCGATGGCCACCGATAATCAATGGCGGCCACCGGCGGCCGCCAGCGAACTTTCCAGCGGTGGGTATATTACTCCAGATCGGGTACTCCCGGACCAACTGGCAACGCCGTCTCAAATTTATCTTCATGGAATTATAAGGTCTACATATTTGATCCCCATTTCGGGTGGCCGCCGTCTGTAAATTCGGCGCACAGCAAGGATGAATTGAAGTGGAACAGGCGTATGGAACTGAACTGTGTCCTGTCATTGATATTGACCGTGCCTGCTATGATGATTCAACGGACGTTGTGTGTAAGTCCCCTACGATTCACTCACAGTGGGATTCATGAATTTTCAGGTCGCCCGAAGTTGATCTCGATCCGAAACTCGAAACCCAAATCGATTCCTCGAGTTTCTTAGCTTTCGGCGCGGCTTATCGAGAAGATTTCAGCTCCGCAGAAACTAGAAGCTGATACTTAAAAATCAAGTGGTGTTTCGACTTCAGAATCAGAACCAACTCAACTCGCTTGAAATTCCATCAGTCCCGGTATTTATTTTCCGCTGGCACGCCTGATCTGCTGGGCTAAGTCAGTGATGGGAAATATGACTATGAAAGGCAACTCGATTACTGAGAAAGGGATTAATTACGAGTCCTAAAAATTTAGAGTCCTAAAAATTTATTTTTAGGCTCGTTCTTTGTCATTGATCTCCGCCATTTCTGAGGAGTTTTTCCTCTCCAAATTACGGAATTGACTTGTTCGCTTACATCTTGTCAATTGCACATTTTTTTCTTTTTTGTAGTTGGTAACCTTGATACCTTGTGCACGCTGCGAGTAAGCTGCGTACATCGCCTCCGGCGTAGCTAATTTTCACAGCCGTTGTTGTATGTTCCGCCATGCCGTGTGATCCGTGATTGACATCCTCATGGCTGTACATTTGGATTTCTTGCATGTTCTTCTTTTGCCATATGCACGTTGATGCGTCTCCGTTTGAATGGCTGGTACGCTTCGCGACAGAGCTCTGTGCCTGGCGTGCATACGGCTCTCGGTCGGTAATGGTATGCTGATTTGTATATTTAGACCTTGGGTGCGTGGCCCTCTGAATATCCGCCGATGCTGCAGTTCATTTCGACGACTGGGGCAACGCGCTCCTCTGCACTTTTTTTCTAGCTTTCTCTCCAGGTCGCTGTCCCTTTCTTTCCCGGGGTTTTTCTGAGCATCATTCGGATGCCACTCACTGGGTTCGGGGTTCCACTGTCCTGTTGCGCTGGGACGTCGTAGTTAAGCGGAATGCACCATGTATAGCAATTATAAAGTCAATAAACAAGTTTTTGTTGCATTCCTTTGTCGTAGCTGTCCCATTGAGCGCTGCGGCGAGCAAAGCAATAATTTAGAACCTGGATTGTAGGCGGACGGCCGGCGCTGTATAGTATTCCATAGCACTTTCCTAGTACTCCATATTGGCAGTATGAATTGACCCTTTAGGATCCTAGGACCCCAGAGACACAGCTATGGGGCACTATGAAGCCGGCGTGCCATCACATATGCCTGCCCAATTGCCGGCGCGCAGAACCGAAGCTGTCCAGAGCACGTTGCCATACAAAATACACATGAATACTATACGGCTTGAGAGGCCGCTGTTGAATATGAATACACTAGAATATGAGTCAATAAAATATGAATATATCATGATATGGGGCCGAGCGTATTCAAATATATTTGAGTACAAAAAGTTGTTGGTTTGCCGCTACGGTACGGCTGTCACCCGGCACAAGTCTGAACATCATAATTCACCAGCCAACCCGTCAAAGTGATACATGTACCGAGGGGAACCACCCTAGGCACAGAATCTGCCGCCTGCCGGACATTTAGTGTTACCGCGACTTGGACTTGGCTGTCCTTAAGTCGACTTCGCTGATGCGACTTGAGTCAAGTTAAGTCAAGTCGGAACTGAGACTTGACTTGACTTGCAAGTCAGTGCAAGTCGACTCGGAGTCACTTGAGTAGACTTAAGTCGGGTCTCAGAACTGAGAATCTCCTTCAGCCTTGTACTAGCTCTACAGCCAATCTACAGCAGCAGAATGTGCCGCATTTGCAGCTGACGATCCGGCTTTGTGCAATACAATTCGGTATCTTCCCTCCCAGCTAAAATTACTATCGAGTTCCGGACACTCAACCTAGATGAATGCCGAGACTGGCACGCTCGGCGAATGTATCGGTACTTGTATATTCTTCCCAGGCAGATTCTTTAAATTGGACTAGACGAAACAGCTTTGAATCACATAGGCAAATGCCTCCTCGATCTCGTCAGAGAAACACTGCCCCAGAGACTCCACCTGCCCCCGAGGATCCTGTCCTGGGCATGCACACTCGTCAGACAGGTCGCAATGCTGGGGCCAGTACCTCCGACATACCTCCCCTGCCCACCGCTGCACGCACTGCTAGCTCGGGAGATCAAGCGCGTGGTTTTGCTGGACTCTCCGGTATGATTTCATTCATGGTTTTCATCATTTGCTAACTTGAAAAAAATGCAACCAGGCCACCCGACCGGGGAGATTCACGGGCGCTCCCAAGCTTCCAGTTGTTAACCCAGGTTTGTGTTTCAGCCACCACATGTGTCTTCACTCAACCGGTTTCAGCCCAAGCCCCCGCCGGAGCAAGGTCGGCTCCTCAGACGGTATGTTAAATATTGCGCTGCATTCGCTACAGTTAATAATCCCTTGTGAGAGATCCTTCCACAAACCCCGGGACGTCGTGCTGTAAACGGGCTTGTTGACCAACTCGCGCAGCAAGCCGCTATGGCGAGCCCAGGTCCTCGTCTATGCGACCTCATTCATGCCAGTTCCGATGTTGAGGACTCCGATGGCTCTGAGGAATTCCCTGTTGTTGTTCTGCGCCAGCGGCCCCTTCGTGCACTGGCCCTGTCATCTGCCGCTGAATCTGATGATGAGAACCCACCACCTAGGAAGGCTGCTGTTCACAAAAAAGCACCTGGACGCCGTCGTGGTCGTGGAGCCGCCGCTGCGCCAACTCCTGCCGAAACTGCTGATGATAATGAGGCCGGCAGTGCCTACATCTTCATCGATCCGGAAACTCTCGTCAAAACGAAGAAATCGGCCGATTCAGATTATTTCTTTGGACGCCGCGCAATCGATAAAGGATTTAAATGCCGACTTTGCCCGTCCGTTTTCCCTCCCTTATTTGAGGTTCACAATATACTGAGTTCGTCCACAGGCAAGAATATGGAACTGGTCCAAGTCTTACCACCCGCCGCCTTCATCTTCAGAATACTGAAGGCCACATGGAAGCATACCTTGCCGCAGTTCAGAAATATGGGTTTACAAACAAGCTCCCGGAATGTTTTCAACAGCAGGCGGACGAACAACGTATCATTAATGTGCAAAGAGTTCCATTTTCTATGGCGGCATTCCGGGAGCAATTGGTCAAAGTCTTCGTGTCAAACGACCTCATATGTTACTTCCTGGCCGTGTTTCCACTCTGACTTCGTTTCATAGTCGATCCATCTGATCGAAAGTCGTGACTTTCGTGATCTGTTACTCCTTCTTTGTGAATCTCTCACGGATAAGGAGATCCCTCACCGCAAAAAGCTCACCAAGCTTGTTCACGAAGCCTGGGACCAATACTATGTCGATTTGAAGGCCGCTTTTCGTGTGAGTGAGACTTGACTTGATTTTCTCGGTGCTGACTTCAGATCGGAAGGCTTCTATTGGGAAAATTAGTTTCACGGCCGACATATGGAGTAGCAAAGGAATGGACTCCTACCTGGCAATCATGGCTCACTGGCTCGGCCCCAAGGGTTGCACGCATAGTTTTCAATATTCTCGAGAATGCTGGGATCGTCCGTAATGTGATTATTTACCTTGATGTCATTCTTTAAAGTGCAATCACAATCTCACTTGTTGAATTTTAGGTCGGACATTTTACGTTGGACAACGCCTCCAATAATGACACTTTTTTATTGCATCTCGGCATCCTGCTACAGGAAATTAGAGTCCACGATTTCGACGAGAAACATAATTATATTCGATGTTTTGCCCACGTCATCAATCTCTGCTCACAGGCTGTAATCCGGGTCATGGAGAAGGACGACGTTGACGACCAGTATTCAGACTCCGAAACAGATCCTGCCACAGAGTCGAGCATGGGCTCCGATTCGGGACCGCGTGCAAGGCTGGACCTATTCGACGGGCTCGTAAAACGGTGGCTTTTGTGCGCAAGTCGGGGTAACGCCGCGACGA
Source organism: Mycena latifolia (assembly GCA_029289555.1). NCBI lineage: Eukaryota > Fungi > Basidiomycota > Agaricomycetes > Agaricales > Mycenaceae > Mycena > Mycena latifolia. The sequence continues at coordinate 77,705 of JARJLE010000175.1, read as the reverse complement.
GCTGCAGGCTATCATCTCCCAGGGCAACACTGACTCGATGTGGCGAGAGATCACTGTTGGGGAGAACAACATACCGGTTGAAACCACGGTCAATCTCCGCATCTCGCACTCCATATTTTTCTGACTCGTATTGTATCGAAGATGACTCTGGCTTCGGTCACAGTCATAGCAGATGTTAAAACACGCCGGGACTCTGTGTTCTATATGCTACGTTGCCTGCAATACTTGCAGCAGGTACACCCAAATTCTGTCGGAAATTTCATTAGTCATGTTATTATTTTAGCCTATAGTTCGCTTTTTTGCAATGAACCGGGACGCCCATAAGTTTCGGCACCCGCTAGAAAACAGGCGTTGGAGTCGACTTGAGCTCATGGAATTAATTCTTCAGGTGTGATTGAAGAAATACTGTCCAGTCCCAGCTGACCTTTCCAATACCAACCACACACAGTGCAAGCAACAATGTCAGCCGAAAATATTCCCATCCTCACCGGTTCCATCCCTGCATTCGAGTTGTTGATGGCCGCTTGGAACGCAATGCTTCCTGATGCAGACCTAAAAGAGGAGAACATTTCAAAATTCATTGACCCGGGTCTGGCGGTTGCCAACACGTATTACAACAAAATGGGAGATACGGATGCCTACATTATCGCCATGTGTGAGTTGGTTCCTCGGCGTCTGAAATACCTTTGAACTCGCACCTCAGTTATCAATCCTTCAATTCGTTTTGAATGGATTCGGAAAAAACTGGTCACGCACTGACCAAGAGAGAGCCAAGAAAATAATTGTCGACAAGGCAAGTGAAACACGAGCTGTATACCCTCGATTTTAATTCATGTCAAGCTTCGATCATACGAGACATCCCCTGTCGCCGCGGATGCTCGGTCTCCAACCAGGTCCAGTTCTCCAGGCCGCAGCGGATCTGGATCCGATTCTCGGCCCCCATCTCGGCCTCATTCCACATCCCGCCCAGCTCCTCCAACACTGACTGGCATTACGCAGTCGGCGAAGCGATTTCGGAATGCCGCCCTCACACTTGATTTCACCTCGGCGAGCGGGAGTTCGGCCGACCAATCAATTGAAGATGAGATGAACCATTATATGACCAGCTCCCTCCCTGCAAGGAAGTCGACGGATATTGTGGGGTACTGGATGGTTCGGTGTCCCAATTGTTGATTGTTAACCGCACCTGAACAATCTGCAGAACCACGGCAAAGCAACCTGGCCAAAAATATTTCGTCTCTTTGCTGATTACGCCCCTATCCAAGCCACCTCAGTGCCTTCGGAACGAGTATTCTCGTCCTCGGCTGAGACAGATACTAAACACCGAAACCGCACCAGTGCCGTGCTGATGGAGGCTCTGCAAATGCTCAAGTTTAATTACAAGAAATTGAGGCTCAACTTTATGTCTGACTGGCAGACTGTCCCTGTTGCCGACGACGATGAAGACTGGCTTCGAACTCTGGCCAACACACACGACAAAGACAGGGATGTGATTTGGCGCGAGATTGTTGACAGTTGCCACTCAGCAGATGGGATCATATTTACGGAAATGCCAGAGGAGAACGACCCGTAGTTGAATTTGCATCTTGCCACAGTTTGACTGCTATTTAACGTCCAGATTCGTGTACCAAGTGCCATCCACCCTTGTGAATTAATATTGGCGTGACTCAACCGACTTGAGTCGACTTCAAGTGACTTCAAGTGACTTGAGCTGACGAAGTCAAGTCAAGTCGAGTCGAAAGTTGCCACAAGTCGACTTAGCCAAGTCGACTTCCGACTTAACGAGTCGCGGCAACACTACCGGACATCTCCGCCTCCGTTGGTGACATCAAAATTTAGTGATGTTGACATAAAACTTGTCCGCAAAATTTTCACTGCCTGGCACATTCAGCTTCAAAATATCTAAAGAAAGTGCAATATAACATGTGTTGGGATATCGAGAACATAGTTCAGCACAGTGAGGTGGGTCTTCAGTGTTCAAAGTTAGTTGAGTGACGGAATATATTTGAATATACCCATCTACCTCTTTGTAAAATTTCGATGTCTGTCCGTCTGTCTGAAGCCTGTATCTCCATTAGCCACACAGATCAATGTTTCTCTGTCAGTGGAACTGATTATACGCTCAAATCCTATGTTCCTTTGATGCTCAAATGACGCCCTGAAAAGTAGCGCCGTTAACAAAGCCGTCTATTCCGCATTCGGCTCACTGGTGCGCTCAAGCCCCGAATAGTCGGCCACGTATCCGCTTGGATCCTCTTTTCGTAATGCTCACACGTAGTCGAAAGATTACCAGGAATTGCCCCAGTACTACGTATTCTGGGCCTGGAAGGAGCATTCCGGGGTAATAGCTAATGAGATAGATCGCCGCTGCTGGGCGGGTGAAGATCCAGGAGCTTGGAAGAAAAATGATCGGGGAAATATTAGAGCTTATTTACGGGTGTTCCCGGAGATTCAAAGTTGATCTGCGAGCGCTTCCGAAAATCTGGAGCTGATGTGCCCAAAGCTGAGTTTAAATGCTTCAGACACAGCTGTAATTTTATAAAGAGGGAGAAGAAGACAAGTGATGCCCTGTCAGGTGGTGCCGTCAAGAACGCCGATTGCTGCACGATGCGGACTCCTCCTTGCTGCCACATTTGCAAGAGTGCGCTGGGGTTCTTCGCGCCCCAGCACTTCGCTCGAACTCAGGCAGAAATTTTTAGTCGAAGTTTTATTAAATACATGTCTGTAGTCTCATTAGCCCTGTGTTATGCAACCACTTTCAATGGATGCCAGGGTTTTAGTGTCCAAAAACTCGGACTAGACCTTTAGAGAGCGGTGTTTTCTCATGGCCAGCTGTATTCTGTGATGACGCAGGTTCCTGATGCAGACAGTGTCCTGATTCTCAAGTATGAAGATGATTTCTCAACCTCTACCTCTAACATATCTGGGAAGAGCTTCTGCTGTGAATGTACATATCTCCAGTGTACTTGATGAAATCTTTCATGTATCTTGGTTTTTAAATACAACATGTGCTCAGAACTTCAGAAGTGAGAGCCGGGCCCCGAAGGGGGCCGGCGAGCGCTTGTATCTAATTCGATTTGTATCGTATCCATATTCATGCTGGTGAGTACGAATACGATACAAATATGAATATGATACGCCAAATTCATATTCATATCATATTTTGGCAAACACACAAGCTGCTTGTGTGCTTAGTCACTAGCTCAGTTAATCCTACGAATGAGCTGACGTAGCGGAGCGACCGTGTGTCTTGTTTCTGATATTCAAACAGAACATGATATTGCATTCATTGCAACTATTTATAAGTTCTTGATAACACACATAGAGACAACATAAAGGCGAGAGATGAATCAGCACCCACTTCTCCATTGTTGCATTGTTAAGCTGCCAAAGATTTGGTTTTAGCAAGACTATTTCAACTGATCATAGAACTGACCAGTCGCGACAATAGTCCAGGTCTGCTCTGCTTGCAGGACAGAGGAAATACTGGCCAGAGTAACCTGCTCAGGGGTGAAATAAATTATGATATTAATGCTAATTTAGTTTGGAGAAATACGGGTACGAACAGGTGCAGCATTGACACCGGGAACTGAGGGCCAAGACGTCAGCGCCAGTTGGTGGGTGACTTCGACTATGCTAAATAAAGCAAAAATTGATTATCGGAGTACAGTGCCTGGAAATTTCACCTACGAAACGGCGGAAGAAGGAGGAGCAACGACTTGAAGGGAAAACACAGCAGGGAATTCTGAAAATACGACGGCGCCAGCTTGAGCGGGATTACCAGCGAACGGGGCAGCCGGATACGACAGGAACAAGGACGTGTTCAGGCCATTTGCAATGATGAAGTTGGATCCTTGGGGAATAAAGGTCCACTGCGATTCAATGTTAAGAACCCGATATTAAGATAGATCAAATGAGTTCTTTCCTGCTGATTAATCGAACTATCAAAGCCGCCGGGAAATCCGATCACTCCTGTACCCTCAGTCGGGTTGACGTTGCCGACAAGATTGAGACTGTTGCCCTGGAAGTCGTGGATGTTGGTCAAGCCAGCGGCAGCGACGGCGTCGGGGGTCAGGGCGATGGGTTTGGCCGGTGAAGCGCTGATGCTCATGACGAGAGCAAGTATAGAAATAGTGAGAGCGGAGATGAGCTGCATGAGTGGAAAGGAGACAAGCCAAGCTGTTCTGGAACGGGAAAGTAGTACAGCTGAACTTATCTCAAAGAGCCATGTATTTATATAGTTTTTGGCTTCATCAAAAATTTAAAATATGTTCTGTCCACCGTGTCCATGTTCGTACTTGCAGAACTCAGAAAAGAATCACCGGTAGCAGTAAAGGGACAGTGCACAAACAGTGCCAATCTTCCCGGATATATTTGAGATTCTCTGCCCGATTCATTGACATGTATTTACTCTTATCCCCTTTAAGACAACCCCATTATACTTACTCTGCTCTTTGCCTCGACGTTCTACAGCTTCTGTTTGAGAGCTTTCCCATGCATTTCTAGTTTCGGACTAAATTCTGTATGCTTTTTCCATAGGTGCCCCTGAAACTGTTGTACATGTCTTCCCTTTGAGCTGCCCCATCATCTTCGGGACAGTCGAGCGTCGAAGATATGTGGAAACGAGGGAACTCTCATAGCACTGATTGGGTGGCCGCAGGTAAACTGATCGGTTTGCCCAACCTCATCTCATTTATGAGTTACAGTTTAACATCTTTATTTACTATCTACTATATATAACACTCCACTAATCCATTGAAATCAATTCAGTATTCAGGAAGCGAATCGATGTCAACAGCCTCATATTGAAGCGTTATAGGGGGGGAAATCGGCATCCGTGAAGAGCGATATAGCCCAAAGGGAGTAGTTCGAGCTTTAGATGGTGAATTTGATAACTGAATCTGCTCGCAAAGTGCTGCCGGGGACCCTAGTAACTTCATAAGATATTGGATCTGGGAGATTCCGTTTTCCGGGCAAGATGGAAGAACGACAAGCACGGAAGCACCTAGGAACCAAGGTATGGCGTGCTTCGCTACCTCGGTTCAGGGGCGAACTATGTTTGGTGAACGAATGAGAAGCACGGAAGCACCTAAGAACCGAGGTACGGCGAGTGTTGGCTAAAAATACGATACAAAATCTTTAGATTTGAACACTATGTTGGACCAGGAAGTTGGCCACTTGAGCATTTATGTCCCAGCCTTAATCTTCTCCGGCGGCCGGCCAAACTAGGTCAGAATGAGTGCATACATCTTGCGAAGAGTTTGAGCAGACTTCTCCGATTGGCTTGGCTAAATGGCTTGCGCCGCTTAGCGGAGCTTGAATTTGGCTGGGCGGGCGGGGGCGAGCGTGGCTTGTGGCTTGGCTTGACTTGTGCTCGCTTACACTAAGCTTCTCCACTGTAAGTGAGCTGTTGATATCTGGGGCCCTAGGCCTCCCCCCTGGTTCCCACCGCCACGACCATCTCCGCATCGCCTCTCTCCACAGCATCGCCGACTTCGTGCACCCATAAAATACCGGTTTGCATTCGGTAAACTCCTTCAAGTTTGAGGACCTGTGCAAGATGTTACGGTAACGCATTGTCCTCTCCTATGACAGGTCCCAATTGTCCCCGAGCTTCTATGGACATTGCTTGGCGCATCCATCGGTGTATACTCGGTTTTATTTTCAGATGTCGCATGTCGGGGAAACCGGAAAGAGACAGGGATTTAAAAGAAATCCTGAAGATGATATGACCTCGCTTGCGCTACTGTTTTGATATCCTCTGTCATTGAACTGTGGTCGCGAGCATTGTCAAGAATTATTTCTAAACGAGATACAAATGTCAATCGTTTATATTCAGAAATGACCAGCGTCCGTGAAGGGCCGGGAAAGGTCATCCATCAGTTCTTGCTCACAGTGTACTGTGCCCGAACAACCAGTGCGGCTTCTGTAAGTACATGATTAGATTATATTCATCTACCATATCATGAAGCTAACAGAAAAGGACGCACCACGTTGGCACATATAGAAGATGGAGTGGTGGCACAATGAACACCGTGCACAGAAGTGGATTACTTACAGAGGGCACCCAGGCCCGGGCGGTTACCCCGGCGATGAAGACCGGTTCCGCACGAAAAACAGACTCGCGTTAGAGAAAAGACACGCAGCACAGCTACAAACCAGCTCACTTGAGTGGACGGTCTTCGATCTCGTACTTGGCCGAGGTTGGCCGACCGGGTTGGTCGAGGGGCAGTTGGCCGAGGTCGGCCGAGGTTATCTCGGCCAGGTTGGACGAGCCCCTCCCGCCTCCGGCATCCCTGGCGCAGTCAGCCGGCCTTCCCACAGAGTGTGGAAGCCAAAGTAGTTTGCCGATGGGCTGTGTAACTTGGTCGCGTGGCATGGCCAAATCAGGCCATAAATCCGAGATGCCTCTGGTGGACTGGGGGGGGGGGGGGGGGGGGGAAAGAGCTTGAGGGAATACCTAGAGTTGTGGGGTTCAAAATATGGGTCGATGAATATTAGTGGATGATACTCATGAACCCTTGCAGATGTGGATTGGATCATGCTATGTTACAAACAGTGGGAGTCGCTTTCGGCGTTATGTCTCAATTTGGAGGGCTCTTCACGTGTTGTGATCTATGTGCCGGATCAGTATGTAGATCGCTCGTTACTAATAGTAACGGTTTAGTGAGGAGCGGCTTAAAATTGAGGTCGACCTTGGGTCGACCAAAGGTCACCCAACCCTAGACCAACCTCGACCGACTAGGCCGAGCCAAGGAGTTGGCCGAGGTTGGGCGAGGGTCTCGACCAAGGGGTTGGCCGAGGCAGCCCCAAAATGAATGCAGTGAGGAGTGACAGGTCTAGTGTTGGCAAAGTCCGGTTTGGACAATCGGTTCGGACCTGAACTGGACCGAACTGAACGCGAGGTTCAGATTCACCTTCAGAAATCTCCAAACCTGTGAAAGTTTGGGTTTTGGGAGAACCGGCGCCAATCCTTTTTGGGGGACCGGCGGCTGACGGCGGCAAAGTGTTAGACCGATGACCGTCTGTCTATGAGAACTGTCAATAGACAGACCGGTCGATCGGAGTTTGAAATCACGATACGCGCGCGATTCCAAAACGGGCTTATTTGTAAGCAGCGACTGTTCTTCATTCTCCCGGCTCAAATTGGGTCAGGTAAGAGTCTATGAGGCTCGGAGAGGCTTCAAGGGCCTGTTAGTCCGTGCCTGACCCATAAAATTGATGTGTTCGACTCTGAGGAATATTTTTACAAAAATTGTCGTTGTTAGGATTCGAACCCTCCCCGCTGAAAGCTTGCTTATAAATAAGCCGAATGCGGAATCGCGCGCGTATTGAGATTTCAAACTCCGATCGACCAGCCTGTCTATCGACGAGCTTGCTCTCATAGACAGGCTGGATTCGAGCCTAGCAAAGTGTCGGAGTTTGAATTTGGACTGACAGCGCCTCCGCTCTCCTGCGCCCGCTCTCCTCCCTCCTCCACCCCCGACGCGTTTCCTTCTCCCGCCATCCCTCAATTGTGAACGGCTTTGCTTATACTTACAGAGTCCGCGTGCCCAGCAGTAGTCAATGAAGGCTTGCTCATCTCCCTGGTTGAGTGCCTCTGACGGATACTCCCAAACATCATTTTTTAAGCATCCCAACATGTGTCCATGTCGGCCAATGGAATGCGTGTCGCGCTGTGTCGCGTCTGAGAGAAAAGATGTGATCGATGGCCGCAGAATTTCGAGCGCGCACTCCGTTGAGACAGTAGAGGGTGCAGGGCAGAGAAGAATATCATTCTTCAGGTGAGGAGAGAGCATTTCTCTTTTGAAGTGCTTTTTGGGGTTTGGACACTATTTGAAGTGTAAAGCTTCCTCTGGGTGCTTTCTGTATGTTTCTATGCTGGATCCATCATGAATCCAAGCCGTATCGCACCTTATGGCCTGTTTGATGGGGTTTTGGCTCCAATTCATTTCGTATGCGGAATCCGCATCGGGCAAAGTCTCAGTCTCAACAATGTAAAGAAGATCAGAACATGGTGAGGCATGAATAAAGGGATACTTACCGACTTTGAAGTTTTTTCCTGCTCCTAGATCTCAGCAGTGGTGGAAAATCTTTGAAGGTTCGAATGTGTTCGAACTCGAGGTTCGGAAATTTTCTGAACCGAACCTGAGTTCAGGTTTGGCGTTCGGAAAAGGAGACCCCGAACCTGAAGCGAACGGACCGTTGACAACACTAGGTCACAAGCCGTGTCCAACGCAGTGCTTGGCATCTTTCATCCGGTTCCTTGATTGGTCCTGAGAATTCCCTGTAGACGAGTCCTGCTTCCCTGTGTGTCTGTGGTTACTGTAACATGGATGCGTGCTCGATGTCATGCGTCTGTGCAGCCAGAACCACGCCCAGAATACCCATATAGACCAGTGAGGAGTGACAAGCCGTGTTCAGCGCAGTGCTCATTTCATCTTCCATCTGGTTCTTTGTTCGGTCCTGAGGATTCCCTGTAGACAAGCCCTGCTTCCCTGTGTGCCTGTGGTTGCCTTGTCATGAATGTCGTCTTAGCCGCCTGAATTCTGAAATGAAATGAGATTCCCTGTAGACGAGCTCTGCTTCCCTGTGTGCCTGTGGTTACTTTGTCATGAATGTCATCTCAGCCGCCTGAATTCCACCATGAAATGACATCAGGAAAATGTTTTTGAGCTGGCACGTCTGGCGCCAGGCCTGCCAAGAGCGCCAGCACGCCAGATCGCTCCTGGCGACATAAAAAGATAGACGGCCCAGAATGTATATTTAGCACCAGCACAACACACCTTTTCTGTTCTTATATCGCGCTCACAAACCACAGGATGGGGGAGAAACAAATATATTCATGCAGGGCTACCAATACAGAGTACTGCGCTCCTACTCGCGTCCACGGCACATCTACTGTGAAGGACATGCGGTGAGCGCAAGGACTTCTCGCTAGGTGCTCGCTCGGCATGCGTAAGCACAACGTTCGAGGCTCCGAGCCCAACTGCTTGACTTTTCTTATGTAACTTGAGAGGGAAGTCAGCGATGTACATAGAATGCCCGGACTACATCTGACGTACCAAGCTCCTACCCAGCATTAAATGAAAGACCAGAGGGTCTAGCCGTAAACGGGATGACACTGTGCGAATCTTGAGCGGAATGGGTACAGATTTGGAGGGTGGGTTGGGGGAGTTGGTATGTACATGCTTGCCTGAGATCGGGCCGGTGCGGGCAGTTAAGACAGCGTGGTATAGCGAGAATTCGGCCCAAGACAAGCGGTCAAAAGTGGCGGCGCATTGAGCTTATCTTGTGAGAGCAAAGGGCCTCGCATGCGGGAATGGTGCAACACATCAGTCAAGGCTGGGTAGGGCGGGCATCAGGATAAACCAGCGGTACAGCGGTACACGAAAGAATTATGCCCGGAGGATTAGGCTGCGGTCCCACCGAAATTCCTTGCAGGAGAAGAACGATAAATTACGAGGAAAACGCGAGACACACCGTATTCGTTGCCACAGAAGATAATGAATTGCTCAGCGCAATAAAAGATCGTTCTTCAGACATCTGACACCCACGGAGAGACTAATCAGGGGTGCAGGTACCCGGAGGAGTTGGAATTGAGCGCATTGCGATGTCAGCCAACGACGTGGAAGCAGAACGAACGCGTACAGAAAAGCGAGTCAGCCAAAGGGAGTCAGCGAAGGGAAAGGGCAAGGAACATGAGGGAAAGGATGGGGGGGAGGGCAAGGAGAGGACGTACATCGTCTCCACCAGCTTATCATTGAGCACAGCGTCTGCAGATAGCGTCACCACGTGCTGTACAAAACGAAGGAAAATTGGTACAAACGAAGCGCACCTCGAGTCCTAAAACACCTGACCGACTTTGCAGCAGGTTTGAGCGACGACAAGACAAAGAGGACCGTCTTCGGTGGGAAGCGGCAAATGGCAGCTTTCGGAGAAGGATGAACGTTGCAGCGGAATCAACTATAGCGCCGTGAACGGGAGAAGTAATCGTGAGATGAGATGTACCGGTGACAGCAACAGACCGCGCGCGGCCTCTTTGAGTACAATGTGTAGGGTGGAAGCGAGGAATGGCTTATGGAGCGCGCAGGTCTTCGTGGCATATGGTGCTCGCTCCCACCCAATACGAGAGCAACAAAAGTTTGCGGGAGGGCCGGTGGTTCGAATCCACCCGAAGACATTCCGACTCCTTGCTCTGCATTCCGCGATGAACTTTCCATTAATTTTTTGGTTCCACTAGAAGGCGGCCGTTATAATTATGAATACAACCAAAGTCTGCGAGCACTTTTTTTTTTACCCGGGCTAATCTAAGATCTCCAGAGCACGAAGGTCGATCCCCCCTGTTAGTACTCGGGCGAATAAGGGCAGCGGATCGACTCTATGAACTCAGCTTGATCCAACTTGCGTTAATCGGCGCCAGCATTAGTTTCACGGCGCACGGAGCATGGTGTGCAGGTAATACAAGGAAGTATTCAAGCTGGTGGATACAGACATGGATTCAGAGAAGATCGGAGATTTTGTGTGAGTCAGTCAGTCAGTCAGTCATTTCTCTCAGTCAACGTACAGAATTGACGCACATATCCACCTGCTTCAGTGTATCTGCACGCCTCCGTGGAGCATCGCAGCTCCTACCGAGTGGTCGGAATCCCCTGCGAATTCAAGGGAGAGCCGGCGGTTCGACCCCGCCCAGAGGCATCTTCGTCTTGGTATGCGTTTTGGGTGCAGCCGAATGCATGCCTCTTTATTCCGTAGCGACAGGGTGTATGCGTATGGCTGTAATACTGTAAAACGATCGGTTGGCACCAATGCAGCGGACGAATCCAAAGTGGACTAAGTTGACGCAAGCGGACTGGGAGCGTTGCGAGGACAATTTGGGGCTCTAGCGTAGGAATGTCCGCATCTGTATTCCATACTTCGTATGTCGTATTCGGTATCGCCGAGGAGGGAAGGAGCCGCAACGACGTAGAGTTCGAGCTGCACTGAGCGGTAGAACCGAGACTTCCAAAAGCGACTGCACAAGCGGAGGAGCGCGAACCGCGAGCAAGGCCCGGAAAGTTGAGTATAGACCCGTATGCGGTGCCATTCGTCGAAGACGTTTGATTTGCCCTTGTTGTTTTCGTGTACGAGGCAGCATTTCGCGCGCAGAATTGACGCACCTCTCCACCGGCGTAGGTGTCCCTGCACGCCCCCGTGGAGCAATGAAGCTCGCTCCCGCGGTTTAAGGGATGGAAAAGGAGTTCAGGGAGAGCCGGCGGTTCCACCCCGCCCGGAGGCATTTGCTTGTTGTCTCAGCCTTTTAAGGCGCACACGCGCAGAGCAGGCGGGGGAAAGAAATGAGCGCGCGCGAGATGATGCGACATCGCGCCACACGCATGCAGAGACTTCTTTTAGGGCGCGCAACGCAAGACACTGGGAGTGCGTAGTGAATGAATACATCTCCGATCAATCTCGGAAAGGCTAAGTGGCAGATGCCGACAGCTGCCGACCACTTTGGACTGTATGTCTGCAAGCTGAAATTTGACAAACTGCTTCTCGGAGTGGTAAAATCACTCTGAACTTGGAATATAAACCTCCAGTGCTGTGGGAAAACAAATGGCATGAAAAGATACGAGGACCGGCGGCGCGACCTCTCAGTGCACGTGGCAATTCAAACCCCGCTTTCGGGTCGCAGAATCACGGATACCTATTTTTCTGTTGTTTCTGGGGCAGAATTTTGGAGAAGGCGCCTAAAGTCAAAGCTATGATAGCCAGTCTCAATTTTTTTAAAAGCAGGTGGTTGTTTTCCAAGTTGTTTCACAGAAATTTTAGTGGAGATCATGTGTTCGAAGGGTCCAAGAGGCCATGAGGAGGTTCCACTCGGCTATTTTCAAAGGGAAAATGGGTTAGTGTCCATGTGTTTAAAATTTAAAGTCTCGTGCATTCAACTTCCATCCCTATTACTGTAAAAAAAAATCGCATCAAATTGGCATCAAACGTTGTCTTGTCGCCGAGTTTTCATGTTTGATATGTTTTCTGTTTTTTATTCCATTGACCATGCTACAACGACTCCGAACCGCGATTTCCACCAGTAGAAATGTGTCTGAGACGCCCACTTGTGTCCTCAGACCCACCATAGACCGAACACCCGTTGAGAGCCGAATAGCGCCCCAATGGGGCTAGATCTGATGGGAGTTGTACCAATCGACTCAACACTGAGACACTGGCACCGGCGCCAGAGATGAGTCAGGCGGCGCGGACCGAGCGCGATGCAACGCACAGATCCACAGACAGGTTTATATCGGGAGCGAAAGCGGGGGTGAGTGGAATTTGGAGTTCTACGGTACGAGTCTTCGTATCGTATCCGTCACGGGATTGAGTCGCTGATTCAATTTGAGTAGTCCGTGTCGTAGAGGAGAGGAGGTGCGCGCTGACGGAGCGTTCGAGCTGCGCGCGCCATGCAAGGTACGCTCGGGCACGGTGGAGGTGGAACTTTGCTTTTCGAAAGTTCGAGCGCAGATCTGAGATACGCGAGCGGAGGTGTGCAAACCGTAAGTGAGAGCGCCGGTGCAACTTGAAGGGAATCTAGCCCCGAGTATGATCACGAGCGATTCGACACAAAGAAACCGAAGAGGGAGCAAGAGTCTTGCCAGCGTCCAAAATTCCGCCTCGAGCCGCCGCCCAGAAGGAAAGACAGGGAAATGCGGGTAGAAGTGGCCGCCGGGAACCACCGCAACCGCGGATGCCCAGTGTTCGTATCGTATCCGTAATGGTATTGAGAATTCAGGATCGGCGAGGAGATAGCCATGACCAGAGATAGTTTGTGACACCCCCCGTGCGTGCGTAGGGCATGGCGAAACGGAGACGGAGACGGATCTGCAGATGCAGATCGGGAATCCGAAACCCGAAAGGGAGTGGAGACGGCGGGGGCGTGCGGGGGACTGAGAATGGTCATGTGCGGAGAGGAAGGTGACACAGCGCGGGGGCGAGAGGCGCGGCACGCGGCTTGAAGCATGTAGGCAATATTCGTGGTAAACGTGGATTCGCAGTGAACACCTGGACCGAGATCGCGAGCTTGCGCGCCGCACTGCATACTGGCGCAAGAGGTAGGACTAGGACGTGGCGGAGACATTCGAGTCGCGAGCCGCACTCCGCGGCCGTAAGGTACATGCAGAGATTTTTTGTTCTCTTCTCTTCGATGAGACTTCCTAAGAAATTGGAAAGAGGAACAGGGCGAGCGGAGGAGTGCCAACTGGAGGGGCGTGCGAAGGCCGGTACGCATTAGTGGGAATTTGGCCCGAGTAGATGACGAGAGAATCGAGATTCGAGCCCAGACTTGAATTCCGCGTGGAAGACACCGCTCAGAGAGAAGGAAGACGAGCGAGCCGAGCCGTAAACCGTGGCCGTTCCCCTGCGATGTTTCGTCCCCGACGCACACCCAAGAGGCGGGTGGACATGGCGGTCGGGAGCAAGCGCCCATTTGCGCGTGTTTGACTGCGCCCTCCGTGTGTCATCGCGTGTTGCTGCGCCTGCTTCCTCCTCCGCACTTCTCCGCTCCGCACGCCAGCCGGTACAGACGATGCAGCTCCCTCCCGCGCTTCTCCTTTTCCTCGCCTTCGCGCTCGGCGTCTGCGCCACTTCTCGCTCAAGCCCCGCCAGCGCAAGTGCAAGTGCCGCACGAGTAGTAGTGCAATCGGCACGCCGACTAACTGGGCGTCGCTGCCCTCCCCGACCGGCGTCTCGTCGTGCGGTGCGTTATCCGCCTCTTCGTTACTAAGGCGCTGTGTCCAAGTCATCCACTCACAGCGCCGCGGCGAGAAGTACCAGCGTAATCGATCCGCCGACTGATTCGGCCGCGCTGCCGTCGTTGAGCGAGACTTCATCGTGCGGTGCGTGCTGCGTCTCCTGGTGTATATACGCAAGCTGATGTGCGCAGTGGCGGACCGCCTCGGGCTCGCGCAAACTGTTCGTCCGAGGTCGCCGTGAACAGCTTCTGTGTCGCATCACTGTGCATGCCCTCACTTCTCCCTTCATTCTGTCCATTCCCTTCCCCTTCCTTTCCCACCTTCTCCCCCTTCCTTACCGCCACTCGACTCTCGCTCCTCGGCTCCCGCCAGGCGGCATGGCCAACGCCCCCACAGTGCAAAACCTACGCCGCCACCCTCGTCTCCCGCCTCCCCGCGTGCCCGGATGAGGCGCACTCCGCCCGACGAGCGTCTCCTTCCCGTCTGTCGAGCTCCGCGTCTGCGTTCTCCGTGCGCAGGTCACCATCAAGCACCCCGGCGACGGCTCTCGCAATCTCCGCACCGCCATCGACGCCACGCGCGCACACACCGCGAACCCGCTCGGCAGTGTCGCACCACCCGTGGCAGCCGTCCGATGCCTACCCGGCGCAACTTATGCTACTAGTGGCGCCCCCTCTTCTGGGACTCCAGCTTGGTGCCTTCCTTTGAATCCCGCCCTGCTCACTGCGTCCCAAATGTCTCTCTCGTCCTCGGCCTCTGTCTCACTCGCTGTTGCGATTCCTCGCACGCGACGCCTCGCGCCCACTTCGTCTGTCCGCCGCGGCCCATTAGCGCGCGAGCCTAGCCTCGCGGCATCTTCGCCCCGTCTCGCCCTATATTGTCTCTATCTTCGCTGCTGCACCACGGGTGCCTCTTTATTGCAATCTTTCGGATTCTTCGTTGTCGTCTTTACCCCTGCGCCTGAGCTCGATGTCTCACGGTCTCGGGTTCGTATATGATGCTTCGCGCGGCTGAGGTCGGGCCCGCGTGGATATCGATATTACCTCGTGGCCTCCCTTGTAATTCACTGTTTCGACCTGAAATCTATTTTCACCGCGTAGAATTCGCGATGAATGCCCTCGGTTTTGGTGTTACAGCTTCACGATGGAGTCTTCGTAGAGCAGAGCAAGCCCTTGAGTTGTGCATTCCAGACAATCCCTATTACATCCTCGGAGACAGTGATTCGACTACACCCGCGGGCGTGCGCTCGTTATCCGCTGTTTTTTTTTGTGCGGCGAGATGGATTGATTAGCTTGAGGTGATGCACTTGGCTCTCACTGATGCGGAGCGCGAGGGACGGGGCATTCAGAAGAGCACCAAGGGAGATGCGTCTGATTTACACAATGCGGAGAATTGATACACTTCAAGTTAACGAGAATACCGGCTTGACACAGAGTCTTCGGGGAGTATGGTACGCGCCCCCATCCATGCTCTTTGGGTGCAAAGCTGTGTTAGAGTCGGTAGTTCAAATCCACTTGAGGCCGTACAATCTCCAGTAATGGGTGCGCACTGCCACAGACGGTGCCATCCACCGGATTCCTATGGACCGAGAAATCCCATCCGTCATCATCCACCAGACGGATGAAAATGCTTTGGATGTTGGCGGTTTCCCATACAAGAAATGGATTTCTGTGCGAACACCAAAGTATCTAGCATTCATGACTCCATTTACACAAGCTATATTACCACCAAAACTCCACCGTCATCCACTAGATTTGGATTTCAGTCTTTGTCCATCGTCGCCCAGCAGATTTCGGGTAGGATCCAACGCCGGCCTCCTGTGATTTGCAGGTCAAAAAATCTGACATCCGCTGGATCTACCAGACTTCACCGACATCCAGCGGAGTACGATGTCGGAGATTTGTAAATGCTCTTACAAGAGGGTCACGTTATAAGCCGCTTGTAAGACAAACACAAGACAACAAATCCTCTTGCAAGCTCTTGTGGATCCGCGACTCCTCTTGCAAGCCCTTGCCAATCTAACTCTTTTCGAGACTACTTATCCGACACCCATCGACCTATCATTTGTTCCCCTGGCCTCGTCGACGCCGATTGGGCCCATAATTGATCTGATTCGCGTCGCATTCACCGACTTGCTGTGGGCATTCAAGACAGCCTGAGCAGCCACAGTGATGTCCAAACGGCTCAACCCGCCACATGCAGTCCTCCATAGGCTCCTATGCCTTCAAAAGGAAGGGAAATTGTTGGACGGGGTGCGTCTACATCCATATATGCTGTCTGCAAGCCGCGCTGCTGCAGATTCTCGTATTACCAACACATCAAATGAACTGCACGCCCTCCGGAACAATAATAGCGCATAACCATCGCGCCGGGGATGCGGACTCAGTTGCATGGCAAGTCTTGGTGAGATGTAGGGTGCTGACAACGGGCAGGGTTCATTCCACAGGCCTGCACCGATCCAGGTGTGTCTCTCCGCCCTTATATACCTCATCTGCCACCCAAATTCGTTTCCAGCGTCCACCAATGCGCTGGTTAGGGCCTTTCGTACGGCCCTCCCCGACCGTGATCGTGCCGGTGCAGAGCGACGCGAAGCGGTGCTGAAGGAACCGACTCGCGCTCACCGTGTCAGTCGCTGGCGAACCTGCGCTCCTGAACTTGTGCTTAGAGCTTGGACAGAAAGACTCACGGCTTGTGCACTACGTCGTGGAAGGACAGGGCATTGATGACGCCGCATGGTGCGTCTTTTGACACATCTGCGTCTTGCAAATACTAACCGTCTTTGGAGAGCAACGGCAACAAGCGTGCCGTTCAGTTGCATTCTCCCACTCACGTTGTGGACCGGCCCGACCCGGGCACGACACGTCCCCATGCCGCACATGCAGAGACGCCGGCATATTGCCCGTGGGGTTCGCATGTGCGGCTGAGTCGCGTTGTACGCGTCCGCGTCGTGCTCGTGCGCTACATCCGGGGATAGTGTGCGCCTGAGTCTCACGCTCTTCGTCCGCTGCACTCTGCCTTCACCTGTGCAATTTCAACCGGCGGTGGGTTTCGGCTCCCCCTCTTTTGCGTCCAAGGTTTGGATTGGGGCAGTACATCTCGAGGATGTTGTTGTTCTTGCTTGCAAATCAGCTCTTCCTGGCATTCACCGCTGGAACCGGGGTATCGACAAATGCGCTCCTTTCTGCCGTCCAAAATGTGGACGCTTGTCCTTCGGCCTTCTCAACACCTTCCAGGGAATTGCAGTGCTTGGCGACGACGCCCTCACATACGCCTTCACAAGCCTCTGCGTCGGCCTCGGCGTGCGCTTTTTCTCATTCTGTCTGTTCCGTGCCACTAACCACACGAAATACCGCAGGCCACGGACCCCGCCGTCTCCACCGGATCGAAGACCCCATCATCGCGCACAACCTGCGCCAGATCAATACGACGGGCCAGAAGGCGGAGAAGGTCTGTCCTTTGCTCGGGATGTGTGTCGCGCACCCCATGAACCCGTTCACCGTGCCCTCCTCTTGCACGCTGCCGTATTTATGTGCGACCCCATCACCCTAGTTAAAGGCCTAGCCCTTCCTTCTATTAGATACCTCCTGCTCTCTGCCGTATCTCCCATGCCAACACGATCCATCTCTCACATTTTCCCCCATCTATACCACATTTCCTCCTGTCCCAACTGTACTTCTCATTTATATGCTGCCGTAAGCGTTGGGCTTAAATTTTCGTAGACCTCCTCCTCTGCTTCAAGTACAACTGTGTCTGCGGGTCGCCGCTTTCCTTTTCCATTGCTGGCGCAGTTTTTCTGGGTTTGAGCTCAATCTTTTGGGCTATTTTTGCCTGTGGAGGCAGCGCACGAGATCTCCTGTGCGACATTCCGTTCGGCGAGGCGTTGGTTTAACCCGAGTAAGAGGACTAGATGTGCGGACTGATCATGAATTGGGTTAGACTTCTGGAAGCTTTCTTTTTTGAGGAATCTCAAATACAAACTGGATTTCGGATGGACTGTGAGTCCCGTCACCCGACAGCATTTCTCATACACCAACGGTCTTTTTGGTCGGACGAAAGATTTGCTACCAAATATCCGACCCAATGTGTGGACTTCATACAATGAGGCCTCAGCTCAGCTTCCTTTATGTGCCTGTCATCCATAGACCCTCCCTAAGACGATCCGCTGTGTACCAAGGTTAGTAATATTCTAGCAGCGAGTGTGCAGTGTTCGACTGACTGTGTGAACATTTAGAACATTTATTCAACACATTATTGGGGAGGTTCGTTTGCGTGCTATGAAGGCGCACTGCCCTTCATTTCACACAAATATACAGCATGGCATGCACCAGCTTTAAACCTCCAGATCTACTCTTTCAATGACGACGGTTAACACAACTCCGGCAAAGTACTCTTGTTCACGCCGAGTGGTGTCAACCAAATCCAAATATTTTGTCTCATCCCTTTAATTTCCTCAGGCTTATCCTAGTCAAGGCTTTAGAGTCCTGCAGGGACTTTTGTTTTCTTCAATTGCCATTGAACTGCTCAGACCTCGGTCAGTTTAACAATTCTGTGAATATTGATGTATATTATCTGGCTGATTTTGTTGATTGGTTCATTCATGATTGAATTTACACAATTTTGACCACAGTGACAAAAAATCTGAGCAGAATTCATCGGGAGTCCTTTTTATCAACGAAGAATATTTGGCGCTGGGTAGTACTATGGTACGTCTGATTGGTCGACTCCCAACACTCAATCAGGAAGTAAAACACCGTACATTGAAAATCATGTCAACATATTTTGCAATTTCACTCAGAAATACAAACGAAGCTATTCCTGTCAACAGTCCAATGGGTCGCGCTGAGAGGGAGCACGAGGCCTTGATGAGGCCGCGCGGAATGGGGGCTGGGTCAGGTGGGAGTTCAAGAGCACGATAAAAGGAATAGAGAAACCTACATTTTAAACAGCTCGATGGTATAGTAGTAGTTTTGTATTCTGTAAATTTCCTTTGTACGCGCGAGGTCACAAGTTCGAACCAGCCCAGTAGTAAGCAATTAATGTGTTTATACTGGGGACCGGCATCACTCGATCAGAAGTCGGCAGCTTTGTTCTTGTTTGGTTAGCAGTGCCCGCCGGTTCCAGCTTATACCTCTTTGCAGGAGACCTTTAAAGAAAAAGCGAGTCGACAGTTTGTATCTGAATCCATTCAAGAGTGGGGCTACGAAGCCAAACTATATTTTTTCTCTAAATACGCAAGATGGTGTCTAATTGTGTAGGAGATGTCCGAATATCTCGCTTTTTCCATCCATTTTAAATACTTGGGCTTCGTAGCTGTGTTAAGAGTCTATTAATCGAAAAATCTTACATAGACACTGGGAGGATTTGGGCAGATGGAAATAAATTATAAGCATTTGTGCCCAGACAGGTGAAAACGCGTATGGTCACCTCGTGACAGCTGTCACAACCCGACGCGTCCTTTCTAACGGCTTTTCCTGGCCTCATACTTTGCTCATACCGGCCGCTCTGTCCGCAGCTCCTACCTGATACTTATATGCCATCTCTGGGTATGTTCCTTTACCAATGGTTCGCCCGAGCAAACGACGGGTAGCCGCTCTACGTGCCAATCATGCTTGGAATGACAAGGACGACTCGGGCAGCAGCGACGATGAAAATATCCCTCCGGATGGCCTGCCGTTCTCTCAGGACCCTCCTAGGCATAAACCAACAACCCTTCGGTCTCAGATTGCGGAAAAGGACGCCCGAATTGCAGAGCTAGAAGCTACCATATCTGGGCTTCAAACGGACTTCCTCGCACTGCAGCATGCTCATAACCAGCTTCGCCTCGAGCACACCACACTGCTTCAGACTAATCAAACAATTTCCTGTGCCAATACGGCCCTCAAAACTCTGAAACGGAAAGCTGATTCGGAACATACTGAAGAACTCGGCAGAAGACAAAAACGTATCAAACGTTTGGAATTGGAACGCGCCAACAACCAGCAACAGAACCTTTCCACGATTTCAGGCCTACAGTCCTCTCTGCACGATAGCTCTGCTCAAATTGCACGACTCAAGCTCGATCTCGCTTCGGCCATCTCTCGAATCAATTCCAGCGACACCACGATCGTTACCCTGAAATCCTCCCTCCACACTAAACAAACAACACTTACGGAGATCCGAAAGCGACTCTATGCTGCCCTCAAACAAGCTGACCGTGCGAAATCATCTTTCAAAGAGGCAAAAAAGGCATACGACACTCTCCGGATATGGAACCCCATGGAGAGCGGCGAGTATACTGCTGCTGCCCGCGAACTGGTCCGACAGCTCTCCTACGCCGGATGTGCAGCAGGCAAGATTGAGTTCGCTGTGAAGTGCTGTGCACAAACCTTCGGCATTGAAATTCGGCGTCGATTCATGAGTGCGCGCACTGTGGGCCGTGCTATCGATGAGGGCGGGAAATACGGCGAACTTCAGCTGGCTCGAGAAATTATGGATGCTCCAGGTCCTTGGTCTTCGTATTTCCCTATTTCCAGCGGTTCTCAACGCCTCTAGGGTTTGTCAAAAGCTCTGATGGAACCATGCACCGCGGTATCACTGTTGAAGCTCGACTCGTCACCATGCTGGTTCCCTCGTATGCACCGAACACTGATGATACGGACCAGTCAACATGGACATACCAGACACGTTTTGTTGAAGCTGCTCCCGCTCTCGACCACACAGGCCAAAGGCAGTTTGAAGGTACCGTCGCAATGGCAACTCAAATGGCCAACACATACAGCTGTAGTCCTCTGGCAGCTCGTGAACGACGTACGATGGATAAGAACGATTATTGGAGGAAGAAGTTGGGTGAATCAAAGGATCACGCTGCCGACGGCAAGAAGGAATTTCGACTCTCTGTGGCGCACAAAAAAGACATTGTCATCCGCGACATGGGCCGCCTCGCAATGGACGACGCCGACGTCGACACAAGCCAGATTTTGCTCACTATGCTCAGTATTACCAACGAAGAGCTGGCGGATGCGGGGAAGCTCTCTGAATCAGAGTTCGCAGCCTTGTGAGAACACTCTGAAATGGTCTTGATCTTTCTAATGTTTCTACGCAGATCTACCGAAGCCCGGTCACTCCTGGTCGAAGAAGTCCTCGAGCGGAAGATCGGTGAAGAAACCTTCGACTCTCTCCCTCCGGCCGAGCAAAGCAACAAGTGCACACACCTCTTCGGCGGTTGCTGTTGCCACAAAGACTTGAACGTTGTCGAGTACGGCTACAAGTCCATTCAACGCGCTTATTCAACTTACAACCTTCCACCCCCCGTCCTACTGGCCAACAAGGCAAACAGTGCAGCGATCAACAGCGGTGGAAACGACTCATCTACCATTCAAAACGCCATCGACTCGAGTACATCTGGCGCTATTAAACTCCTCCAGCTCATTGGTGCACTTCTTCGTCACAAGGACGGAGAGCGTGGATACCAGGACAAGTGCACTATTTTTCTACGCGAACGAAAACTTGCACTTTACGGCCTCGACAACCCTGGTAAATTCCCCGACGTCTCCAATACTTGGTACGGTTGTTACACATATGCCGCGGCGGAAGTGGTCTGTTACCACGGGATCATCCAAGAAATGGTTATGGAGGTAATTAACGGCAAGACGAAGTCCGGGCAGGCCAACCACGTCGAGCATAATATCCTCAAAGGGCTCAACTGTGCGGTGACCATGACGGAGCTCGTCGCATTGGCATTGTACGGAGTTTCAGTTTCCTGGCCATATATGGCGCAGGTCCGCAGCACGAAAGACAAACCAGTCAATTTACTTTCGCTCACAGATCTCCATCGTAAACTTCCACAGTTCTGTGCCCACGTCGCCGCCAACCCTCATATCCTCCTCGATCCGACTACTCCACCGGACGAGCTCACGATCGACGGCAAGCCCTTCCTCGACGAGTTTCTCCTCGCGTCAATCAAGCAACTTCGACCTGACCTTCCAAATCTGTTCCTCATCATCTCTCAGATGTTCTCTGGGTGCGAAACAGGCTGGATTATCTTCACTCCCGAGTTCCACATCGGCGGCACCTTTGACTCTCTCACTCCGGAGCAGCGGCTGATTCTGCATATTCCTGCAACGAACGACCCCAATGAGGGGATATTGGGAACATTCCGCGTGCATATGCGATACCATCCGAACAGCACCGCTCACTCATTCACAAATCAGACCCGGGCTGAACGCAATAATACGGAGGCATTTATCAAGAAGTGCTGCGATGGGAAGGACAAAACATTTGTCATGCGAGAGGTTAGGAAGGACGGGGCGAACCAACCTCGAGCACAGTTCCGGCGGACATGGGCGAAGCTACATCGGGAGAAGGCCGAGAGAGCACTAGCACGGCGAGCAGCAACAGCGCTGAAGAAAAAAACGAAGGCAGCCCGCTTGGCGGCCACTCCGCTGGAGTTCAGAATCGACAAAATTCAAGGCATGTCGTCGGCACTCCTCAAAGACCAGCTCGCCGTCTATCGTGACATACTGAAGGATCCTATACTGACGAGGAAACTCTGGAAGGAGATGAATACTGTTGCGGTGCGGAGGAATTTGGTCCTGGAGGCCCGGGAGCGTGAGCTTGAACGACGGTATGTCACTCAAATTTCCCATTATTTTCGTTCGCAGTTCACGGAGCATGCTAATTTAATTTAGGAAAAATTCCAACGTCTCGGGGCATACCAAGGATGCTCCAGCGACATCAAAGGACAACATCGTAGTCGAGCATGGCTTTTCGGAAGAAGATGACGGCGAGTGGGAGGATGAATAAATTACTACTTTGATTTTATTCCAAATCTTCTTGCAGGGCCCAATAGATACTGGTGTAAGAAGTATTTCCTACCTTTGAACCTAATCGATACAGTGTGTGTGGAAGTCAGGAAATTGAAGAACATGAAAAAAAAAAATGTCATTGAGAACAAACAACTACAAATCTGCCACCGGGATCAAGGGCGGTGCCGGTCCCCATTTATACGTCTTGAAAGCTTCGAACTAAATCAGTTGAAGTAAGTAAGTAAGCAAAAAGTGACCCACTAGCAACGAGTCAGTGGTAGGCAGTCAGTCAATACAATAGGATTGAAGTGTCACCTCACAATTTTCATTATCAGAACCCGTTCCCTTATAATGCCTTGTAAGCGTTTCTCTTATAAGAGTCCCGCCATCTTACAAGGGTTCTTTCCTCTTATAAGGCTCTTATGAGCACTGAAGCTCTTGTGGCCTTACAAGGCCTTAGAGCGCCTTACCAGTAAAAATAAAAATCTCCGACAGAGGGAGCAAACAGAAGACCGGTGGATGAATAATTGCACCAGATCGGACATTGCCGGTGGACGACATCCTCTGTTGTGGCGTCCGTCGGCAGATACAATCTATTGATGGCAGTCGATGGCTGCCGGCATCTGCTGCCGTCCACCGGCGTCTGTCACCATCGACATTCCGTATGACGGGGGGCGTGTCGTTGGCGTCGACCTCGTGGAAAGGAGTGCAGTCGAAAAGCTGGAGAACTCAAGCCGCCCCATCCGGGCTCATCAACGTCCGTGGGATGGAATTCCTCGGCAGTGAGCGTTTCCAGGGCTTCCGGGCGTTCAAGATCCTCGGTGCCTGCTGAGACATGATGTATTGATTGTCAGAAGACATTTACCATGCGGGCGTTGCCTGGATGGTAGATGCCAGATGTATGTCAAGAAATAGTTTGGCGGCCTTCGACTACAACAGTATCCTTGCTTTGCATCCTCACTTACTCGGACTCTCGTGCTGTGTTCTGAACAGACTTGTATGTGGAATCTTTTGTGCTGGATTGCTCTCCGGACCTACATCAGCAAAACAGGAACCGTCTGACTGATCTGGCAACAGATCAACCAAGGCCGTCAGACTGTCAGAATTTGTTCTGGGAGCATAATGACACGTCTGGGTCAGAATTGATTCTGGAATCAGAACATCGTTCTGCCGCCAGCATTAGTGCCAGTTCTTTTATATCCCGCCAGTTTTCACATCCCGCCATACGGCCATTAATAGAACAGATTCAGATATTCAGACGGATTATTGGGGAAACATTCAAAATTCATTCATGGCATCTATGTAGGACTGGGGTAAGAAAAGACAATGTTGGGATTGAGTGTGCGCGCGAGGGATTAAGCGGCGGCTACAGCGACCATGTACTACAGCAATGATCAGATTCCGAGGATTGAAGGTACTGGGTAACAAGTTGGACATACCTCGGGCGGCTCCTCGTCGGAATCATCAGAGAGCTGGATTAGCCCACGCGAATCCTCGGATTCGTCCCACTCCGAATCATCGCCACCGATTGGCGAGTTGGTGTCGACGTACGGTGTACTGAGCGCGATGATCTTGTTCCACTTGTGGGCGGTGATGCTTTTGATGCCCGGGAGGTACGCCTTCGCTCTGGCAGCCCAGGGGACGGCTACGAAGCTCTGGGCCGAACGCTTGCCCTTGCGCTTGAGGCCATCGGCAGAGCATTTGCCGGTCTTGTACATGTGGAGCGCCCGCTCAGCCTGATAAGAAGTTAGTTAAATCATGTCGGTGGAGCGGAGACGAAAACTCACAGCCGCACAGGAGATGGCCATTGCTCCGATGGGATCGCCGTACGAAATATCAGTCTTGAGAAGATACGCTACATGTGCCGCGAATGTGCGAAGCATGAGCTCGGATCGGTAGGCGCCCGTCTTCGAAGCTGGGGGTGAGTACCGTAGCTTCTGCAGTGGCGAGCACGTACCTCAGACTCCTCGTTCTCGTAAACGAAGGCCGAATCAATCAACCTGTCGTGCGCATAGTCAGCGCGAATGTCGAGCGTGGGGTACTCCTCGCGGGTGATAATCTCTTCGAGGGCTTTCAGACCCCCCTTGCCAATTTTGCTGCGCCAATTGCGAATGGCGGCTGCCGCCTACGAGATGTGCAACATTTGTCTTAGCATACGAAGGGCACGAGAGAATGTGGTGACTCACCATAGCGTACACGGCCTCAGTGATCTCGTACGCGGAGAAGTACTTCGCCCAGATGTTCCCAACAACTTCGCGGAATTCAGGATGGGCGATCACCGCAAATGCGTCATCATGAATCCCCGCCCAGTCGATAATGTCCGGAATGGCAGTCGACTGCCAGTACTTGAGATCATTTGCAAAGCCGTTCTGCGGGAAGGGGAGATCGGAGTTGGTGTACTTGGGCTTCGGCTCGCGCTTGACCTTCCCGTTGACGTCCAAGGCGATGTCCTTCGGGACGAGCGAGATGCCCATCTCGCATCGCGGCGTGAGTGAAGCGTTACTGTGTGTGACAGGTCACTCACTTTCGCGGTCGCGTTGACCATCGCGTTCGCTGTCTTCGATACTCGCGCAGCTTGCAAGGCGGCTTGTGTCTCGTCGTTTTCAAACTCTCCTGGCGTACCTTGATCCTCCCCCATGCTGCCAATGCTGTTTCTGGAGCTGGCACGGGAGGAGAAGGTCGAAGCCATGGACACGGCGCTAGAAATGCTGGTAGCGCGACCGCGAGCGATGGATTTCTTCTGGACGATGCCAACTTCCTTCTCCCAGCCCTTCTTCAAGCCGCCGACAGTTGCCTTCATTTTCTTGGACCTACAGAATAGCAATCAGAAATTCCGACACAACTCTAACTAGTGCTTACTCGACATCTGCGTCCCGACCGGACGGCTTGCGCTTGAGAGATCTCTCGGACTCGACTGGTACGGCTACACGACCTGCGCCTTGGATCTCCAGACGGAGCATGCCCTAGGAAGCGAGAACATCAGAGATGCGAATAGAAATTGAGGGAGAAATGACCTTTGCGGGCTTTGCGGGCTTCGCAGCCTTCTTCTTCTTGGAGGTCTTCAACGCAGCGCGCTCCTTCAGGAACTGCTGCAATGCCTCCTCATCGGACGCAGCACCGCCATCGTCGGACGCGTCCTCAGGCCGGTACTCGTCCGAGCCTTCATCGGAGGCTCCATGCATCACAACGTCGGTTTCCTTCGACGCATTCTAGGACTTGGAATCAGTACAACTCTGGAATAGATAAGGAAACTCGCCTCTTCACGTTGACGGGCCGCATCTACAGCCGCCTTCCGCTTGACCTCGGCTGTGAGAAGGTCAGGGCGGGCGGAATGAACACGAGTATGCTCATCCTCGAGGCGAAGAGCGTCTTCCTTGTCAGCAACCCGTTGAACGGCGGTGTGATGCTTATCGATTGCAGCTTGCTCTTTGGAGGCCTTGGCTTGTTCTTTGGCGAGTTCGTCGGCAGCCTTCTCCTCGGGAGAGCGGCGCTTTTGCTGGGCATTGGTGATGATCTCGCCAGGACGGGCAGAGCTCTGGGTACGTCTGGATCGCGCTGACATGGGGGGAGAGGACAAGAGTGAGGCTTATCTGATCTGGTTGCGCCAACATATATTGGGCGCTACCAGCTTATCCGCCGCGGCGACTTTTTTTTTCCGGCGCCTCTCCCTCTGCCGCGAAAGATCCGACGGCGAGCTCACTATGATGCATTTGAGAGCCGCCGCGGCCGACCAGTTTTATTTTTTCTGCTCCAAGTCCGTTTCCTCTAGAGACAGAAGAGACGGCTTATCTGGTCTGGCTGCTGAGTCTTATCTGCCGGCGGCGAATTTTTTTCAGGTGTTTTTCTTTCCGATACGACGGGACTGCGCACCGCTCCACTATCGCGCTATCTACGGCCGTCGCGGCCGATTTTTTTTTTTCTTCTCTCGTACAAGTCCATTTACCCTCCTTTCCCTCGTAGTCCTCTTGTGTCGGAGTGTTGATCAGCATGCCCCGGGGACAGAGACGTCGACTCAGCTCCTCCCACCCCTGCCCATACCCCGGGTGTCCCAAGATTTGCAAGAGTCGTGGTGGCGTCACGTACCACGTCAACAGTATTCATCGGAATCCCAATGCACTTCCGCAGGCTGGGACCAGCGCGGATCCAGGCAGCCCTTCTCCATCTCAGTCCCCCGACCCGAACGACTATTTCGACCTTGAAGATGGACCGCCGCCAACTCCGCCGGCACCTTTGGAGTCCCCTGAACCCCCATTGCCTCCGCCACGGGCGCACAAAAACTACCACCCCTTCTTGAACGGTGCACGGTTACAGCTTCTTTGTTTACTCCTCGGGCTCATTATTGCACAGCCCGCCCTTGCGATGAGGATGGCACGTTTCTCCCCGATGGTGCACCACCCGCACCACGAACTGAGGCACAAAGCACTGATTGGTCACCGTACGAGGACAAAGTTCAGTTTTTGCTCGCAGATTTCCTATTCCGCAAGGTAAAATTCCGATTCAATTTGCCATTCGTGCTGAGATGTCCTGCAGGTACAAATGTCATCCAAGAATATCGATAATCTTCTCGAGATGTGGGCGCTTTCCCTGATGAAGCACGATGATCTGGGACCATTTCACGATTACAAGCACATCTACGAGACCATCGACGCCACTACAGTTGGTGACGCACCGTGGAAATGTTTCCAAACGGAGGCATTGAATGTTGGCGACGATGCGCCAGCGTGGGCTCGCCAGCAGTACGAGGTCTGGTACAGGGATCCAGACGTTGTTATCGCCAACATGCTTGACAACCCGGACTTCGATGGAGCGTTCGATACTACACCGTACGTCCACATCGATGCTGATGGCAAGCGGCATTGGAGCGACTTCATGTCTGCAAACTTCGCATGGCGGCATTGTGTGAGGTTTTATTTAATTCCATCTTTTCTTCCCAACTCACCGCTTCCAGGATCAAATCTACAAGGCCGATCCAACTACCAAGGGCGCGATGTACACGCCCATTTTCTTTGGTAGCGACAAGACAACTGTCTCTGTCGCGACCGGGGATGTCGAATACCATCCTGCGTACATGTCCCTCGGCAATCCTCATAACAGCCTCCGCCGCGCACATCGCAATGCGGTGATGCCCTTCGCTTTCCTTGCGATCCCCAAAAGTATGTCCTCTGGCCCGCGTCGAAAGTCATATTCTTAACACGAGGTTCCTCAGGTGATCGCAAATATGACAACGACCCGGCATTTCGGAAATTCAAGCGGCAGCTCTACCATGCTTCGCTCTCCGCCATCCTCTCGTCTCTGAAGCCCGGCATGAAGAACCCTGTCGTCCGGCGCTGTCCCGATGGGCATTTTCGCCGTGTGATCTATGACTTCGGACCATTCATCGCTGACTACCCCGAGCAAGTCATGCTCGCTGGGATTGTCCAAAACTGGTGTTGCAAGTACGTGCTGTTCATTTCAATTCGCCATTTGCTGACATATCTTCAAAGATGTACTGCTCTCTCGACCAACTTGGATGGGCATTTATGTGGCCGGCGTACCCATGGTTTGACGGATGAACTAATGGCATCCTTCGACCCTGGTATTTTATGGGATTCGTATGGAATCGATGTCGATATCATCGTAAGTAATGTCCCCACCCATCCACCGCCTACTTTAACTGTCTACCACAGCCATTCACCCGCGACTTCCCTAGGGCGGACATCCATGAGATGCTGTCGTCTGATATTCTCCACCAAATAATCAAGGGGTCATTCAAAGACCACCTGGTTACTTGGGTTGGCGAGTACTTATACATCGAGTATTCAAAGGGCGAGGCCGACTCCATAATGGATGAAATTGATCGGCGGTACGTCCTCTTCAACATCACTTGCAATTTCTTTTTGCTTATCTGCTGTAACCAAGCATCGCCGCCACACCAGCATTCCCGTGCCTCAGGCGCTTCAAGCAGGGTCGGCGCTTCAAGCAATGGACAGGCGATGATTCGAAGGCGCTTATGAAGGCAAGTCATTTCATTACATAAGCACCCATTTCGTGCTCTCCATCTAAGTTTTCGATTCACTAGGTGTACCTCCCTGCCATCAAAGGGCTCGTTCCCGACGGAGTCGTTCAGGCTATCAGCTCTTTCCTGGACTTCTGCTACCTGGTGCGACGTGAGGATTTCTACGAAAACACCCTCGACGCCATCGATGCGGCTGTCCGCAAGTTCCACGTCGACCGCGAGATCTTCAGACAACTCAACGTTCGGACGGATACCCCAGGGGGGTCCAACGCGTTTTCGCTTCCGCGACAACATGCGATGGTCCACTACCGTTATGGCATCGAGGAATACGGTGCCCCCGGTGGAGTCTGTTCTTCCATTACCGAGTCGCGCCACATTACCGCTGTGAAGAAACCCTGGCGTCGCTCCAGCCGGTACGAAGCCTTATCTCAAATGCTGCAGACCAATCAGCGACTCGACAAACTTGCCGCCGCCCGTACCAGTTTCGTTGAACGTGGGATACTTCCTCCAACGTATGCTCCCCCCGCTGTCGATCTGGAGGATGATGATGGTGGTCCAATTGATGAGATGCGAGTGGAAGGGAATGTCGTCCTCGCGCGGACAAGAGGTGCGTGGTGATTCCATACGGACACGAACCTTTACTGATTTGTCCCAATAGAACGTTCCTATCCTCGCTACCCTCCTGAACTCGGGGATCACATCCGCGTACCCTCATTCCCCACCCTTCTTGCCAGCTTCCTCACCGACCAATTGCATTCAGATGCTTACTCGGACGACAGCACTGGCATTGATCTACCAGAAATCAATGTGACCGCCATATCCGTCTTCCATTCCGCCATCGCCACCTTTTACGCCCCGAGTGATCCTTCTGGCATACGTGGCATGCGTCGCGAACGCATTCGGTCTACGCCATCATGGAGACGCCACGGCCCGCGACGTGACTGCGCCTTTGCCGTGGAAGATCAGGACCAGCCTGGCTTCCGGGGCATGAGCGTCGTCCGTGTGAAGCTATTCTTCTCCTTCACGCACGATGGCTTAGAATATCCGTGCGCCCTTGTCGAGTGGTTCAAGAAGGTGGGCAGATCACCCGATATCTGCACCGGGATGTGGGTTGTGGAGCCGGAGTATCGAGCACGAGGTAAAGACCGTCTCATTACTGTCGTCCACCTTGACTCTCTTCTGCGCGGTGCGCACCTCATTCCTGTTTATGGTGCTGGTCACATTCCTGTTGGCTTCCGTTATAATCATTCCCTCGATGCGTTCACTGCCTTCCATGTAAATAAATACATAGATCATCATAGTAATGAAATCGCTTTCTAATGTCCTTGTCTTGGCTTCTCGGGGTCGGTAAAAAGGAGCGCAAAGGTGCCGGTCAAATATTTGATTGCCTACTTGTCTTTTCCGTGTCCCTCGGAAACAGAAAAAGTGCAAGTAGGCTACTTAGCAATTCGCCGGCGCTTCAAAATCCACGCTAAGTGGGGTTCGAACTGACGCACTTCAACAAGATGCCTCACAACCATTAGACTATACATCGATTATAAGGATGATAATACATAGTCTGACAGACGGGTGGAAAATGGCAGTCTCACTGCAAAAGTGGCGAAGTATACAACGATAAATTTTCTGGCGCTTCTGGTTGCTCTGGCTGCCAGACAAGTCATACTGGCCACACACTGCCAGACACTGCCAGACCCGTCAGACATTTTCACTTTTCCTGATGTAGCTTGAGGCTTTTCACGCTCGGGTCCTCCCGGGTCCATCGGAATCAGATCCGTCGCGGAAATAGAGGTGGTTCAAATTTAGGCCATGGGAAGTGATAACAATCAGCACCCCCTCTCACACACGTTCCCGCCACGTTCCTTCCTCTTCCCCCTCATCTCCTCTCCCCTCCACCAACCGGTTTCCCTTTAGGGCCACAAAGACTCAATCCACAGTGATGTCAAACACAGGTGCCCCTCATAAAGGGGTGAGGGTCTTGTCCCTGGGTAATGCCCTCATTCCTCTGTGCTTTAAGTCGTATTGACCCAAGTGGTCAGATGGCGGCGGAGCTGGAGCACTGTCTGAGTTACTCATCCTTGACCGAATCATGTATCAAATACAGGCTACCCTTGGCTCTGACACAACTCCTGCTCCATGTGACTATTTCGAGATTATCGGAGGTAGCGGTACAGGCGGGTGAGTGTTATTCCCTGGAAAAACCCTGGAAACTGATGTGACTTAACAGTATCATTGCATTGATGCTCGGGCGCCTCCGCATGTCGATCTCTGCTTCCATTTCAGCCTATGAGAAGCTTCAACCTGAGACAAAAAGTGGATCTGCCGAGCAGTTCAAGGCCAGCCAGCTAGAAAAGGTGCTAAGGCAAATATTCCTAGAACAAAAGATGAAAGATGTCCGCCCACATGCCTGCAAAACGTGCGTGTAATTATCTGTCTCAGAAATAAAACTGGATTTAGATACATATATTCCCCAGCTTTGTGTGTGCCATGCATGAAAGCAATATGAATGCTGGGATTCCTGAGCTCTTTCGCTCATACGACACACCAGAGGAGCCGGCCTTTGATTGCAAGATATGGGAGGCTGCACAGGCCACATCTGCCACACCCGGCCTTTTCAAACCAATGGAAATTGGCTCAGGAGGGGTGAGGCCAAGGTACATTGGTGGATGTGTTGGCCACAACAACCCGACCTCCCTGGTTGTGGCAGAAGCCCAACAAATTTACCCCTCACAGCCTGTTGTCCTTGTGGTCAGCATTGGCAGCGGGCATCCTAACACCATCCAGATTCCGAGATCCCCAAATTTGACTGCCATTGCCAAAACAATGCAAAGCATTGCAGCCGACTGCGAAAGAATACACGAGGGAAATGCACGAAGATTTCATAGCAGTCCCAATACCTATTTTCGCCTCAATGTCCTTCAGGGTCTGCAGGGCTTTGACCAACAAGACTGGGGCAGATCAGGTGAAATCTCTGCACATACTCGGGTATACCTGTGCATGGAAGATGCAAAATTGAAGCTCACAGGTGCTGTGCAAGTGATCCTGAGTAAGTGCCTCGAATTCTCAGGTTCAACTTGACTCCCATACTGACACTGCGGGTAGATCCTGTGGTTCCAGTGTCTGACTCTGCAGCATATCTGAAAGTTTGTCCATCCCCAAGTGTCCATTTCACTGGAAGAGAGGATATTCTGCAAAAGATGTCGGAATATTTCAACAGGAACATTGGTCGACAGCATATTTTCCTGTTGCATGGCCTTGGAGGGTCCGGGAAAAGCCAAATTGGCTTCAAATTTGTTGAGCAGTCTACCAGTGTACTGGAATCACGGTGTGTTGTATTTAATGTCCAATCTGACTCAATCTGATACACCAACCCAGGTTTCAAGATGTTTATTTTGTTGATAGCAGCTCTCAGCAAACGATCGAAAATGATCTCGTGACACTCGCCCTTGCGAAGAAAGTTGGGAAAGCCTTTCAAGATAGCTTGCTTTGGCTGTCAAACCAGCACAGAGAATGGCTAATTGTTTTCAACAATGCAGACGACACAAACCTCAACCTCGGGCAGTATTTTCCCTCTGGCTCTCACGGAAACATCCTTGTTACATTGCGGAATCCCGACCTCGGGCAGCTTGCACAGGCCACACACAAAATTGAGCAGATGACACTTGAGGAAGCAACCAATCTTCTCTTCACTGCTGCTCGCTATGATACCATGGAGGTGGCCGATAGAGATGTCGGGAAGCAAATTGTCCAGGTATGTTGTGTCTCCACAATCTTAGATGTCAGTTAATGTCAGTTGAACATTTACAAAGAAACTCCATTGCCTTCCCTTGGCTGTAGCACAGGCTGGGGCATATATCTCATCATCCCGTGCCCTTCAAACATATCTGGACTTGTATGAACAGGCGGCTAGCCAAATGCAGTTACTGCATCAAAAGCCCCGACAATCCGAGTATGGGTCGGTTTATGCCACATGGCAGATCAGTTTCAACAACCTTTCCAGCCAGGCAAGGGAGCTGCTTAAATTTTGCTCATTCCTCCACCATGATGGGATAACGGAGGTGATATTTAAACAGGCTACATTATACCAGATTACTCCAAAAGTGGATGCTTCCACTGAACTGTGCATGCACAAACTGATAGGGATGTCATTGTCCTCAAGGCATGATAATTTTCAATTGTCACACCAAATGTTTCCCCATCTTGATGCCCTTATGTTCAAGATGGGCCAGGATTCGAGCCGCAAGCCCAACATCCTCGACAATTCAGTGTTTGTGGGTATATCACACAGAAGGAAAGTGGAGTGATGGGGTGTGTCTGGGGGAAGCCATGCTGCACACACTAATGTTGGAGCTGGATGAACAGCAAACTCTCAACATTCAAGGGACTCTAGCTGTCATGTATGCCAACAGCGGGGCGATTCATCAAGGGAGGGAACTTGCAGAATTGGTCTTGAACAAGCGCAGAGAACTCCTTGGCAAGGATCACCCAGACACTCTGATGGCCATGGGAAACCTGGCAGTCTGGTACTCGCAGATGGGACAGTTTCACAAGGCTGCAGAGCTAGAAAAAGTGGTCTTGAACAAGCGCAGGGAACTCCTGGGTGAGGATCATCCAGATACTCTGATGACCATGGGAAACCTGGCGGTCAACTACTCAAAGATGGGACAGTTTCACCAGGCCGCAGAACTGAAGAAAGTGGTTTTTGACAAGCGGAGGGAACTCCTGGGTGAGGATCATCCAGATACTCTGATGGCCATGGGAAGCCTGGCAGCCAGTTACTCAGACATGGGACAGGTTCAGGAGGCTGTAGAACTGGAGAAAGTGGTCTTGAGCAAGCGCAGGGAACTCCTTGGCGAGGATCATCCAGACACTCTGATGGCCATGGGAAACCTGGCAGCCAGCTACTCAGACATGGGACAGGTTCAGGAGGCTGCAGAACTGAAGAAAGTGGTCTTTGACAAGTGCAAGGAACTCCTCGGCGAGGATCATCCAGACACTCTGAGGACCATGGGAGACCTGGCAGCCATGTACTCAAAAATGGGACAGTTTCACCAGGCCGCAGAACTGGAGCAAGTGGTCTTGAGCAAGTGCAGGGAACTCCTTGGCGAGGACCATCCAGATACTCTGATGGCCATGGGAAACCTGGCAGCCACCTACTCGGGCATGGGACAGTTGCAGGATGCGGCAGGACTGGACAAAGTGGTCTGGAACAAGCGGAGGGAACTCCTCGGCAAGGATCATCCAGACACTCTCTGGACTCTCGCAAATTTGGGGTACACATATTTCAAAATGGGTCGGCTCACCGAGGCACGTGAGCTTCAAGAGAGGGCCTTGACCGCACGCAGGCAGGTTTTGGGTGAGGGTCATCCAGACACCGTGGGCACCGCGCAGAACTTGGCCGCGACAATTGAACAATTGGAAGGTCCAGGGAGTGAGTGAAAGTGTCAATCATGATTTTCTGTAAGTCGAGTCTTCTCATTGAATTAATTCTGTCCGGTCTTTGACTTCCCAATAGACAGCGAAATTGACATGATTGGGAGCTGGGAAATTTTGTTGGTTTTGTCATGAGGGTCCATGGGGCTCCTTACATTTCTTCGTTTGCGGGTTAGCACCTCTGATTAGTAGTAGGGATTTTTCATACCATACTGTTACCCAATGTAAAGTTGTTTGTTGGATATGATATGTACCTACATCTCCTCAGCCTTGAGTACCGAGCCATGTCCATCATCAAGCGCACGGACTTAATCCAACTACCCCCGCATTGGCAAGACACCTACACACCTCCGCGGTGCAATGTCGCCCGCTCCCGCCTTTTGCAAATAAATTGGAGAGCCGACAATTCGTCCCCGCCCGGAGGCATGCGATCTCCAGCAACCAATCTGTTTTTACCCGAGATCGATTGGACCGCTCGAAGTTGGTAGGAGCTCTCGATGAAATGGAGTGCGGGTGCCCATCAACTTGGAACCACAGCGCGTATCGACATGAGACGTACATACTTACGCGAGACTCGGGCTGGCAAGTCAGCGGCAGGAATATTGATCCAGGAAGTCGGTAGCTTCTGCTTGACTCAGTTCCCAATACAAATGAAGGCAGAGCCGCTGGTTCAAAATCCACCCGGAGGCATTCACGAAGTAAGCCAACTTTTTATTGGAGGAATTCAGCGCGTCAGCAGAGTGACAGAGGGGGCAAAGGCAAAACCCTGGCAATGCAGCATGGCCTAAATCGGATGCAGAGACTTACAGAGGACTCGGACTGGCAGGTGAGAGATTTTTGTGCGTCGGCACGGAATTCAATTCATTTCACGCACGGAAGTGACGCACTTAACACGCTTCGCATAGCGGCACGGAAGCCTTCGTGGAGCAGCGAAGCTCGCTTCCGCTTCTTGATTCAGCGCGTGGATAAATGAAGCGGCAGACGTAGTAAGGGACCTATTTATTTGATTCATGTAAGTTGCTCAAGCCTCGAAGAGAAATGGAGCAAGTGGGCTTAGCCCCAGAGCGCACTCACTTACATATCCCGCTTCACATGCACTCATATACGCCGTCGTCGAGTTCGCTCACCCGTGATCAGGTACCCAACGGAAGTTATGGGAGAGTCGGCGCCGCGCCCCCGCCCGGAGGCATGCGACGTGTGCAGACTGTTTGTTTTGGCAGTCAAGCTCAGTGGAGCGGCGCGCAGAAAGTCAGCCCGGCCGCAGCGTGTCAGAGCGGGTAAAACTGGATGCAGAGAACGCAGTACTCAGCCCGCCCGATGCACACTGCAGAGCACTCAGTCATTTCTCAAGTCAGCGAAGCCATTTTACGCACCTTGTCAGCCTCCTATAGCGACGAGGAAGCCTCCCTGGAGCAAGGCAGCTCGCTCCCGCCCCTTGGGACCGCAACCTCAGCGAAGGGAGAGCCGGTGTTTTTGTCTCTCAAATACGTTGCAAGAAAACCTGACACAGAAGCGGAGCACCAAGCTCTGATAAGCTCGCTCGCCACGGGATGCTTACTTTACACGGCAGTCAGACTTGCAGAGAGAGACTCAGGTTGGGTAACCCGGAATTGGAAAGCTCGCTGAAGGCGTCGCGTCGAGACACGAGAGATGCGGGAGAGGAAATTTGAGATGCAGGGGCGCGATGAAAGGAGCCGAAGGTCCGGATGCCCCGCTGGTGCAAGGGCTCAAGATGGAGAAAGATCCACAACACTTTGCAAAGACAAGATAAGACAGGGGAGATTACACGCGGTGAATCTAGGGTAGGGTATGCCTATCATCGACAGCAGGTGTGCGAAGTATTCTTGACAAAAAAATGGGGAAGTGCGTGGATGCGTGCGTGCGTATGAGGTATCGTGGCGAAATGCAGGCGGTGTGCGGAGGAATCGCGGATGACGGGGCGGGGATCTGAAGCAGAGTGGAGTGAAATCGAGGAGTAGGTAGGACAGAATCCAGACAGTGTGCGGAGTGGAGTCGAGGCGGTGTGCGAAGGAGGGAAGAGCGAATCGAGGCAGTGTGCAGCGTGGAGAACGAAGACGGCGTTCGGGATGGAGATCCTGTGCGAGCGCAATGGGCGGCTGGCATGCGGCACGGAGCACGCAATGCTAGCGCAGCAGCGCCGCGCCGAGCAGGACGCCCGCCACCGTCATCGCGACACCGCCCACCCCGCGCCCCACGCCCACGCCCATCCCCAACGGATGCGCGGAAAATGCGGCGTTACTCGTCGTTGACGGCGGCGGCGAGGAGAATCCCGCGGGGGGCATCGCCGTGCTTGACCCCACGCTCGAATTGGACGCAGCGGAAGAAGAGGCAGACGCGGAGGTCGAGGACGGCACGAAGGACGGGAAGGAGAGGGACGTAGGCTTCATTGCTGCGGCGCAGAACTGCTCGACGAGCGCCTCCGTGGAGGATACCTCGGCAAGGCACGCGGTGAGGCACGAGACGAGGGCGGCGGCGTAGGTTTTTGCGCTGCGGGCAGAGGGTTAAAAGAATAGAGAGGAAGGGATGGGACGCACAGGCGGGGCGACACAGAAGCAGTCCACCGCGACCTCGGAGGAGCAGTTCGCGGCGGCGGCCGCGAGCCCGAGGCAGTTCGCCACTACACCAATGTACCCATCTTAGTAGGTGAAACGGAGGGAGGATTCAGCGCATGCGCACCGTACGAGGAGAACCCGCTCAGGGAGGGCAGCGCGGCCGAGTTGGTCGGCGTCCCAATCGCGCTTGCGCTGGCACTACTACTTGCCGCAGCACTGGCGCTAGAGCCTCGAGCTGGGAGTGGATGACGTGGATGCGGCGCACGCCGAGTGCGAAGGTGAGGGCGAGGACGAGGGGCGGGGGCGGGAGGTGCATCGTCCTCCGTCAGAGAAGGATGAGAGTGGAACACGGCGGGAGGGCGACATTGTATAGTCTCTCGTAGACAGACGCTTCAACGCGAAGCTCGTGCCTCGCTTGTTGAAGTCTGTTGGCTATCAGGGGGGTCCGATCGGACTTCCAGCTTATTACCAATCTTTTGGCGGGCGAATCGCAGTGATTACCAATCTTTTATCAATCATTTGGCAAATACTCATAAAGTGACCATCAAACTTTTTGAATAGCTTAACATCTCGGCCAATGTGCAAAATTCTGAAGAGACAGAACTCTTCCGAGCAGGGTAAAGTATGACTTTCCATCTTTGCCTGCTGCAAATACATGATTCCCAGTGTTGCAGAGTTGATTGGTAATAAGCGGAAACCCCGATCGGATCCCCTTTGTAACAACAGGACTAGACATTGTATGAGAAGAGGCGCGGCGGGAGATGCCGCACAGATCATGATGCTTTTGCCGAAGTGTGTTCTGTGACCATGCTCTCGTACAAACCACGACAAGCGTTTCAGCCTAGTCTTGTTACCAGCCTGCCTACGAATGGCAAAAATGTGGCAAGCACTTTGCCGTAGGCAGACTGGTACAACTCGGGACAAACAGTTGACGCGCGCGGGGAGTTTGAAATTTTAGGTGGTGCCGATCGCGGCCGATCACAGGATCATCAAATCCCCATCATTTCTCAACTAACTTTGGTCATTCATAACATTCATACCAGGCTCTTTGAACAAAATTGAGGAGACGGAATCCAAGTAATGCCTTCTGAGAGCAAACGGACTGTTGTAACTTTGACCATCCGACCTCATTTCAGGCCAGAGCAAGGGCCATCAGAAATTTTCAAACTCCTCGCGCGCCTCATTTGTTTGGCCCGAGTTGTACCAGTCTGCCTACGGCAATGTGCTCGCCACATTTGTTGCTCTTCGTAGGCAGACTGTGTTACGAGTCTAGTTTCGGCCGTCTGTCGAAGGACCTCCTTCAACCCTTCCATCAGTGTCTTACGCTTCTCTCCGCCATTCGGTTCGCTTCCGAGATGAATACAGACGGTTCTTTAGGAACTAATTATGGCCCTCCCCCAACCCTCCCCGCTGGAACCAATATCGTTGCGATGGTGCTCGAGGGACGGTCCGTCTGAGACACTGCTAAATCTGACTGCATCACATCCTGTCCCACTCTCCTGCGGCGTCACTTGAGTCCTCCGAAAGGCCATTTGCGCCCTGACAACGATACGCTCGATTTTGCGCAAGTGTAGAAGCTGCCATTTCCCTCTGTAACCTCGCTTATCGTGTCCTAAACGCACCCGCGCTCAGGGCAACAAAATCGCCCGCATCCTCAAATATACCTCGCTACAGACGTGGTCGTTTTACATGACTGTGTGAGAACTGGTTGGTTGTTACGGCTGCAGTGGCGGCCTCTATGAACGTCTCGCAGCTTAAAACACTCTCCTGGACTAACTCGCACGTCATACTCGTAAGGCGAAATCTCGTGAAAGTCTCAGAAAGGCACTCCACTCGAAGGTGCGGTTATCCATCCTATAGCTCTTCCGCGTATCACCGTGATGGCCTCAGTAAAAAAGAAATTCTCCCTCCCGTCAATTGGGACTCGGGCAAGGAATCCCTGCATCTCTTTATCGCGCGCGTCCTTGCCCAGTTTACGCTTTCAGACCTATCAAGGTGAATTTTCGAGTTTAGAAAACATCTCAATCAAGTATGCTCTTCCAGATTCCAGACGATCTATCCTATCAACAAGTTTCGTCGCCCACGTCACTGTAAGCGGTCCCACCGGCGCCGTCAGCGCTGTATCCCCCGCCTGCGTCATCTCAATCTCCACATCCCCGCAGAGAAGGCACTTAAGCGCAACGGTGAGGTTCAGAGGCGTCTCTGACTGCATACAAGTCAGCGACCCCCAAGGCATGTATGTGAGCGGAGACCCTACATTAATATTGGACGATGATTGTATCACCGCAGCGCGAGTCCCCTCCAGGTGAGCGACAGCGACGGAAGTCCGCCGCGGAGATCGGGATCCCGCATGTGTCAGACGAGTCAGTGCCGTCCAAGAGGGTCGCTGACGAGCGGAGCGGACGGTCAGTATGAGGATGGAAGGGGCCGAAATTAAGGAAGCAACCGTCTCCGACTTCAGCTGTGGCTGTCGCGCGGGGGATGAGTGAAGCGGCAGCCGCAGCTGTGAGGACCAAGAGAGATGAAGAGGTAAAGGCTTTCATTGTGTTGCGATCGTGGGTAGGTA
Organism: Mycena latifolia; assembly: GCA_029289555.1. Lineage (NCBI taxonomy): Eukaryota > Fungi > Basidiomycota > Agaricomycetes > Agaricales > Mycenaceae > Mycena > Mycena latifolia. The sequence continues at coordinate 38,634 of JARJLE010000175.1, read as the reverse complement.
GTCCTGCCCAGAGGTCCCGGTTCTATATCAAGGTCACTGAATTACGGCCCGGCATGTGAAGCAGCTCTACTTCTGCTGATCAACACCGAGCACCGCAAGTCGATTCGATCCAGTATGTACCGCCATTCGTATTCATCGACGCGGCATCCTCAACTCTGCGGGACAAAGATTTTCACGATTCTCTCCTCTTTGGCTAAGTTGTTCTGGAATCGTCATCCTCAAAGTTGTAGTGAATCAATTGGCATATCTACAGGGAGCCGCCCGGGGGCGGACATTCTGGTGTAAGAATGATGACAAGGCCCCGTTGAACATTTTTCCCTCTCCTCTCCGCACGCCGGCAGGTACCGACGCCCACACGATACACCTCCCGTCCGTGTTCCTCCTCGCCCTTCCCTGCGCCCTTACCTGCGCGCTCGGCACCCGTGACGCGTTCTCGTCATCCACGCCCAGCGCCGCAAGCGCAAGTGGCAGCGCAAGTGCAAGTGGAAGCAGAAGCCCAATTGGCGCGCGGACCAACTCGGCGGGGCTGCCCTTCGTAAGCAGGGTCTCATCGTGCGGTGCGTGCGCTGCTTCGTTTTGTCGTATGGAGACTAACGTGCCGCGCCGCGAACTGTTTCTCCGAGGTCGCGGTGAACTGATTCTACGTCGCATCGTAGTGCGTTCCTCCTCCACTCTTCCCTTTCCCGCTCCCCCCCCTCTTCCTTGCTTCTTTCCCCTCTTCACTTCCCTCCCCTCCCCTCCTCCCATGCCTCACCGCGTGCCCTGCCGAAGTGTCCTCCGCAGAGGCGCTCGTCGAGCAGTTCTGCGCTGCCGCCACCAGGCCCACGTCCTTCACTCCGTCCTCGACCTCTTCCGCCCATGCCGCCTCCAATCCCGCCCCCGCCTCCGCATCAATTCGAAGTGGAATCAAGCACGGCGACGACCCCCGCGAGCTTCTCGACGACGCCGAGTATGTCGGAAAAATCCTGAATGGGTTGTACCGCCACTCAACCGGTCCCAAGCCGTTCCAAGGTCATAATTCTTTCATGGCTTGCAACACTTAGGTGAGGTGCACATAACCCGGTTCCAAGCCAGGTCAAGTGTTACAATCCATTCAAAGCCAGCTGATGGATTGCGGGCTTGAGATTTGTTTCAACTTGTTGCAACTGGTTCGTGCGGCACGGATTTAAAAAAAATGAAAAAATGTGATTTAATAATATATATAGATATATTTATCTACAGAACACTTCACTGTCCACGTCGCTCGTTGTCTATGGGAGCGCGGCTCCGGACGGCATGCCACTATAAAGAGGATTCCCTACTTACGCCCGCAGGTGGTGCAGGTCGGGGCATCCGAGATGCGATGCACGATGGGATTGATGCTCCAGCCGACGATGGGAACTGGGAACGGGCTGGCGGACGTTGCTGCGACACTAGGGTGGGCAAAGCGGGGTTGGTGAAGATGTGGGACCATGTAGCGAGGTCGTATATCAGTGGCGAGAGTGAGTTTAAATAAGTAAGACATACATGAGGAACAGCGCGCCTCTGCCGCTGACGGGGCCGACAGTGCTTGACCGCAAATACGATTGAGCTCCGCCTCGTTCGCGACCGCTTGTCCAGTTGTTTGAGTCTGAGCAAGATCAGCGGAGGCAGTGAGTAGAATGTGTCACGACGTACCCTGTGAACGGTCAGCGGTGACTTGCTGGGCCGAGCTGTGAGAGAGAGCGAGAAGCTCGCTGGATGGAGGGGTCAGCCCGTGTGTAGGGTGCATGTCATGAGCATGAGTGGCACTTGGGCCGCTTGAGAAGCTCAAGGATATTCTTCCTGCAACAGCGAGCGTCAGATTCAGGGCCGAGGGGAGGATGTGTGGGACGTACTCGAAGCGATCATCTTCACAAGGTCGCGGGCTGGAAGACATAAATGTCAGAACTCAAAGAAACGAGGGGAAGGAGCGACGGACTGGTAAAGATTGGCCCATTGCGTGGTTTGCCGCCAGGACCAGAGTGCCGAGGATCTCGGTGGACTCTTGCACAACCGCAGGGTGGGCGACATGGAGACGCGACGGTTAGGCGGGTGCGGTAGCTTGGTAGGTGAGTCAGACGTGAAAGAGGAGATAAAAGATGGTGGCACGCACGGTGCCGTGAACTTGAAAGCCTCGGAGACTAGGGATGCGTGCTCCAACTCCAGGAGGTCTGGCACTAATGGGTCAATGACGGACACAACTCATCGCAGCGAGGAGCTCGAGGCATCGAAGGGACGGCCCGGAGACGAGGGCGGAGTTGGTGACTCGCGAGCTCGGGTGCGGCATGGTTCACTCTGAGAGTTCTATGGTGGTGAAGAAAGGGAAAGATCATCGAAAATCCTGCGCACCATCGTCTTATATAGTGGCGTTGAATAGCCCATTGTTCGAAGACCGACGAATCGGATGATGGTGGCAACTTCAAGCCACCGTGACTTCAATCACGCGATCGTGACTTGCGATCACCTGCGACGAGCTCGCAGCAAGATGCGATGCCTAGCAAAACTTCCAAGGGGTCCGGCGCAGCCCACAAAGTCTTCCAAATGTTCATTTTCCCGTCACCGCTAAACGTTAGCACGCAAGACTCTGCAACGAACATGTTACATACAGTGCGCGGTGGTGCCCCATATCCTTTTTTTGTTTTTTTTTTTTTTTTTTTGGAGTGTTTGGGATAATGAGATTCAGTCTGCAGAAGTATTCCAAAAGTCATCCGCTGGGTCTACCAGAAAATTCTAGTTAATGCCGGGGAAGTTGTCCAGGGAGGAAATGCCATTACGCACAGATACCATAGTGTGGGACTCCAGCCTTCATAAAGTTATCCTATCCCATTTTTTGAATCATTCAATCTCAGCGGCTGTATACCCACCAAAACCCCCACTGTGTATGTCCAGTCATCCGGCAGTGAATCTTCATTCATTAGTAGACCACTCCATGTCCTTAAGATGAGATCCTTATTGAGCGCAAGATTATTGAATTTCAGTTTATTGGTGAGGATTCGATCTCGTCCTAGTGCAGAATTAACAGACTTACGCCATCTATTATGAATCTCAACATCTGTCACGTTTCGGTACGGATTCTTTAAAACTTTGTCATTTCGAATATTCCAGATTGTGTGCCATGCAGTGGATACCAGAATGGCAAACAGTCTTCCCATTTCAGGGCTAATTTTACCATTTGGGTGTTTGAGTTTAATGACATTACAGCCTAAAATGAGCCCCCAGCTGAGAGGAGGCCACTTGGGATATTTCATGGTCCAGAGTTTCTCAGTCAGTCCCCAAATCAACTTTGCACCAGAGACATCACAGTCCATCGCTATGTGCTCAAGGTTTTCAGGGACGCCACAGGTTTGGCAGATTGCAATCACTTCAAGATTATCAATATGGGTCCAGAAATCACCGACTCTGAAAATATTGTGGATTGACTTCCAGAATAATTCACGGTGGAGCCGTCTTAAATTTGTTGAACGTATAGATTTCCAAATCATTTCGTCGGTTGGGGTGTAACTAGAAATTTCATGCACTGAGCAGCGGATACGGTCTAAATTAATAAATGTTGATTTCCTAAGTGGCTCTGGATAGGTATGCTTGATGATTCTTGTAAAAATTCGTTGGGAGCCTTGTGAGATTAGAATGCCGGGACAATTGAACATTACATCTATTTGAGTATCAACCTCGAGCGAAGGGCATCGGTCCGCATTTAAAGTAACAGGGAAAACATTGGTTGTCTTCTTGAACTGTGTCCGTGCAATTCGCTCATTCAGCGCTGCAAAGACTGCCTTGAAAAGCAGGAAGCTTGGGTCTAACATATTATTTTCTGATTTTGTTCGCTCCTTAATCAGAGTCTTGAGCAAGAAATCGGATGTGGAGCATACTAGTAAGGGGGCAGTCTTAGGGAATTTCTGGAATAGGACGAGGGCAGCACCTAGTATTCCCGATTTGAAGGTCAAATCTATGCTTGAATTGTCAAATGTGAGGCACACAGTTTCATCTTCCTGTAGGTCGCGTGAAACAATCTTAAATCTGGCGATAATTTGATGGTCATACTGGCCGGCCCGTGAAACTTTTATATGGATAAAGGCTGTTATTAACTCAGGGGGGGGGGGGGGGGGGGCTGGTTGGACTTGTCGTCTTGCAGCAATTTCAGTTAATGAATCGTCGCCAGCAAAAATCCGGAAGCCATTTTTGGCACTAAGCAATCTGAAGTTCGGATCATAGGTCATTGGTTTGTCGATTTCAATCTCACGATGGTTAGTATCCATCTCCTCAGCCGTTAGGTCAAGATCGTCGCAAAGGTCAGTCATTGGAATCAGTGGATTCCATTTAGGCATAATACAGTCAATTAGCAGTTGAGCAGTGTCAATACACTTGCCGGGGTTTGGGCAGCCAAGCTCATTTCGATCTCTGTTACATGGTGGGCACCCACAATTTTTCCGCCCAATCCCACTGGGGTTAATAGTATGTGATCGTCTTACCACTGTGGTTCGCCTTGTAGCAATTATAAGGGCATCTCGAACAGTCCGAACATCATGTTGGGTTCTGAGGCAGGTTGCAGCATCGCGAAGGCAGGCATTTTTGTAGGCTGGGTAGCGGACAGAGGGGTGTTTCCACATTGGCATATCAAGCTGCACTTCACGGTCGATTGAGAGTGCTGTAAATTTGAGATTAAACTCATGGGCTACAGATATCATGAGCTTGAGGTTGTCAGATATTGTGTTCGACCTGGGGATAGGGAAATGGATGCTGTGTAAGAAAATGTTGATGATTTGACCAGGTCTGATATTTAGGTAGCTGGTCTCTACGTAATTTTTGAGTATGTAGTCAACGAAATAGCACCACAGCGGTCGATCTTTCCCTTGCATGAGATAGCATTGTAGGTTCCAAAGATCAATTGCTTTATTTCGGGAGGATATATCTAAGATTCTTTTCCCTCCTCGATTAGCTGGGAGGATCATTGTCTCGAGCGCTACTCTGGCTGTCTTTCCGTCCCACAAGAAGGATCGTATCAGTTTTCCAAGGGCTTCTTCAATGTCCTTTGGCATTCCTTGGACTCTAGTCAGATACTGTGTTCGACCTCCAATTACCATGCTAATGATATGGCGCTTCCCTTCTAATGTAGGGTGTGTTGTTTGCCAGCGCATGATATCAATTTTCTCCAAGACAGAGGGCCATGGTGTCATATAAGGAATTTTGTTTCCAACCCATGCACCTAGCATACGGCAGCTTTCGCCATCAGGTACAATTCGAATAGATCTGTTTATTGCTCCAACCGGGCATTGAGTGTTAATTCGTCTTTCGTTGATGACTTTCTCACGATAGGAGGGGCTTCCAAAGGGAAGGAGTACTGTTTTGTGTTCATTGAATTTCGCAGTTGATGCTGCACACCAGAGGCGTAGAATGCCCCACAAAGTCTCCATGGAGTCGGTTGATTTCAAGTAAATTGTTGTATCATCAGCAAAAAGTGATAACACCAGGTTCTTGTTTGTTCCAGGAATAATTATTCCCTTGATATCAGATTTACGGAGTAGACATGCCAGGGGTTCAATGGCTAGATTGAATAATAAGCAGGAAAGAGGATCTCCCTGTCTTACACCGCGGGTAACAATATATGGTTTACTGAGTTCGCCGTTGACCATGACAACTGTTTTAGCATCAGTGTAGAGGCTTTTAATTGTCTTTGAAAATTTTGGGGGGAAGCGCATATGGTCGAGCACATGCAGGAGATAGTCGTGGTTAATTCGGTCGTATGCCTTTTCTTGGTCGAGGGCAATAAGAATTCCATCTTCTTCCGCCACTTCGGCATAGTTCAACAGGAATTTGGCTAATTTGACCTGATCCTCAATTTTTCGCCCTTTCATGAACCCAGCTTGGTCTGATCGTATCAGAGAGGGGGCAACATTCATTAATCGCATTGAGTAGGCTTTCGTCCTAAGTTTATAGTCCGTATTCAATAGTGTAATCGGCCTGTAGTTGCTAATGAGACATGTGTCTCCTTTCTTAAACACTGGGCATAACCATCCCATATTAAAGTTACACCCATCTGCTATTCCAAATTGTTCAATGTCGCAGTATAAGTCTGCCAGGAACCCGAGGATATTGAAAGCCCTGCCCGGTTTGTCTTTTGACTTTCTGTATTCAATGTCCATTAATTTGAAGAATTCATATCGGATGCCGTTTACACCAGGGGCCCTGCCATTACTGGATAGTTTGAGTGCACTTCGTACATCCTCTTCTGTCAGAATTTTGTCCAATTCATTGTACTCCTCCTCGGATAATTGTGCGTCACAACTTTTAAGCACTTTTTCAGTGCACATCACTCGACCATAGTCGTCCTCTTCCGAGATATCGGCATGTTGGACATACTCGTGGTAATTACGCGCCATTTCCGCCATTTGTTTCGGTCGGGTTTCAAAGTGCGGTGTAGTTGAATCATTGTCCGTTGTTCTGAATTCATTTATGGTGCTTCTGAGATTGTATTCCTTAGTGGATCGAGTCCAGTACCCAGTTGTCAGGGATTCACCCTCAATGTCATATCGAGCTTCGGACTGTGCTTTCTTACGGTCAGCTTCTTCTTTACAGCCAGTTGCGGAACTTAGGGCGCGGCCCTTTTTTTAAAAAATTTAGATGTTTCGGATATTTCAGCTCTACTGAGCTCAGTTCTTCACTGATTCCCTTGAAACTATGATCAATAGATTTGCCTTGCGATTCCGGAGGGAGTGACGTTCGAAAATAAGTAAGAGGCATGGGAATTGCCTTTTTCAGCAAATTTTGAGGCATCTTCTCCTATCAGCTCTAGTATTAAATATACTGATCCGATTGACTTAGTTTTTGGATATATCATACTTACATGTAGTACCTGGGATGTGTCGTGCCCAGATAAGGATTAAAATGTTTTGTTCACATCTGGCATGGGACTTAAAACTAATTGAAATTGAATACTGTAAGGCTTTTGAATAATAAGGTATTTTGACGATCTGGGCACGACACATCCCAGGTAATACATGTAAGTATGATATATCCAAAAACTAAGTCAATCAGATCAATATATTTAATGCTAGAGCTGATAGGAAAAGATGCCTCAAATTTGTCGAAAAAGGCAATTCCCACGCTTCTAACTTATTTTCGAACGTCACTCCCTCCGGAATCGCAAGGCAAATCTATTGATCATAGTTTCAAGGGAATCAGTGAAGAACTGAGCTCAGTAGAGCTGAAATATCCGAAACATCTAAATAAAATAAAAAAAGGGCCGCACCCTAAGTTCCGCAACTGGCTGTAAGATAAGTTTCAATCTTCCCTTCTAGGTATAAGATTTCAAGATGCTTTTCCTCAGTGGGGAGGTCTTCATCATTGAGTATAAGGTGCTTCTGTACTGTCCAAGTACGAATCTGGCGTGATCTTTCATTGACCAGGCGGGAGCAATTTTTGCCTTCGGCGGTGAAGTCATCTTTGTATTTCTGCCACAGAGTTTGGATATTGTGTTTGCTCTGTCGTCCAGTGCGCTTTAACTCTTCCCATTCTTCTGAGAGATTATTTGACCGGGCACAGATGTATTTCATAAATTTCGGAGTTTTGAGGAGGTACACGGGGAAGTTCCATATTCCTGGTCCATACTGCTCATCACCTCGGCATGTCAATTGGACGGAGATTAAATAGTGGTCACTGGCAATTAGGCTGGGTTGGATTGCCCAGTTTCGATATCGTTTAAAGCGGTCGACCGGGACGTATATTCGGTCAAGGCGTGAACTGGATAAATGTATCTCATTGGTGGTTGGATTTGTGCGCTGTGAGCCATCACATTGTGATAGCTCCCGACATGACCTCAAAACACCGAACTCCGAGAACAACGCCTTAAGCCTTCAACTAAAAACGATATCCGGACCCAACTAGTGGCTTGATGGAGAATCGAACTCCAAACCTTCCGTCAACCGATATACGAATGCTATAAGTGCACAGAATGCGTTACCATTACGCCAACAGGCCATTTGAGGATCGAACTCAAGACCACAAAGGACCGACTCCGAGTAAAAACTTATGGCTTGATGGAGAATCGAACTCCGAACACTCCATCAGCCGATATGAGAAGGTTAGATACACAGAGCGCGTTACCATTACGCCACCAAGCCATGGCCGAGCCATCACATTCGACGTGACCACAGACCGACTCCGAGTAAAAAGTCATGGCTTGACGGAGAATCGAACTCCGAACCCTCCATCAGCCGATATGAAAATGTTAGGTACACGGAGCGCGTTGCCATTACACCACCAAGCCATGACCGGACTACCAAAAATGACAATTACCACTACGCTACCAAGCCACAAAGGACCATGACAAAAATCATATCCAGACCCAACATGGCTTGACGGAGAATTGAACTCCGAACCTTCCATTAGCCGATATAAAAATGCTAGGTACACGGAGCGCGTTGCCATTACGCCACCAAGCCATGACCGGGCTACCAAAAAATGACAATTACTACGACGTAACCTCAAAATGCCGAACTCCGAGAACAACACCTTAAGCTAGTAAAAATGATATCCGGACCCAAACCATGGCTCGACGGAGAATCGAATCTCCGGACTCTCCGTCAATCGATATAAAAATGTGCATATTACGGAGTGCGTTACCATTACGCCATCAAGCCGTAGGAGTCGAACGACCAGTCAAAATTATCACCGTAAAAAGAATGGTTTCCGTCGGAATGGCTCAGCGGAGTAATCGAACTCCGAACTCTCCGTAAAGCATACTGTGAACTACATAGGAATGCGGAGTGCGTTACCATTATGCCACCGAGCCATAGGAATCGAACGACCGGCCGAAACTATCCCCATGAAAAAGAAGGGTTTTCTTCATAATGGCTCAGCGGAGAATCGAACTCCGAACTCTCCGTAAAGCATACTGCGAACTTCATAGGAATGCGGAGTGCGATACCATTACGCCACTGAACCGTTCAAAACGTGCCCTATCTTCTTACTCGATGGACAAAAAGAACGGGCCCGTCGGAGAATCGAACTCCGGTCCCTCCATTATTTCAGTTTCCCGCCAGCTACGCGAACAGAGTGCGTTACCACTACGCCACCGGACCATGTGTGCGAGTAATACGAAGGTCCGGTAAGAGGCGGACGAGAAAGGAATGGTAAAGAGGAATGGCTCGATGGAGGATTGAGCTCCAGGACTTCCTGCAAAAGAGGTGCTTGTGCAAGAACCATGGCAGGATGCATTACAGTTACGCCATCGAGTCGCGAATACCAAACTGGCCCGAAAGGATGGAACAAGGACTCCGGGTAGCCAAAAAGGTGGGTAACACGGGAAAAGGGCTCGACGGAGGATCGAACTCCGGACTCTCCGTAAGTCAAACACTGGGGTGTCAGGATACGGAGTGCGTTTTTCCACTACACTATCGAGCCATCACAGGCGGAAGCGGATAGGAAGGGAGCTAGGACCGGACATGGAGTGTCCGAGGCCAGGGCCAACAAGTCCGGGTTGCGGAATCGGTACCGGACTGAAGATGGTGTGGGTAAGGGTTCACGGAGTACTAGAATGAGTCATGAACGAACTCCGAGGCGGGGGAGCGTGCGAGCGAGCAGGTATGGGACACAAAGGAACAACTCCGGCACAGCCTTGGGCTGGGGGTATAAATACTACAGCTAGTCTACCAAAATATCATCTCAGTTTCGGCCCACATCCTCACCTTCTAAGCCTTAGCCAGCTTAGGAGTAGCTAAATATCCGCCCTGAACATCACCTAGAGGTCACCCGGAGTCGAGTTACACATTAAAGCGACCCCGGTACTCCCCCGTCGCCGTCAGACAGCGAACGGAGTTTATATTTCGGCATAAAAAGTTCAGCGCTGGAGAAAATCGAACCGTTTATTCCTCCCCTACGCAAGTAGGGCAGTGAAATCTCTCAAACAGCACAACGAGGTCTTCGGAGTTCGTGTGTAGCTGCTAGCTAAGGAAGTTGGCGGTGCAGAGCCCGCAGGAAGTCGCCTTCAGCAAGCGAACGGGTGAGAAGTAGAGAGAGGAAACTCCGTAGAAGCACAAAGAGGGGTAAAGGGAGGAGGAATTGCCGGAACGTTATCGCGAACACATAAATCCCCCGGTCTTATGATCTACGACTCAAAGATACTTCGGACGACTGGTTCGTGGTCCAGGAAGCCCCCAAATCCATATTTCACCTCGGACTTGATGAATTGGACCCCGCATCGCCTTCCGAAGCTCCTCCCCAAGGAAGTGTGGAACAGATTCAATCTCCGTTAACCCGAGAAGGCTAACTAGGCATCGGAGTTCGCTCGGACCACCCTAGCTAGTAGGATTTTGAACTAACTGTTCGAATCCTTGTACGGATATCCCCACCAATAATATTTAAACCTCCCTACGTACTTGTCTACCGCGACAGAACAAATTCCCCCTAGAGGACGAGCATTTAAACATAGCCCGGATCTCCCCACCATCTGGCAGTTTAAAGCACCGCAGTCCGCATCACAGCGCTTCTGGAAGCAAGTATATTCATTTGTATCAGGGAATGTTGTTCTCCAACCGTCTTGCATGCGGAAGAGCGCTTTCAGGCATATGAAGCTCAGGGGCACTGATTCCTCCTTGTTCGATGTACGATCTTTAACATTTTCAACAAAGTTCCAATCACCCAGTGTTTCGGTTGGAAGTGGGAGCTCCCTATTGTTCAGGTAACAGTACCATATTTGAGCCCACATTCTCTCTCTTTCCTGAGGTGTATTTGGGGTGTAGATATTCAAAATATTGATCGTCTCTCCCCTATGTGATGGGATAACAAGCATGATTGCATGTCCCTCAATGAGGACGTACTCTTTTACATTTTCCGTGTCGACATATTTTTTATTCAGAAGAAAGCTAACTCCAGCTGTGGAATCTGGTTTTATTGGGTGGCCCGAATTGAATAGCTTGAACCAATTCCTGTAAATGTTATTGAACTGGCTAGCAGCAACATTGTCCATGTGCGTTTCTTGTAAGGCAAGTACACCTATCTGGTTATCATCAACCATCTTCTTCATGTACGTAAATTTGTGTCCTGTATTGTTCATAGATTTATTCTTTTCTCTCCCGTTGATATTTTGAGACGCAATCATTACATTCGAACGTGTGAACTTTGCTGAGTGAGCAAGTTTGACCGGTTTATTCCTCTCTCTGCTGTTTATATTAATCTCTTCCCAGTTTTCGGGGATATTATATTGCCCTGTGTTCATATTTCCAGGGGTTGTGTTTGGCAGTATGGGTAGCTTGTCAATATCATGAATATCTGTTTGCGAGTTCGGATTTACTGCAGTGTGTAAATATTTTCTATGGGAGTCGTTACACGTTCCCTCTACATCTCCCATAATTATATCCGGAATGTCATCTGTACCGTTCTCAATATGGCCGTTAGGTCTCTTCCACAAATTGGGAGGCACCACGGTCGATACGGGCATCAGCCAAGGCGACTCTTGATCTGCGGCAGTCATATTTCGAAGGTCTGTAGGGGAACAGGGATGCTGCCCCTCGCCTATCGCTGTAGCAGCCAGAGCAGCAGAGCTGCCACAGAAGGGGTCTCGTATTGGGTAGTCGGGGTTGGACCCCAGGTTACCACGACTCCTGCTGATCTCACTCTGTGAACTCGCAGCCGGCAGGCACTGACGAGAGGGATGTACCACGTCCCGAAACCCTCCCGTGAACCAGAAGGGTCTTCGGTACTAAACTGAATATTTGTGTTGTGTATAGGCATGTTTTGGGTGCGTTTTAAGACCGCCGTCGTGATTGGGATCCATTGTTTTATTAGTCGCTGACAGTAGGTAGCTATGAAGCAGCTAGAGTCGAGGGTCTAGTCACTGTTGCAAATTGGCCAGTATTTGGCTCCAGATCTCAAGGTGCGGTTGATTTTACAATAGCTAGTCTGGCTTGTTAGAGCATGGGGAACATATTCATAGAAGCATAGATAGCATAGGTACATTGCATATGAATCAGTAAGAGTAGCCACCAAAGCGCGAGTTCGATCCGTGGTTACGAGGCCCGCCACGGCCACCGCGAAAATCGGGCTGCCAATCCCGGCCGCTCCCACCATCGCGATATCCATTAAATCCGCCCTGTCTGCGGTCGCGTCCTCCGCTGCGATATGCGCTCGTGCGGTTTGACGGACCCGGGGAGTCGGAAGTGTCCATCTCGTCGTTCAGCGAGGTTGGGAGTTTCGAAACCGCGTTCCATTCGGGGGGGAGGTCACGGTGAGTCCCGCGGCGAAGGAGATAGGCGTCGGAAGTGGCGATGGTGCAGTTGTAGCGGTAGTGGTCAACGCTGTGGCAGGTGCCCCATATTCGGGGCACTGCGCGAGGTATTCTATGTGGTGGACTGCATCGACGAGGATATGCTTCTGTGTGTACATGAGATAGATTTATGATTTATCAATGATATTTACTTGACATCCAAGGATATATCAATTGTCAGCAGAGAGCGCGAGCTCCGTGAGGACCAACTCGCAGGCCATTCAAACCCGTCTGAAGCCTGTAAACAAATTGAGACACTTTGAACGTCTCGAGACTGGTTACAAGCCACCCCGCCAGTGGCTTCGGACCGGTTACAATCCCACCCAAGCCGAGAAGCCGACCCAATCCGTTCCAACCGATTTGGGTTTTTTCCGACATAACGCTGCCCGCGCCCCACCCCCTTAGCGTCCCACAAAGCGGTACCGCGTCAACCATAGCGGCCGTACTGCGCCTACTCAGTGCACTGCTCTTCTACTAGCGCCGCCGTCTCCTGGGACTTCATCTCGGCGCCTTCCTCTGACACTGAATCGCGCCCCGCTTCTGCTCCCCAAATACTTCGTCCTCTCTATCCAACTCTGCCCCAAGCTCGCTTGCGTGCCGGTGGTTCCCGGTCCCTCTCTTGCTGTGTCGGCCCCCCTGCTCCCGTGGTGCTGATTCGTCTCTCAACCGTGCACTGTGTTCGTTCATTCGTCCGAGTGCGCATCGCCTCTAGACCCCATGCTGTCTCTTCCTCCCTGCAGTACGACATCTCGGTTTCCTCGCTCGCTCCTAGCCCCTTCTGCTCTCTCCTCGCCTGGTCCCTTCTCTGCTTGTATTTTCTGCGAAATGTGCCTGGGGTGGGACTGTCACTGCGTTCCGCCCCGTTGTCGGCCCAGCTCGGCAGACCTTGCCGACCTGTGCTGAGCTCAGTCGACCTCTGCGGACAGGCATTGACAGAGTCTGTCGACCTCAAACCAAGGACTCAACAGACTCTACCGACCCGGGTCGGCAGAGCTCGACCGAGCTCAGCACAGGTCGACAGGGTCTGCCGACGGGCCCAAGGAACGCAGTGTGTGCCTAAGCCTCGGTAGCCGTGTATTACACACTTTCTCTTTGTAAATACAATTCAGCTTCACCTTCGACTCGCACCGCAACGATTAAAGTAGGCAGATTGACCCCGTTTTACCAGACGCCCTGCACCTGTCCACCGCCGCGCGCCGCGCCGCGCCGCACCGCAGCTGTACATGCATTGGCAAGTGTCAAAACATCTATATATTAGCAAGCGCCACGGTAAACTGGAACTGGAACAGGCAATTGTCATTATCATGATATCGTCCTTCGCGTGCTCGGTGGACCTATGAAAATTGAGGGAAGCGCGCACGCACATATCCGGGGACGCACGGAAGCGTAAAATGCCAGTAACACGCGATTTGCAACCCACGACATCAGGGGCAAGCGGGACTCCGGCGACAACGCTTTTCTTTTCGTTTTCGGCCTACGGGACTGTCAGAGCCAAGCCATGCATATCCATCAGGGCGTTGAGGCGTTTGTAAGTCCTCCTGGAGTATCGCTCCCACACGATGAAACCGGCTCCGCGCGGTCTACGGGAGTGAGGGTGGTTCGATTCCAGCCGAGGACGTGCTCTTTATAGATTCGATTTCTTTTTTTCTTCGAGCCGCAGAGAGTGTTGGAGGCAGAGATCGTTAGTGAGTCAGATATACTTGGACTTGGCCTTGGGGCCGGAGACTATAATATATTACACGCAGGAGAAGAAGCTCGCAGAGCTGAGCGGAGGATCATACAGACCTCGCTCCCGCCCTATGAATCCGCGCGAGACGAGGGAATTGAAATATTTCGTGTGGACGAGCTTACTTGTTTCAATATTGAGTGTTTTCCCCGGGAGCACCGCAGCTAGCTATAGCTCCCGACCTCCACACAAGCGATCCTGGAGTGAATGGCGATTAAGTAATTGGACTGCACTCACGATCCAGCATGTCCCTCTTGCTTTCACCCGGTAGGTCTTCGAGTGATACACAGAGTCACTCATGTGACAGGGCGCTCAGCTAGGTGAGAGAGTCTTCGTCGGAGCAAGATCGCTCGTCCCCATCATGAAAATGTCCATCCCTGTTGCTAAGCGGAGAGCCGGTGGTTTGACTCCACCCAAAGACGTAGGATGGTTTGAAGCTCTTTTGGGACCAGCATTGGTGTCGACCGGGGAGAGATGCACCTATGCACCTTTGCGGACACGACTTCAAGTCTCTTTAGGCAACAAAGCGCACTGGTGGAAGGGAGTGCGGCTAAAATGAGCTGGAGACAAGCTGAAGAACTCCGCGGCTACATCCGCGCTCGTCAAGTCTGTGGCATGGAATTCCTCGGCAGTGAGCGTTCCCGGGGCTTCCGGGTGTTCAAGATCTTGGGCGCCTGTTGAAACATGATGGATGGATTGTCAGAAGACATTTACCATGCGGGCGTTACCTGGATGGTAGATGCCAGATGTATGTCAAGAAATAGTTTGGCGCCCTTCGATTACGACAGTATCTTCGCTTTTGCATCCTCGCTTACTCGGATTCTCGTGCTGTATCATGAACAGACTTGCATGTGGGATCTTTGTGCTGGACTGCTCTCGGACCTAGCTTGAGGCTTTTCATGCTCGGGTCCTCCCGGGTCCATTGGAATCTGATCCGTGGCGGAAATAGAAGCGGTTCAAATTTAGGGCATGGGAAGTGACAACAATCAGCACCGCCGTCGCACACACGTTCCCCCCACGTTCCTCCCTCTTCCCCCTCATCTCCTCTCCCCTCCACCGACTGGTTTCCCTTCAGGGCTGCAAAGATTCGGATCCACAGTGATGTCGAACACAGGTGCCCCTCATAAGGGGGTGAGGGTCTTGTCCCTGGGTAATGCCCTCATCCCTCTGAGCTTGAAGTCACATTTACCTGATTGGTCAGATGGCGGCGGAGCAGGAGTGCTGTCTGAATTACTCATACTTGAGCAAATAATGTATCGAGTGCAGACTACCCTTGGCTCCAACACGGCTCCTGCTCCGTGTGACTATTTCGAGGTTATCGGAGGTAGTGGCATAGGAGGGTGAGTGTTAATTCCCGGAAAATGCTGTGAACCAATGCAACTTACAGGATCATCGCGTTGATGCTCGGGCGCCTCCGCATGTCGATCTCTGCTTCTATTTCGGCCTATGAGAAGCTTTGACCTGAGCCCAAAAGAGGATCTGCCCAGAAGTTCAAAGCCAGCCAGCTGGAAGCGACACTGAGGCAGATATTTCGAGAGGAAAAGATGAGTGATGTCAGCCCACATGCCTGCAAGACGTGAGTGTAATTATCTGTCATCAAAAGAAACCACACTTATCTGGATGCAATCCTCAGTTAGCAATCTGAATGCCGGTGATAAGCAGTGAACTGAGCTGGCTGTGAAAATTGCATTTTGTGCATGCTTCATATCTACAAAGTACTAGCATTCTCGATAGAGGACTATTGTGATCTCCACGCAGATAGTCGAGGATATATGGCACCCAGAGGACTCTTGGGACATGATCTTATAGCAGGTACTCCATATTGAGGCCTATATATGACTTGACCTAGGATATAATACCTTAAGGTCGAACAGTGCAAACCCTCTATCCAAGGGTAAACAAGTCACTTAGTGCCAGTCCATATCAAGGAGATGGGATATATTGCATCCCTAGGCCATATAAGCAATAAATACACGAGACGGAGACAGGACTGTATCAGATGATATAGTGTCAACATCCAATAGCTGCACTATAAAGTGGCATATACGATGGTCGAATTGTGTATACAATGATCAGTCGGCGTATATGATGATCTGAATGGGGTTGTTCTGGTGCTGATAGGACTGGATGGCTGTAAACCCATCCAAGTCTATTCGGATGATTGAACTAGTGACACTTGGAGAGTACACAGTTGAGCTTACACACTAAACCCTCAAGCATATACACTCGAACCAAGAGTATGTATGGTTGCTGGGCAGATAGGAAGCCACATCTAGGACCATATGTGTGTGTGTGTGTTCAGTCGCCATATACATGCACTCAAAGGCTGTATCCATGACCGAAGCAGCATATACACTCAGTAGGACCGACGAAGGCACCCAGCCTGGCCTCTACAGCATTGATTCTGGACCGTTCTAGGCCCTGGGTCATGGTTAAAGCCGTCCAGGACATCGGACATCACCTGACAGCCATATGAGTCAGACCGAGTCAGGAAGGAATAGAGACTATTTGCAACCCAGTTATCCAAGGGGAAGGGTTCCGAGCCCTGTGTACATGCTAAGAAAGGCATATATAGTCAAGCGACAGGATGTTTAACAATGTTGACACTGATCCTCGCGCTGCGACACCTCACGTGAAGGGTCCAGGCTCCGGGAACACAAGTAGCCGGTTCGATCGGATCCGAACGGACGCGGATGACTCCGTTGATGGAATCAAATATCGATCGGAAGACTCCGGAACGATGTTCGACTGCCGTAAACTTAAAAAGTCTGTATAAAGCACATATGAGACTTGGGAAGGAAGCCTAAAACAATATAAGACACTTTGAAGGTGTCCTGAACACTGTATACCTTGGAGTATGACCGTTCGCGCCTCAATCCCGATGGATCGGAGCTACGAGTCATACGGCTCCGCTGTATATCAGCAAGGAGGAGTCATCCACGAACGTGGGAAGGCCCTCGACCAATCATAGAGGTTATGGGAACGAGATATTCCGGATTGCGTGCTCATTTCATATATTATTTATCAGCTTGTAGCGTAATCATTGTTTGTAATCGTATATAGAAACAGTATATAAGGGCGCCTGCTCGAGAGGGAACAGTAGCGAATCGCGCCAGTGGCTGGTTGGAGGCTAGGAATAGTCACAACCAGCTGCTTGGTTAGATTGTGTGCTCTGTTCGCCTTAAGGCATTGCTCAGTAGAGTCTGCTTTATAGTGTGTGAATATACCTTTGGATTGATATAAACACCTGAGCCTGGAAGTTATAACATTTGAGCCTGGAAGTACATTGGCCTGGAAGTTAAACATTTGAGCCTGGAAGTTTTAATACATTGAGCCTGGAAGTTTTATTGGCCTGGAAGTTTACCTGGCCTGGAAGTTCTTACAAGTTTATACTTGTTCAATCGCGTTTATACAGTTCACCAGTGTGTTCTGGGGGGTTTACAAGCCAATCGCATCGGCGACTAGTTGGCGGCTAGAATATAGTCACGATTAGTTGTTGGTAGGTTGTGTGCTCCTTTACGGAAATCAACCATATACACGATTTAAAACACTGTTCTTGCATCTGCTCCAGGCCATATACACCATTGTACTCGTAGTCGACAATCAAGTCGATCCGTTTATAATTGTTGAAAGCCTGTTGAGCCCAGTCGATACCATTGCTGAAGGGCCTTTGAGCCCGAATAAAACCCAATATCGCGATCAAATCGCACCCCATTGTATCTCGGAAGGCCCTAAAAGCGCCGACCTACTGTGTGTTGTGTATACAATCTAGTCGATTGCAGACAAACATCCTTGGGATCGCTCGGACAAGGGCCATTTACACAAGTGATTCTTGGAAAGACTATCACCGTAAATCTCGTCTGATAGACCTAATACTTGGTCTTATCCCCGAACAAACAACACAATGACTTCTGTCTTGCAGTGGTTTAGTGTTAGGTTGGTGGTTTTGTGGTAGTTAGTTGTTGGTCTCGACCTTCAGCACTCCTGCATTGCACTATTCCTGCTCACTTCCCACACTGCTGGGTCAGTTGCCAGTGTATCACCGGTATCCCTGAGCTTTTTCGCTCATATGACACCCCAGAGGAGCCGGCCTTTGATTGCAGAATATGGGAGGCGGCCCGGGCCACCTCTGCTACACCCGGACTGCTCAAACCAATGGAAATTGGCTGGGGAGCAGTGAGGCCAAAGTACATTGGCGGAGGTGTTTGGAACAACAACCCAACCTCCCTGGTTGTGACAGAAGCCCAGAAAATGTACCCCTCACAGCCTGTTGTCCTTGTGGTCAGTGTTGGCAGTGGCCATCCTGACACCATCCAGATTCCGAGATCCCCAAGTTTGACTGCCTTTCCCAAGACCCTGAAAGGCATTGCAACCGACTGTGAACGGATCCATGAGGACAATGCACGCAGATTTAGTCCCAATACCTATTTTCGGCTCAATGTCCTGCAGGGTCTGCAGGGCTTTGAGCAACAACACTGGGGGAGATCTGGTGAAGTTTCTGCCCATACTCGTGTTTATCTGGGTACAGAAGATGCAAAATCTAAGCTCACAAGTGCTGTGAATGTCATCCTCAGTGAGTGCCTCCAGGCTTATTGCACAACATCCCTGCCGGCTGACATTGTTGGTAGATCCTGTGGTTCGAATGTCTGACTCCCCTGCTTATCTGAAAGTCTGTCCACCCCCGAGTGTTCGTTTCACTGGAAGAGAGGATATTCTTCTGAAGATGTCAGAATATTTCAACACAAGCATTGGTCAACGGCATATTTTCCTGTTGCATGGGCTTGGAGGCTCAGGGAAAAGCCAAATTGCATTCAAATTTGTCGCGCAGTCTACCAGTAGGCCGGAATCACGGTGTGCTGTATTTAATGTCCGATCTGACTCAATCTTATACACCAACCCAGATTTCCAGATGTTTATTTTGTTGATAGCAGCTCTCAGCAAACGATTGAAAATGATCTTGCAACACTTGCCCTTGCCAAGAAAGTTGGGAAAACTTTACAAGATAGCTTGCTTTGGCTGTCAAACCAGCACACAGAATGGTTGATTGTATTTAACAATGCAGATGACATAAACCTCAACCTTGTGCAGTATTTTCCCTCTGGCTCCCACGGAAACATCCTTGTTACTTCCCGGAATCCCGACCTCAGTCAGCTTGCACAGGCCACACACAAAGTTGAGCAGATGGCACTTGAGGAAGCAATCAGTCTCCTCTTATCTGCTGCTCACTATGATATCATGGAGATCACTAATAGAGATGTCGGTAAGCGAATTGTCCAGGTATGTTGTGTCTCCACAATCTTAGATGTCGGTTAAACAATTACAAAGAAACTCCATTGCCTTCCCTTGGCTGTGTCGCAGGCTGGGGCATATATCTCTTCATCCCGCGGTCTTCAAAAGTATCTGGACTTGTATGAACAGATGGCCAGCCGAATGCAGTTACTGGATCAAAAGCCCCCACAATCCGAGTATGGGTGGTCAGTTTATGCCACCTGGCAGATCAGTTTCGACAATCTTTCCAGCCAGGCAAGGGACCTACTTCAACTTTGCGCCTTCAGTCACCATGATGGGATAACAGAGGATATATTTCAACAAGCTACATTGTACCAGATTACTCCAGATGGGCCAACTGAGGTGGACCTCCAGGAGCCATTGGGATTCTTGGCCAAATTCCTTGACAGGACAGGTTCCAAGTGGGATTCACTGAAGTTTATAGCAGTTACCAATGAGCTTGGACGCTTCTCATTGATTGACTTTCAGGCTGCCTCGGGAGACATTACCTTCTCAATTCATCCACTGGTACATGAATGGTGCAGGACCATAGTGAAAGTGGATGCTCCCACTGAACTGTGCATGCACAAACTGATAGGGATGTCATTGGCCTCAAGGCGTAATGATTTTCGATTCTCACACAAAATGTTTCCCCATCTTGATGCACTGTTGTTCAAGACTAGCCTGGATTCCAGCCGTGAGCCCAATATCCTTGACAGCTCATTTGCATCACAGTGCTTGTGGGTATATCACCCAGAAGGAAAGTGGGGTGATGGGGTGCGCTTGGGTGAATCCATGCTGCATACACCAGTGTCACAGCTGGATGAAGACCAAACTCTCCGCATTCAAGGGACACTAGCTGTCATGTATGCCAACAGCGGGGCGATTAATAAAGGGAGGGAACTTGCAGAATTGGTCTTGAACAAGCGTAGGGAACTCCTTGGTGAGAATCATCGAGACACTCTGTGGGCCATGGACAACCTGGCACTCAGGTACTCACAGATGGGACAAGTTCACAAAGCTGCAGAACTGGAGAAAGTGGTCTTGAGCAAGCGCAAGGAACTCCTCGGTGAGGACCATCCAGACACTCTGAGGGCCATGGGCAACCTGGCAACCAGATACTTGGAGATGGGACAGGTTCACGAGGCTGCAGAACTGAAGAAAGTGGTCTTTGACAAGCGGAGGGACCTCCTGGGTGAGGATCATCCAGATACTCTGATGGCCATGGAAAGCCTGGCAATCAGCTACTCAAAGATGGGACAGTTTCACCAGGCTGTAGAACTGGTGAAAGTGGTCTTGAGTAAGCACAGGGAACTCCTTGGCGAGGATCATCCATACACTCTGAGGACCATGGGAAACCTGGCAGGCAGCTACTCAGAGATGGGACAGACTCACGAGGCTGCAGAACTGGAGAAAGTGGTGTTGAGCAAGCGCACGGAACTCCTTGGCAAGGATCACCCAGACACTCTGATGGCCATGGGAAACCTGGCAGTCTGGTACTCGCAGATGGGACAGTTTCTTAAGGCCACAGAATTTGAGAAAGTGGTCCTGAGCAAGCGCCGGGAACTCCTCGGCGAGGATCATCCAAATACTCTGATAGCCATGGGAAATCTGGCAGCCACCTACTCGAACCTGGGATAGCTGCAGGATGGGGCAGAGCTGGAGAAAGTGGTCTTGAACAAGCGCAGGGAACTCCTCGGCCAGGATCATCCAGACTCTCTCTGGACTCTCGCCAATTTGGGGTTCACTTATTTCCAAATGGGTCACCTTGCCGAGGCACGCGAGCTTCAGGAGCAGGCCTTTACTGCACGCAGGCGGGTCTTAGGTGAGGGTCATCCGGACACCATCCGCACCGCAAATCAATTGGCTGCGACGATTGAACAATTGGAAGGTGCAGCGAGTCAGTGAAAGAGTCAATAATCATTTTCAGTAAGTTGAGTCTTCTCATTGAATTAATTCCGTCAGATCTCTGGCTTCTTGAAGGACAGTGAAATGTCATTGGGGGTTAGGGATTCTTGTTGGTTTCGTTAGAATGGTCCATAGGGTTCCTTACTTGTACTTTGCGCTGTTCCATTTATAAACTTTGTGCCGTTCCATCTCTAAACAGTCAATCAACTTTGACTAACCGAGTCGTTTCAGGAGTTACCTCCTTGCATAGCGGAGCATTCCGATAGGTGAACAGGTCTTCGTACGGCAACACAGCTCGCTTTTGCGTTTTGTTAAATCCCCATTCAACTGCGAAGGGAAAGTGGGTGGGTCAATCCCGCCCAGAGGCATAGAATGCACAGTATGTATGCTGTTTTGATTCATCCAAGTCGCGCATGAGCCTCGCAGAGAAACGGAGCCAATGGGCTTAGCCTCGGAGATGTCAGATCAGTTCCAACATGGTGAGTTATTTTAGTCCCTCAGTCGAGGATCAGAATCTACCCATCTGGCAAGCATCGTATAGCGCCAAGGAAACCTTTGTGAAACATCGCTCCCGCCTCTTTATCACTCTGCTCGGTGCTAGTTGAAGGGAGAGCCGGTGGTTCGACCCCGCTCGGAAGCATTCGCGAAGTAGGCAAACTCTTTATTTGAGGTCGGTGGGAGCACCGCGGTGGCCCGCGCAGAAATTACGCATTCAGCAGATGTGCACGGGCAAGGTGGATGCAGACAGTCACGATGCGGAGGAGACTGAGCGCCAATCAGTCAGTCGTGGCTTATTCGATTACTAACGTGCAGAAGAAACGTACCTAGCGAGGATAAATGCCGACTTGCGAGATAAGTCTTCGGGGAGCATGGCGCTCGCTCCCGCGCTTTTATAATCATGCAAACGAGAAGCCACTCACTCACCTGGCAGGGTGCGAAGCTGGCCGAGGAAATCTTCGTGGAGGACAGAGGCTCGCTCTCGTCCACTGCTCCCGCGCGGAAAAGGTAATGGGAGAGGGAGAGCTGGCGCCCCACCCCTGTCGAAGGCGTATGGCGTATACGAATCCTTTTTCTCGAAGGTGCGTACTTACTTAGTGTATGCGCACCACGGAAGAAGCTTCATTGATGCGACGCGAGGCGGAGACTCTGGGTGCTTGATGGCGAGCGCGGGGACACACGAGCGGGCGGTACATATCGCAGTGCTAACAAGCGGGAAGAATCACAGCGCTCAGCCAGCCATAGAAGACTCGGCCGGACGCGAGGCAGAAAGTCGGAAACTCTGGAACTTAGAGTGGCACGGGGAGATTCCAAAAACATCGCGTTCAGACGAGATAGGACGGAGCAGATTACAAGTGGGGGCTCTAGGGTAGGGGTATCCTCGGTAACAGCGCAGACCGGGAGGAAACAAGATATCATGCGAGAAGGGACAGGTCCGTGTGTGCGTGCGTAGGTATCATGACGGGACGGGGATCTGAAGCGGAGTGGAGTCGAGGCGGTGTGCGGAGCGGTGTGCGGCGTGGAGTGGAGACGGCGTATGGGACTCGAAGACGATGCGAGACAGCGGTGCGTCCGTGCGAGATGCCGTGCACCACTCCGCCTGGAGGGATGAATGCTAACGCAGCAGCGCCGCGCCGAGTAGGACGCCTGCCAGGCTCGCTGCTACATCGCCCAGTGGAAGTCCGAGCGGGTGGGCTGGGTGTGCAGCGGCGGCGTTACTCGGCGTCGTCGTCGGCGCCGACGAGAAGCTCGCGGGCGCCGTCCCGGTGCTTGACCTCGCTCCGCTACTTCGCGCCACGGAGCTCGAAGTCGACGCGGAAGAGGCGGAGGTGGACGACGGGAAGGGGAGGGACATGGGCCGCGGCGATGCAGAAATGCTCGACGAGCACCTCCGCGGAGGGGACCTTGGCGGGGCACGCGGTGAGGCACGAGACGAGGGCGGCGGCGTACGTCGTCGCGCTGCGGACAGAGGAGGGTAAAGGGAATAGAAAGGAATGGAGTAGACGCACAGCGGAGCGACGCAGAAGCAATTCACCGTGACCTCGGAAGCGCAGTTCGCGACCTCGGGCGAGCTCGAGGCAGTTCGCCACCCCACCAATGTACCCTGAAACGGAGGGAGGATTCAGCGCACGCACCGCACGAGGAAACCCTACTCAGGGAGGGCGGCACGGTCGTGTTGGTCGGCGTTCCAATCACGCTTGCGCTGGCGCTACTCGCGGCCGCACTGGCGCTCGAGCCTCGAGCTTGAAGTGGATGACGAGGACGCAGCGCAGGCGCCGAGTGCGAGGGCGAGGGCGAGGGGTGGGGGCGGGAGGTGCATCGTCCTGGCCGGGCGGACCGTCAGAGAAGGATGAGAGTGGAGCACAACGGGAGGGAGACATTTAGAGGCGCGGCGGGAGATGCCGAACGGATCATGATGCCCATTGCCCAAGTGTGATCTGTGACCGTGCCGTGACACTCTCTTCCAACTTATCTTTCCTCCGTCCCAACTCCGTCCTCCGACAACCAGCTTCTACAGATGCGCGAGATGCCGCTCTCGACGCCCCTGTCCTCATTACCTCTAAACTCATCCCTGCGCTCGACACGGAGCCCGCTCAAGCCTGCCCGAGCGCAAGCAGCAGCGGGACCGGGTCGCCCACAAATTCGGCGGAGCTGCCTCACTTAAATCGGAGTGGCTTCTTGGGCGGTGCGTGCCTTGCCGCTCGCTGGTGTTGCCTTGCTGATACGATCATCGATTGGGCACTGCAGCACGCCCCAGGCGCCGCCGCATCCGTGAACTGCACCTCCGCGGTCATCGTCAACTTGATTCTTCCCCACGGCGCCTTGCGTCCAATTCTCCGTTCTATTATCGCTCGCTTTGCGCCCTGATCCGGAACGCGCCGTGCCATTCTAATCTTCACCTCGGATTCCATCCATCTTGCACCATATCCCGCATGCTATTATCGTCCTTCATCCTGTATGTCTCCTCGTCTCTCCCTCGGACCTGCCTCCTCGCTCTATGCCCTCGTGCTTCTATGCTCGCCTCCTCCGGCGGCTCTTCATACCGCGATGTAGTTTCTATCAGTGCAACAATAATTGACTGTGTAGCGGCCCCGTCCCATCCGTGCTCAAGACTCTCACCGCTCCGTCCGCATCCTGCTTTCTTTCTGAGACTCTTCTCTGTCTGTCTGCGCATCCCCGCGCTCGCGGCCCCTGAAGATCCCCACGCCGAGCTCGCACATCTTCGCGGCGCCCTCTCATTTCGATAAGGGGGGTTACGTATGGAGTTCCGCGCCGCTCGAGCTTCAGACCTCTTCTCTGTCCGCTCCTTCGGCTGTATCCTGCGTGCGAGCGCGCGATCTCCCGCCAGACACCGTTCCTCAGACCTGAGCGGATTCACTCATTATTGCAGATCCACCCCATTATTTGCACGCTCATCCCTACAATCCACGCTCATCCCTTCGCAGGCGTGCAGCGTTCGCCCGCATGAGTTCAGTGCCCGCCAAAAGGTCAACAGTTACAGCAGGGCGCAACCTCCCAGCCAAGTCGTCGTAGCGCAGGGCCGCGCTCCCGCTTAATATGCGCAATCCAAGCCTTACCTGGGAGAAGCGGTGGTTCGACTCCACCCGACGACACTGATAAGGGGCAGCACGATTTTTTCCGCCGTCAGTGTACGCTGCAAATTATCTCGGACGGCGTTGGTAACATTATCACTAGGTTTGCATGCGAGACTTGAGGAAGGGAAGCCTGGCGTGCACGACTGAAGATCAGCGGGACCGTTATATTCTAGATCTGTGCGCAAAGCGCGCCCCTATCCAGCTTCGCACGTACCCATCCAAGTCCTCTGGAGCGTGGGGCTCGCTCCCATCCCGTACGCCGGCAAATTCCTCACTATGAGAGAGACGGTGGTTCGAGTCCACCCGGCGACGTGGTGGGCGGGCGTTCGGCTGTTCTTTTTCATTAACCGTCCTAAGTGATAGATACAGTTGGCTTGAGGCGCCAAAGTACCAGCGTAGATCCACTGAGGAGTCTTCGTGGAGCATGGGTGCTCGCTCCCGCCTGATATGACTTGGAGAAACACGTGTCATCTGGGAGAGGCGGTGGTTCGACTCCACCCGAAGACCTTGGCTGGGAAGTTTTTTTTTTTTTGGAGTCTTGGATCGTACGCTGCGCAGGTCACTTGAATCCCGGCGTTCTTGGTTATTTGTATGAAAGGCGGGCGCCTATCTGACCTCGTAGGTCCACAGCCAAGGCTTCGTGGAGTATGAAATTCACTCCGTTGCCGTGCGAGATCTGCGGTGGTTCGACTCTACCCGAAGTCACTAGGAAATCGTTGGGGTCGGTTTGTTCCTAACCTCGGCGTGCCCGCGGCTGGTGAAGGGCGCCCATCCTGTCAGCATGTTAGGAGGCATGTTTTGCAACTTGAATCCGATCGAAGAGCTCAAAGGTACGGTGGAAATTGATTAGCCTGAAGCTGGTTTGAATTATCACATTTCGTGTCCATGGGGGTATGCAGCTGCCCAGATATCCCTACAATTCTTCGTGGAGCAGGGCAGCTTAATCCCACTGTGTATTCATAAAGAGTCTGTGTAAAATGAGAGAGGCGGTGGTTCGAATCCACCCGAAGACACGAGGGTGGGTCGTTTCTGACGTTTTGTTGCAGACGCTGTGGATTATCCGCGGCTTGGATTCTAAGCGCATTGAGTACCATGAGTGCCGGAGGACCGGATTCAAAGAGACATTGACCCAAATCCTTGATACGCACCGGGCTCGGTCCCAACGAGATCAACGCCGGGATGAATCAGGGATTGGATATTAGGACAGGGAATTTTGTGTCCTGCAGGCCTTTCAGCGTCGCAGAGACCCCTGCAGCTCCTCGTGGAGCATAGTGCTCTTTCCCGTCCGCTGAGATTCGAGTCCAGCCGAAGCCATTGAAAAAACAATGATTCCTTTTCTCTCTTTGTCGTCCCAGGACCTTGTTTCCTCTATATTCTGAACCTCCGACCGCGCCTTCGTCGCCTGCCCCTTCCCGTACCGCTCAGCTTGTAGATCTTCGCGTGCCCGTTGCATCCTCCAGCTCTATCAACATTTCGTCATAGATCATACGTATCCCGAATTTAAGATGTGCACCTATTGAGCACGATATACACACTTGCACTGAAATGAGTCTGAGTGGAGCAAAGCTCGCTCCCCAGTAAGTTAATAATGCTGCCGCTGGTGGGGAGGAAGGTTCACGGCGCATGGAGAGAGAGAGTAATGCGGGGAAGTACTCAAGCTGGCGGATACAGAATCCAGACATAGATCCAGGAAAAACTCGGCACGGCAGCCAGTCAGTCATTCGGTTGAGTCAACACACAGAATTGACGGCCTTTATCAGCCTCGTAGAAGGTGAAATAGGTCTCCGTGGAGCAGGGAAGCTCGTGCCCGCCCATTCCATGCGCAATTTCAGTCAAGGGAGAGCCGGCGGTTCGACTCCGCCAGAGGCGTTGAGTGCGCGTAGGTGGCCTTTTGTCGGCTGCAGTGGGTACTGGGAGGAGCCTCATGAAAAATTCAGCGCGCTAGCGTACCCTCAGAGCTATCGCATACGTGAGACAATCACTCCCCACCGGCACAAGCTGGACACAAGCTCTAAATTGAAGCGAGGATTCCGGGGCGGCTTGGAGGCGCCAGCAATAAAAGCGGAGGGATATGCCGCAAGAGGTTCTGGGAATTTTAGGCGCTCGTGTGGTAGCGAGCTAGCTTCGACCGCGCGCTGCCGCCGGATACCAGAGGAGGTGGCGGTGTTGATCAATTGAGGGAGCGCTGGTGGTTCCACCCGAGGACATTGAGCGATGCTGTACATGCTTTTTCTCCATCAATCCCTTGCTCAGGCGAGATGCGCACCTGTTCAGCCTGATATATGTACACAGAAATACGTCTTCGTGGAGCAAGGAAGCTTGCTCCCTAGTAATAATTCTGTCAGCTGCTGCTGCGGAGGGAGAGACGGCGCTTCGACTCCGCCAGAAGCATTCTCGGTGAACTCGTTTTTTAACCAAATTGCTTGAACAAGCGGAACTTGTGGGCGCTAGCTTGAGTTTCACAGCACACGGGGCAGAATGGGTTATACGGGTAAGTATGCAAGCTGACGGATACCGACATGGATCAAGACCTACAGAAACCACGGAGATTGTATGTGACTCAGTCAGTCATCACCTTGAGTCAACGCACAGAATTGACACACATATCCACCCGCACAAATGTACCTGCACGCCTCCGTAGAGTACGAAGCTCGCTGCCACCGAGTGGTCGGAATCCCCTTTAAATTCAAGGGAGAGATGGCGGTTCGACCCCACTCGGAGGAAGGAAATGTTCTTTCTTTCCAGGCAAGGTGCGTATGCGAAGAATGGAGCAGTGGGCGAGCCACGAGGCAGCGAATCCCCTCGGGGAGCATATCGACTAAGACGCCGCCGTTAGCTACAGCACAGCGTTGGGCGCCATTGCGGTGAGGGGAGATATGCGTACAGCAGCAGGCTCAGCACGATCGATCCCTCCTTTTCTCCTTTTCTTTATTCGTTTTGGGCTCTGCGACTCGATTGGCGAGGATACGTATGTAGGAGAGTCGCATGATTTTTAGTTGCGGTGCTTGAGCGGGGATTTTGCATTTCGGGCTAAGGCGCGCGCGGATAAGGTGGAATGGCCATGAGGCGGGAGGATGAGAGGTCGCTTTGTAGTATTAATCTAATTAAAGCGGACAGAGCACAGGAGGCGCGCGGACAGATGGACGACTCGGCCAAGCGGTGCGCAGAGAATCTGGCGGTCGGTCGGATGGCCGGTGCCAAGCCCCACAGCGGAGGCCATTCAGTGCAGGACTGGTCGGAACTTGAAGCTTGAGCGGATCGAGGGGGAAATAAAGCAACTTGACAGCTGAGAGATATCGTGCGGGACAGTAGTGCGAGTAGGACTGGTTGTGCGGGTCGATGCGATGCCTGCACAGTGATAGATTTTGTAGGCGATGGGAAGTACAACAACGTATATCAGACATGACGGGGACGAATCGCGCGAGTGCGCACAGACGCAGACGGGACTTTTCGAGTGCAGACCCGACTGGCCCAAGAGTGCGACCTCCCAGGAGCGACTCGGACAGTGCGAGCGGAGGCGTGGTATCCGCGATAATGGGATGGGCATTAGAGAGACTCTGGTTCGGGCGATAGTACGCAGTGTGATGACTGACCGTGAGCGATTCCCCACACAGAAAAAGAGTCATGACTAGGTCAAGACGAGCGCGAGTCAGAATTCCGGCTCGAGTGGTCGCGTAGAAGAAAAGACAAAGGGATGCGCGCAGAGGCGGCCGCCGGGAAGACACCGCACTCCCCGTGCGGTATTGAATCGCCGGAGCACACTCAAGTTTTTTTTCGAGCGCGGACTTGCAAGGTCTGAAGAGTGACCGAGCAAGCGAAGGAATGTCGTCCGGAAGCACGGCGGAAGCGGATAAGATCAGTGACGCAGAGTTTACACCATTATTCGACACTTGTTCGACACACAGAACTGAGAAAACGGGGCCAGTAACAGGGCAGATTGAGAATTCCATCTCGAGTGGGCGCGAAGAAGAAAAGACAGAGAAATGCATCAGTAAAACAGCACATTTGTCTTTGGCATCTTTGGCATCTTTGCCAAGACACCAATTAGGGGCATTACTAGCGGATCGGGAGAATCAAGACAGTGTGGAATTTCGCACTTTTCGACGCAACTTGTTTCACGGCTCCCTGCGTCACATTCTGGAGTCCTTTCGGCCCGCGATGACTGTTCCTGAAGTCGCTCACTTCGCCGATGGACATGACCGCCGTGTTATATACGGGCTCGGTCCCTACATCGCCGATTACCCCGAGCAGGTTCTTCTCGCTTGTACGGTGCAGGGCTGGTGCGCAAGGTAAGTCCCGCAGCACATTCAGGCTGTAGTATACGGCTCACGCTGTCTGTTGCTCTCACAGGTGTACAGCTTCGAACAAAGATCTGGACGGTCCGAGTGGGCGTCGATCTCAGCGCCATACTGAGGCCTTATTCGACGCGTTCGACCACAAGACCCTGTGGGATGACTACGGTGTTATTCCGGACGTTCTGGTGCGTAATCCCTCATCCTCATCGACGCTATTGCTGATATCATTCACAGCCTTTTACCTGGACATTTCCGCGCGCGGACATCCACGAACTCTTATCCCCCGACCTTCTGCACTAAATCATCAAAGGTACATTCAAAGATCACCTCGTTACCTGGGTTGGCGAGTACTTGGAGGAGGTCCACGGGAAGTCTGAGGCTAAAAAGATCATGGCGGACATCGACCGGCGGTATGAGAACATTCCATGCTCCTGCATTCAAACTTATATCGTCACAGGATCGCCGCTATTCCTCCGTTCCCAGGTCTGCGCCGCTTTCCTGAGGGTCGAGGCTTCAAACAGTGGACAGGCGACGACTCGAAGGCGCTTACGAAGGTCCGCATTAATTTTCTCTCAAGCTACGATCCGAACTCATAACTCACAGGTTTACCTCCCTGCCATCGAGGGTCACGTTCCGGCCCAGATGCTGCGCGCCTTCAGCGCGTTCCTCGACTTTGCTACCTTGTTCGACGGAATATCGTCGGAGAAGCTACGCTTGGCGCAATCGATGCCGCGCTCGTGCGGTACCATGCCGAGCGCAAAATTTTCGAGGAAAGCGGTGTCTGTCCAAATGGGTTTTGCCTCCCGCGCCAGCACTCTCTGACGCACTGTCGCGGACCTTGACGTTCCTCTGGCTGAGGTTCCCCTCGACGGTTGCCCAGACGCTCCCCGCAGCATCAGGGTATTCCCGTCGGCTATTGCGACTTTCTATGCCCCAAGTGACCAATCTGGTATTGGTGGTATGCTTCGGGAGCGCATTAGGGCAGTGCGCACTTGGCGGGGCGGTCCTCCCCGTTACGACTGTGTCTATGTTGAGCAGGACACTGAGAAGCCCGGTTTCCGTGGGCTTCTGGCCGCGCGTGTGCTGCTCTTCATGTCCTTCAAGCATGAGGGCGTCGAATATCCATGTGCGTTGGTAATATGGTTCTCCGCTATCACTGATGAGCCCTGCCCCGATGTCGGGATGTGGATGGTCGAGCCGGATCTTGATCATCGTCGCCGTCGGGTTATGGACATTATCCACGTCGACTCAATTCTCCGAGGAGCTCATTTGGTCCCTATCTTCGGAGACCACTTTCTCCCTCGTCACTTTAAATATTCTTCATCTCTCGATAGCTTTAGAGCTTACTATATCAACAAGTACGCAGATCACCATTCCCATGAAATCGCATTTTGAATACATTATTTCCTTCCCGTCTTTCGTGCCAGTAACCTCTTTGACATCTTTGAATTCTTGAAATGCGGATAAATGTGGAAGACGCGCGGGAAAGACGAAGGCATGTGAAATAAGACCAAGATCATCAAAGATGGGGGCGTCCAAGACGAAAGACTCGCCGCCCAAGACGGAAGCTTCCAAAGAACTATTCTCAAGACTAAAGTCAATTCCCAAAGACGAAAGAAGCCAAAGCCAAATGTGCTGTTTTACTGATGTGGGGGTAGACAGAGCCCCAGGGCGGACGCCGCAATCGTGCATGCTCCCCGGGCGGCGTCGAGTCGCCGAAGCAGGGGCAAGGCGCGGGTCAACATGACTTTTCTTGGACATGACCGTCGGCCGCAAGCACCTATTTGCGCATGCGTGGCTGCGCCCTCCGCGTGTCATCGTGTGTTTACTGCCCTCCTCTCACCACCAACCCTCTCTCCACTGTAGAAAGAAAGTACACTCAGCCTGAGTGACAAATCACTTGCATGTGATTTTGTCACTCGGGCCGAGTGTGCCGAAGTTGAGTGAATTTCGCTGCACTCAGGCTGAGTGTGCAGAATACACTCAAGCAAAAATCACTTACCCTGAGTGACTTACGGTGAATTCGTAAATAGTCTTCCGCTAGCGTTCCGAGTGAAATTGACCGGCGCGCCATCGAAATAAGTGTCAAACGTGACTTTGTTTGGCTCGGGCAACCCTGCCAAGCATCACGGATCAATTTCTTTCTTGCGTCCGTTCCCTCACCACAATTGGTGCACGTCCACATCTCATCGCCTGGGCGCCCCCCTGTGCTCCCCCTAGCAGACTAATTTCGCTTAACATCCTGGTCCCCAGATCCAACCAAATTGTCCCCTCGGGATCTTGCTCGGCTCTTTGTTGACTCGTTTCTCCGAGTCGCCGGCGCGCCGCCAGTCTCCAGTAGTACTTCACAGATCCCACTGCTCAATTACTAGCAAATTTCTAGGACAACCTGATCATGCCGCCGTATGTGACTGCGCTGTATGTGACTCGTTTATATGGACGCCGTCGTAACTCGTCTACTTACATCTGGATATCGGCTCTCTCTACCTGCATTGCGCCCTTCCCCTTCAATCCTCATCAGTTCGTGTTCCTCCACCGGATGATCGACACTCTTCGACAGCTATCGACAATATCCCATCGTTCTGGTTCCCTCGTACTCGCAGAGCAACCTGCGGATCGGGATTCGGGTACTGCCGCCTGACGCGCACAATAATCTCGGGCTACAGGAGAAACCTGTAGAAGCGTTGGCCTGTTGTTCGTCCTTCGCGTGCCGATATCTCCATTCTCTCACAACTCCGCACCGACTTCTCTGCGCTTAACGCGCACAAATTCCGATGCCGCCTTACCCCATCTCCTGCCTGTGATGCATGTGGCGCACCCAAGGAGACCCGTGCCCACTTCCTTCTACACTGCCCGGCGTGGGAGCACCTGCGCGCCCCTCTTCAGTTCGCCTCATTCAGCGCTGGGATCCTAGGCGCTGTAGATGTGCGCACTCTGTTGAACCACCCGAAGCTCCTCAAACCCGTTATCAACTTCATCACACAAACACGCAGATTCTGTTGAGTCCTCTACTCTGATCTCTCTCGTATTTTTCTTTCTTTCATTCTTACGTATATTTACTTTACATTCCCTCATAATTAACCTCATCTCATCTCAAACACCATCCGCACCTCCCAAATATCATCGCACGTCTCTCGAATTCACCTGTTCCGGCTTACTTACAACCACAAGTTTCCCCATTTGTTCTCCACTTATTTTTCTCTGGCTTTCCCTCATATTAAACCCCAGTAGATTAGCCTTACACCCGCTCACTAGGTAGTTTTACCTGGGTACTGCTGCGCAGCCATTACGGCCAGGTACAGCAACACAATAGAATTCCATTTCCAGTTCCAGTTCCAGTTCCAGTTCCATAGGCAAGAAGAACTCAATGAGAAATTTATGTTCAGACAGATATCATCCCATTTACTATGCAGAACGAGGTGCCGGTTTACTGGAGCGGCTTCAGGAGGGGAATATTGAACGAGATAGAACTGATCGGTAGGTTTCATACTTTGGACACATATTTGTTCTGAGCTGCATTCGGTTTCCAAACCATGAGAAGTTGATTGATCTCGGCTTATCTGGGCGGACAGACATCGAAACACGAAACACCCAAAGTCACGGCGTTTTTACAAAGTGCACAATATAAAACTTATCGAATCAAGTGCGATGTTTGAAGTAGACCTGATACCTCCTGTAGGGTCTGCGGCGCGTACATCAGCAAACCCTGATTCAAGGGCTAGCGCGCTAGCGCTCGCTAGCGGGCCGGCATCTCGCTAGCGCTCGCCAGCAGGTCGGCATCCCGCTAGCAAACCTGGGTTCTCGCTAGCGTTGGATCTCCTGTAGAATTAAGTAGAAACTAACTTGAATATATCAGTTTTTTTTGCGCTACTGGTGCTGAGGTTTAAGTTGAAGGTAAGATTCAGACTATATGTATTATTGAAATTAATACGTGTCTACTGTACGCGCGCAGCGGATGGCCTCGACGCGAGCATGGGCACGGCGGGCGCGTTCCGAGTCTCCGTGAGCATGGGCCATGCCCCGCCGACTCGGCGCCGCGAGCCGTGTGCACACACCGCCCGCGCATTCGCGGACGGGTCTGTGCGCACGGCATGCGGTGGTGTTGCACGGGTTGGACAATACGAGCGGGATCATACACTCTAGAGGAAACAGAAACGAGTCACTGCTCGCAAAATTATCATAAAAAAATTCTGCTCAACGGCCATGGTCTGACCCCGAGTCGAACGGGGATGGTCAAAGTAAATGATAGGAGGGCTGAGTATTTGATGCAGAAACCCATCTGCTATCAGACCAGTACTGAGGAAAACCTGCAAAAGGGATACCGGTCAGAGATAACATAATCTTGCCATCGAAATCGAAGCAAATCATGTTAGAGCTCGAGGTAGTGATCTTGGAAGTGAGCTTGAAAAACTCGAGCAGTCCCTTGCACTGCGAACCTGTATGTCTTTGAGCGAATAGCACGGAATAAAAGAGAGGAGACGAACCTTGATTGCACGTACACCAGGCCGATGTCGACGAAAGAGACGTTGGACGAAGATGTTACACGTCCGCTTCCGGTGGCTGTGCTCCCCATCGTCGAGGTACGAAATTGATGTGCGCGCTGAAGAGGCTCGGGGGCAGGGGTAGTGGCTGATGACTGGAGGATTAGGATGTAAGTGTAACTGGAGGAGGATTAGGATGTACGTGCTTGCATACACTTGCGTGTTCCAGTATACCATATCCACTTTCACAACCTCCTTCCACATCAGTCTTTCACAACCCTCCTTCCACACCGGTCTTTCCACAACCACCCAGCCTAAAGGTAGGTAAATGAAACGCTTCAAGCCTCGACTGCATGGTCTCCACGTACAATTTCAGACATGCCGCCATACAGCCAAGAGGACGTCGACAGACGTCTTGCGAAGCCTTGCTCGCCGCACGATCGTCCGGGGGCGGTGTATGGCCTTGAAGTCGTGGCCCCCGATGGCACAATAGTATTGAAGGCGGGAAGAAGTGCCTGTCCTGAACGTCGCACGGGAGAATGGCAAGCGCAATGCTTTTTGGACAAAATAGGCCTCAAGTGGCAGATCCCCACTGAGCACGTGAGTAAGCTCGGTAAGCGCAAACTCGTCTTGGCTTGGTGGAATAACTAAATTGAGGTTTAGAGGGTTTGATCCATGCGAAGTTCAAGGAAATGGGTGCGTGGCTCGGACGCGTCCACTGCGATTCTTGCCACAGAAGCCATATCGAAAAATTCGACGTGGAGAAGCTGGGTGGATTTGACGTGGCTGCCGACATAGCGCGGGAACTATTGAAGCAGATGGAAATGCGGGGCGAGTAGAGGGACTCGATTGAGAACCATAGTTACCTTGGGGGATTTCTTGTTGCAAGATATTGGCTATATCAGCGCGCAAAGTGGGAGCGTAAAAATTATCGTGTTCAATCGTTACATACAGTTTTCCGAGGCGTCATTTAATTGCATAAGTGTTCAAGAATCTGTGCCGAGCATTTTTCGATGCCTTGCGTATATGGGGGTGCCTTTCGTTCCAGCTTGATATTGTGTTTCCACTCCGTATGGGTTGTGAGAATACCATTTCCACTCTCCACTTGTTGGAGGTGTTTTTGGTACCAGGCTTCCCACATTGGTGTCCACCAACCAATATTGATTCCCGACGCGGCAAAATCTGGAGGCCTGGGCCACCATGACAAGGTTGAGGTTTGTTCACCGTGGATGTCTGACTGGCCTAAATCACAAAGTCAGCTCTGCGGTAGAACTCGAGTCGTTAACTACTAACCGGTTGCAATATGGTAGACGCCACAGATCAGATCTATCTCTTGTTGGCTGAGACAATCATCCCAATAGGCAGATACGGAATGTCCATCCCATAGGCAAATCCCGTTGAGCAGAGCATCGTCGCTCGGACCACGGAGAACTTCTTCCACAGAAACATCAGATCTCGCGAGGCGGCCAACGATGCCTCCGAACAGTAGGGCCGCACCGCCGCGGGGGCTACGTAGGAATCTACGCCGAAGGGCCACATAAGTGTGGTAATCCGTGAGATCAGGCTTATACTTGGGTGGTCTGTATCCCAAGCCGGAGTAACGAATGTCTCGAATGCTCAAGTTATTTCGGGATGTCTGCTCAGAGCGTAAACAGGTCAGGAAGCTTATGCCCCAAGACAAAAGTTTTTCCATCACATCCCGAAGGTTCGGTCCCCAGGCCTGTCGCACTATTTCGAGAGCAGTTGTCGCACTTTGCACCACGATGCACATATTCCGCCAATCTGGTTGCTTTTCCGAAATTATGTAGTGCATTTGCTCGTTAAGGATCGCCCTGCGAACGCAGACTGTCCAATCAGAAGAATGCAGTTCGGAGTCTTGTTGATGGAAATCGAGGAGGGCCGTCGGAATATCGAATACGGATTTCGCTTCCTTGCAGTGAGCCAAAAAAAGACGGAAGTGGTCCATTTCATTCTCCTTTGATATTGCGATCTGAGGGTCACCAAGAAATTTTTTAGCAAGGAGGGCGGGAGGCAGGGGGAGGTTCGCGTCAATCCTATCCTTCATCACTGTGCATCCGAAGTGCAAGTACACGATCTCTTTGAAAGTAGGAGCGATGGGTACAACATTGAGCCCCGTCTCTGTGGCATGCGAGGACTCAGTAATGTTGTGTATGCGCTTCAGGTCCGCCTCAGAAGAATGTATCTCTCCCTCCTCCAGTTTTTCCTCAGTCTCGGGCAGCATTTCAGGAAGAACAAAATCATCGTCCTCGGGTAGTAGTGGGTGCTCGGGGAACTGGTCTTCATCGTCATCTGGCGGATCTGGTGGATCTCCGAACTGTTCACAGAGATCCCATTCGTCATAGTGCGAGTCATAATGACGTTGATTGGGGCCATATTCTGCCCAGTAATCATCGTAATTCTGACGCCCAGCAGCACGCCGTATGTAGTGCCCATCTGTCTCTTCCCAGACGAAGACCCGTGCTCCTTTGCGACCGGGAGCATCCCCCTTGGCCGCATTTGCTTCCTTCTGCTCGCGACGCTGTCGCTCGTCCCTTGTTTCATGCTCAGCCTTCTTTGCGTTGTTTCGTTGCCGTTGAAGGAAAAAGTCTGTCATATTTTCGCCTTCGCATTGCCCACTGTAACGCTCCACCGGAGGAAATGGATGAGAGGTGGCAGGGGGAGAAGCTGATACATCGGGGTCACTATTCAACAGAGGGCCTTTATCCGTCTGGGGGGGCACATAAGGATCACTGTCGCGGCACGAATAGATGCTCTGCTTCCTAGTCTCTAGATTGATAGTTTTGATCCAGCGACTGAACACGACGGTCCCTGGTTGGGTGTGCAGATAATTGACTTCATGCCAGCCAGGCACGAACTCGAGATTCCGCAGACCTGAAGGGACAAAGATCTCGGGATAGGAGCTAATTTTACCCCAGGTGATGTACAGGGGGATAGGGAGCTGCGAGGAGATGATGGTGGGGATGATGAAGTCCATAGCCCTGGGCATGGGGGCAAACTGGGGGGAATTTAAAATTTTTCTAGGGACACTGAAGTCGACAAAGCCACCAATCCTAGGAATGCTCAGGTCTCCGCAAGCGGAGGCCTCTAGAGTCGCCAGCCATGCGG
Organism: Mycena latifolia; assembly: GCA_029289555.1. Taxonomy (NCBI): domain Eukaryota; kingdom Fungi; phylum Basidiomycota; class Agaricomycetes; order Agaricales; family Mycenaceae; genus Mycena; species Mycena latifolia. Next base: position 1,978 of record JARJLE010000175.1, on the reverse strand, counting down.
GGTGGACTTCTGCTCGAGTACAGACGAACTCCCTCCAATCTTGAATGCCCTCTGGATTTTCCTTCAAGATGGACCCGGCTTCTTTGATCCGATATTGTACATTCATGAACCAGAAATACATGGCAAGATGTCCCATGAGAGGCAGAAACCCCTTGATTGAATGAAAGATGACAGTGCGGGCTGCATTTTCGGTCGGATAGAGTCTCTGGTAGCCAAATCGGTAATGATAACCGAATACGATCATCTCCGTGGTAACAGGGAGGACATTCCAATCTCCCATAGCAAACAGAATACGGCGAAGATTGACCTCGAGCCGCCACCATTCATCTTTGATGTGTTCTGGTAAACCCCACTTGTCGGAATCTATGGGCTGTATAATTGGAAGTGTAGAACGCGTGTAGTTGAGGCGGCCGAAAAGTTCACCGTACCCACTTCAGGCTACCTCAAACCAGACCTCATTAGGCTCATCTTGGTCAATGAGTGATGGGACCTAAGGGTCTCCAATACGTGGGTGCATACCACCTGTATGGGTGCGCCCAGGGCGGTGGGTGCATCCAACCTAGTCCTACCATGGGTCCACCCACATGTCATGTCACGACACATTTGGGCGCACCCAGTATGCTCTGCTGCCCAGCTCGTTTTTGGGATTCTGGGGCCTCCGCGGGGCCCAAATCGTGGCCCATGCTGGGCTAGACTGTAGCCAGGCATCTTACCTGTCTGTAGACGGCTATACAGCTGCTAGGGTGCACTGTCGAGTGCTTCAGCAGCCAGCAGAACACCTTGGGCTCAGCTCGTTTTGGGGATTCTTGGGCCTGCATGGGGCCCAAATCGCAGCCCTTGCTGGGCTATACTGTAGCTGGTCATCCTTCCTGTCTGTAGATGGTTATACAGCAGCCAGTAGTATAGCACAGGCTGTCCTTGATGCATATCCCTGGCTTACTTTGCTTCGGCCCATGCTCCATGGGAGCGTATGCCCACCTCAGCCCATGTGTGTGTATCCTCGCCTCAGCCCACGCTCTATGCATACCGTTGCCTTCCGCTCATGCATGTGTATCTTTGCCTCAGCCCATGCTCCATGCATACCGTTGTGTTCTGCCCATGTGTGCGCATCCTTGCGTTCTGCCCATGTGTGCGTATCCTCGCCTTGCCTCAGCCCATGCTCCATGCATACCATTGCCTTCCGCTCATGCATGCATATCCTCGCCTCAGCTCTTCCACCCATGCGAGTGCATCCTGCTGCTTTCTGCAACAGCGAACAAACTACTAGCTCACCATCCCATGCCTTGATTGTTGCTCAATTGACAGTGTGGTGGATGCACCCATCTGTGCAGGGAGAGGCCATGTGGATGCATCCATCCGATAGATGTTGGGTGTGCCCATTTAGTCGTGGGCTCAACCACATGCCATTTTGAATGCTACATGGATGCACCCATTATGCATTTTAAAACAACATGGGTGCACCCATTAGTGTAGGTCATGGGTACATCCACTACGCCGTGGGTGCTCCCATATTTTATTTATTTCTACGTGGATGCACCCATTGGTCTTTACCAACGACATGGATGCACCCATCAGCGTAGCTCATGGGTACATCCACTATGCCTTGGGTGTGCCCATATTTTATTTCTTTTAGTCGTTGGGTGCATCCATGTATGGGTACTGGGTAGCACCGAGAAGTGCAAGGAGCCGCCATCTACGCCGTGAACTTGCACTGCGCGAAGATAAGATTAGCACCAGATCGGGTGCTAAGGCCGGACACTCACCATACGAAGTGGCACGCGGCCCTAAGTTCGCTACGAATGCACGGTCCGCTGCGGCGAAGATGTTGAGTGAGCGAAAATATAAGAAAAGCGGTCCACGTACCAGTATCGAAGTGACGTTGGACCACATCAGGCTCTGCGTAGAATAATTCACGAGCTGAATAACATGGTAGTATTAAAACGGGTGGGACCAGAGTGGCTTACCGAAGTAGTCGTCT
>JARJLE010000174.1:0-147838 GCA_029289555.1 Mycena latifolia | reverse complement strand
AGATGTACAAGATGTATCGAAGCCTTGGTATCCATATTCGCGAGCAAGTCCACATTTGCAGGACCCCCCTCCCCCTAATGAGCCGACACTAGTAATCCTTGAATAGGTGAACGCCCAAATTCTCAATATTGTGGAGTGCTGAGTCGGAATGACAATCATGTGGCAGGAGAAAGGAAGACGGCCTATACACGTGATGTCAACGCGTCTCCAGCCATCAAAAACATAGTCAAACACGCCGTGCCGTGAGCTGAAACTTAGAAGGAAGCCTTAACACCGTGATCGCTCTGGATGTTAGCGCGTGAGAGTGATGAGAAGCCAGGAGAAACGGTTTAAGAGGCTACCAACTGCCCGAAAGCTCCATCTCGAACGGGCATCTCTGCATACCATCCAGTGCAATGGTTAAATGAGCGCAAATGGCAAACCAGCAGAACAATCGCTTCGATGTGCACTCCATGCGAAGATTTATTTCAGTGCGATTCATTTAGTAGCCATGACCACCGTGATTCGGCCAATGTGATTGTTGGACGTACATTAATTGGTTTCTAGATTACAATTCACCTCAATAACATTCTAATAAACTCGCTCTAATCTAATATGACTCGTTTTCGTCCTCTTCCGGCTCCCCGAGCGCCGCACTCTTCAGCTTCTCCAAAGTGGTCCATCCTGGAAGGCCGAACATGGCGGGTAAGCCATCCCACGCAGCCTCCGTACGCACGCAGTGCCAGTCGTGCATCTCCGCGAGGCAGGCCGCGCACAGGCGCGACCCCGGCTCAGGTGCCCAGCTTATGAAGAGTTCGGGGAGGTCGGTCAGTCGCTGGAGCAGCGTGTCTGCCTCGCGGAACCGACTCGTGCGACACGCGTCCCCGCCGGTGCACCCCGTGTCCGCCAAGCGCGTTTGATACCGCGCCAGCACGTCTGCCAAGCGCTGAGCGTGAATGGCGGCGAGTGCGTCGTGACACGCCGCCGCGTCCGCCGAGCTCAGGAGCACCTGCGTCCCGTCGTACTCGACGCCGTACATCAGCGAGCGGCCCGTCATCTCGAGGCAGAAGCGATAGAAGGCGAGCGGCAAGATCCAGTCGGCGCCGTGGGCACGCGCCAGCTCGATCACGGGGAGAATCTGGTCACGGCCGTACGATGGCGCGAGCTCCATACGGCTGAACTGGAGTAGGCTCATTGGGTACACGTCTGAGAGGAGGATGAGCGCCTTGCGGCGCAGCTCTGGGATCTGGTATTCGGAGCTGAGACGAAGGACAGCGGCGATTGCGTCGAACGAGATTCGCCCTAGCAGCGAATCAAATGAGCTATAGTGGGCTCCGATTCAGCAGGCGCTGATGAGGACAAGTGCGAGCATACTTACTTGGCGTCGAAAATGGCTGCAAGGAAGTAGGCAGTCTCCGAGGCACTGTGAGGGATGTCGAGTACTGGACACCCCTCGATTACCCCGTAAGTTGAGAGCTTCGACGGGCTCACCATCTCCCTGAGGAGCGGTGACTGCCGAGCGAGCATCCCACGATAGACGCGGAATATCATGTGCCCTGCATGGATTACTAGATTTCCGTCCGAGTACCAAAGACTACTGTCGGCGCGGTCGAGGGTAGCAAGGGAGGCTGTGTTCATGCTCGTTAGAATTTCGGTTGAGTGCATCGGAGAGCAGGATGTGGGTGAGGGGGAGAAAGAGGCACCATTTCGCTCGTTATATACCTCCGCCAATGAAACCAAGCAGATTGGCATGAAAGAGATGGGAATCACAATCGCTGTTTGTCAATCATGTGACCGTGTCTAATCGCGGTTTGTCTGCGAAAAATGTGAAAAAGATGGACGCGAAGCTACATTTATACGATTAGAACGGCGGAGGCTGGTGATGATGGGACATACCTGGACCTTCTCAAAAATTAATCATAAAAATGCGTAGAAGACAAGGCTCGACCCCGACTAGAACGGGTCTCCTGCATATACGCTGAAGGGCACACATTTGAGCACAGGCGCGTTCCCGTTGCCATCGAGCCTACTTACTGTGCTCAGATAGTCCTACAGCTCAAATGATCCATACTGGAACGTACCTAGAATGTACCTAGAGGGCAAGCGGGGCTCGATACACCTCTACCTCCACTTAAAAAAATACATCCGAGAAAAGGATAGGAGCGCACCTTCTCGACGTATACTACGTTATCCCCTCCCAGCCCAGTCTGCGATCCGACGCATACGCGATGCTCGCAGTTTCGGGGGAAGCTGGCGGCCGACTGGCTTTCAAGGCCTGCCTGAAGAAGGAAAAAAGCAGAAATCAGCTAGACGCAGGCTGGCACGCAGCGAAAGAAACGGAGAGATGCAAGAGAGAAGACCGCGCCGCCGTGACGTGGGAAGATCATTGATGTGAATCAGCGTAGTCAATCCACGTTGCGTTGTGATTTCCTCAAATCTTCCCAACGAGACAGAAGTGGACCTCGACGCCGCACCATACGGTTGGACTGTGGTGACGTTCTCTGGGCTCCTCTCGAACGCATCCGGAAGGCCCAGTGATAGTGCTGCTCCACCTTGCTTCGTCTTCACTTGGACAACTGGGACGTCGGCGCCATGGCGGAAGGTCCATTTACTCGCTCACCAAGGGCGTTCCGTAGCGGACCCTCGTTTGATTCGAGATCGAGCCGTGCGGTTGTGGAAAGCGTTTGTCTTCGGACCTAGTCAATCCTCCTGATTCTGGGGTCCTGCTCGGAGACGACGCTGTTGGTCACCGCAACTCTATATCTTATCGCGAACGCAAACCGTCACAATTGTCATGATTTCTTCGACGCATTCTTGTCCCCGCTATTTGGCTTATTTTGTTACTTCTTGACACGGCGGGCGGAGTAGTACAGAATACCGTCTCGATCGCGGACGGTCCGCGTCTCCATATATTGCATTCAGGTCGTCATTCCGAGGAAGGGGCCTCGTTCGATTTGAGATCGAGCCGTGTAGGTGCCTCGTGAAATTCTTTTGTTTGGGCGAGGGATGCCCTCAGATCTGAAGCTTTTTCAGTCCGGTCGATCTTTTCCATCTGTAACTGCTGAAGTGCTGGAGGGCTTGGCACTCCCAACTTCATATCCCTGGCTAGTGAAACGAATGTTGAAGCAGAAAGCACATGCCCAGTTCCTCATTCGTGCACACAAAGTGCTGTTAGTGGTTGAGTCATTTCGAAACGTATAGCATTAAGGTGTATGCTGGCCTCTCATCGACTCGTAGATCTATATAAAGTTTTTATTATTATTATTGTCTGTATCGAGACGCTGTATTTGCGCGTGCTTCTGATGGATGCGTACGCGTCAAGGTCACGTGCATCATTCCATGATCGACAGTCTTACTGTAAGTTACACTGTAAGTCACTTAGTCAGTAAGCCCATATAAAGAAGAAGAAAAAAACCGTGAGCCCCACTGTGGGCCGCCAGCGGCAGATGCAGAGACAGCCAGAGTATTTTTTTGATGCCAACAATTGACACGTGGCGAATCGATATTTCCTCGCAGCGTCCATCCTCAAACTTACCTCCACGCTGAATGCAGTCTCGGAGCCTTTGAACTCCGTATTTTCTTCAAAAACATAACCGAAACATCGATATGCAGTCGAAACTCCTTCGAAATCGCCCAGTTTTGCTATTTCAGTGTCCGGCATTTTGGAAGATTTTTCGAGTCACGGCCAGGGTTTCTAGCACTGGGGCTGCAATAGATGGCCAAGATGTTCTCTACGGCGCAGTAACTTCCTCATCATTCAGCTGCGCATCAGGCCTCTCCGGCAAGCGAAAGACTCGAACCCGCACGACCGCGTCCCGGACCCACGCAAGACAAAATGAAGACCGTCAGTAACTTCCATTTGATCAAAGAGTCATCTCCTCCCGGTAGTACCATTCGGCCGAAGGAATATCAAGCATGCTAGCACTTTCGACGTCGTTGACTGCAATATCGCACATTTCCCCAAACCGTGTTTCCGCTTTGACGATTGCCTTAAATTCTGGCAGAAGCTCGGAATCAATTGTGGTGGCTATGCTTCCTTTGTGTCGGGTACTCGGCCCACTGCGGTCACGTTTGTTTACATCAAACCCTCGAACTCTCGTCGCGTTCTCTTCCCCCACCTTCACACTGCCCATCGACGAGAAATTATTCAGGACCTTAGCTGTACAGATGATGGAGAACACTCTTAACGCGGAATATGAAGGCTCCCTCCTCACTCCGCCGGGATCTCCGACACCCACCTCTGCGCCATCGTTGCCATCTGCGACGGTGGAGGAACAAGCGAGCGTCGAAGATTTGCTAGATAATTCGGACACCCTCCTGGGAGACGACGGGTTGGTCAGTTTTGTAGCGAATGGCTCAATGGACACCGCGGCTGTGCTACATCCACCCATCTCGGCGTCCCAAAGCGCGGTGGCCAAACCTCTTGGACGCGCTTTGGTCGGGACAGCTCCCACCCTAGCGGCCGCTCAGTGGCAGACCTATTCCCTTCCAAATTGCCATCTGGAGTCGGGGGCAGACCTGCCGTACGAATATTCCTTCGCCCCGCTGGGCTTGCCACCCTTGCCAGTTTGACCTGGCATGGAACCCGCCAGGTCAGCTCGCGAGCATCATGATCAGCAAACCATGGCCCGACGCGTCCCTAGGTCTGTGTTGCGGCCCCACGGGGAAGCGCCGGCTAGACAAGCGAAGGACGCATTTCTTCATCACGACACTTCCGCGCAGCATACCTTTCTCCCGCGAGCGTTCCGAGGACATGAAGTAGCGAACGCGGCGTATGCGAGTCTTATTCAAAGGGGATCTTACACACCTGCACTCCCTCCTTTCGACAGTCCTCCTGGACTTTTCGACGCCTACCCGCCTTCCGCTCTGACCGGCGCCCCAGTTACTATTGCGACGGTGGCACGCGCGATGGTCGCGAACACTGCATACGACGCGCATTACACGAACTTCAGTCACTATACCGTGCCACCGGGGGGATTTATGGGTGCGTTCCCCGCCTTATGTACCTGCTCACGATCTTACGTTGATCCGACAGTACGCACTCCACCCAAGTCACCAGACCGCGTCGCGAGAGGTCTGCATTGTTTCCACTTTATTGTCCTCTGTCTCACTGCGCCCCTAGTCCCATCAAACCCTCCGCGTCCGGCGGCCCCCAAGATGCGCATGGTCAACTGTCGGCGTACGGATACTATCCGAGCAATATATGATTTGGTATGTCCTTGGCGGTGTTCTGTGACCACCGCTAATTGTTTCATGTCCCTTGTGTAGGCCACCCATCCCCGAGTCGGCAGCAAACTATTCAAGGTGATTCTCATCTTCCTCATTGTCTCGCTCCTGCTGAGACCTTATGGCCAGCCGCCTGTCAGCGTCAGCGATATCCAGCGATTTATCCCGGCATCGCAGCAATTTACTCTTTCTCCTTCATCTGCACTTCAGGATGCTAGCGCTGCTCAATCGTACGTCCATTCTACATCCCCAGCCGAGCCCGCTTCTTATTTCCTATTTCTACGTTTCGCGGCGCAGCTCGTGGGCCCGCGCTCGTGCTCCTCGACGATCCGCCAATGCCACCCACATCTCAGCTCCATCTACATCTCGCGCTCCTCCAGCCGCCTCGAGTGTGCGCCTCTCAGGAGCACAGCGCTTCACTGATCTTCAGGCTCCGTTCCCTACCGCATCTCGCCCTGCCCCCGCGCCGACAGGTTCACCCGGTCTGACGGCGAGACCGAAGAAGCGACCTGCGCCCGCTGGCATCTCCGAGACTTGTCAAGACCTATCGTAGAGCAAGCGAAGCCCGAGCACGAATACAAGTACTACATTCGAATGGCGGACAGCACGCCATGCGCGCCCTGCGAGGAGAGAATCGACGGTCAGCCCGGGAGGCTCCAGGGCCATCTCGCCTAGGCACACGGGTTTCTCGGCGAGGCCCAGCGTAAGGAGTACAAGGCTCAGAAACAAAAGTTCGCGAACATTGTGTTGCCTCTGGGCCGAGGCTAATACCGGGAAGCATGCACAGCGGCTGTGTCTCTGCCCACGATGGGCTCGCACATCGCGCGGTGCCACTTGCGGTCCACCTACTGGGCGTGCCGGTACTGCAAGGGCCTTTCCCGGACAAGAGAACATACGCGGCGCATTTCGAGCGGTGCGAAAAGTACTTGGCGCATGTCAAGGCGACCCTAGGGCCCGGCACAGAAGCGCCGGCGGGTTGATGAGGTGGGGGCGTGAATTCCGAGGAGGGCGAGCGTTGACCACAATGGGAATCTGCATTACACGTTCACTTATGGACCATTATTCAAAGCATTATACTCTCATCTGGCTTATGCGTATCTTCTAACCTGTAACTTAACCATGCTCCATAAAGTTCATCTCTTCCTTCATGGCTCGACTACGGCGGCGGCCTTGCAGTGGCTTGAATTCCAAGGGTCTACGTCGCAATGCCGATGACCGATCAATATGGTTCGGAATTCCATGGGTTGGCGTTCATACATCGCATAATAGGATAGCTCTGGCCTTCGACCCGCGTTCCAAGTTTGATGGAGTGATCCTGGTACGAGGCATTCACACGTTTCGGTCGGGGGGTTTGACCACCGACAGCTCTACTTGGTTTTCGAACCTGAGGCGAGTTGACGGCGCACCAGGCGCCCGGCACTTAACAAAAATTAAATCCAGGGCTGGTCATGTAACCCGAGTAAGAGGCCCGAACTTTCAGCCGCGCTTGTCTTTGCACCCGTGAAGGTCGCTGGATTTCCTGCATACTTGTGGATATCCGGATACTAACTCCTATCCCCGGAGGCTCCAATGTAGTTCGCCGACCATACACGCACAATATTCAAGTGCATGCTCGGTTCATAATATATGGGCGCCCGTCCGGTTCTACCCCTCGCTTAGACAAGGTCATGCCCTCCAAGTTCCAGGCTCAATTGAGTCTTCCGATTTAGGGCGCTCTTGGGCGGCCCCTGCCCCATCGGTGGACCACGACTAACGTATAAAAGCCCACCTTGGGGTCTCCGAATCCTCAGCACCAAAAGGTCTTCCTCTCGTTGCACTCCACAGCTCAAAAATATGAAGTTCAGCATCTCCCTCTTGGCTCTCTGCAGCGCCGCCGCCGCACTCTCGCTTCCCCGCGCCTTCCCTCCGACCAATATCGCCAAGGTCGTCGACGCGAAGACCCTGATCGCTGGGAACGCGACCGTCTCTGTACGCACACAGGCTATTCATTATTTTCACAAACCCTGACACCGGGAATTGCAGGACACCACCGAAAAACGCGCTCTGGGCACCGCGTAAGCGCACCGCAGCGTTGTCTGGACCGCTCAGTGCTGATACTTTTCTCAGTTACATGTGCACCGCGGCGTTCTTCTCTGGGTACTGCGTCGCAATCAGTGGGGAGTTCAACGGCGGGTGCATCGACCTTGCGGTTGATCTCGACAACCAGATCTCGAGTTTCGGTCCCGGTGTGTATCAGAAGTCCAGTCTGCGCATCACGCCCTGATCTCGTTCATTTTCCCCTTGTCTCGCAGACCAAGGCCAGCGCTGCCAGCTCTTCAAGTAAGTCCCATAAGGCATAGAGGGAGTCATTACTGACTCTTGTCTCTAACAGCGCGCACGGCTGCGCGACGTCCGGGGAAGGCACTCCCGCGTGGTCCGGTCCCATCGCGTACCCGGGCATTCAAGACTTCAGTGTCTCTTGGTGGGACGCGAATGGCAACCTCAATGCGCCTTTCAACGATATCATCTCGTCGTATAGGTGCGTGCCCGCGGCTGATACTCCAGGCTGAGTTGCTGATTTGGGCGCTCTAGGTGCAGTTGGTAAAGGGTGGCTGCTAGTGATGGCCGCGGGGTCATGGACGAAACGATTGCGTGAAAGGTTCTACTGTTCGTGCACATCATCCTGCAGTCTTGTAGCGTATTGAGGATGATGATCCGCGTTCATTATGCATCCCCCAGTTTGCAAAGGGAAATTGAGTCCGAAAGGAGAATGAATTCAGCTAGCGCTATTCTCAACTTTTTGTAGTCGACAGAACAAAGTCAGAAGCAGACCTAATGAACCGCTCACCTCGTGCAAGTTCACACGTTTTTCAGCCCTCCACCTATATCTCCCTGGTTCGTTCAAATATCTGGACCCGACAGAGTTAATCGGAGGCTATTGGCATCCCTTCCTTGTGCACATTCATAAACTGCGAATACATACATCCAACTACATCCTGGTTCGAATTCGGGGATTTCGGGGATCTCATACATAGGTTCAGTCCAGACAGAATTCTTGGAGTCCGGGGCAGGGAACTATTTCATCTGAGTATGGACGTACGGCGTGAGGATGTATTCAAGTGAAGATACGTGTAGCAGTGAGGGGAAGATCTAACCTGAAATGTGAGAACGCAACAGCGGGAGAAACGAGTGACGACCGATCAGCGCATCTGGAATTCGGGCTGAAACTTGAAGCGGTGACTACCATGTTCAATATTCATCGGCTGGAGAGAAATCGATCATATCCGGAGGCAAATACTAGGGATCCGCTGAGCCGCGGGATGGCTCGCGAAGCAATCAGAATACCAACGACAGAGTCAATCATATGATTAGGAGCATATATAACACACAATAAATCTGGATGTATGGAGCGCGATTGGAAAATGCAGGCATAGCTAGGCATGGCCTAGGTCATTAGGATGACCTCAGCAACCCATATCGGGAAGGCGATTTGGTCCAAATGCTCTCAAAGGCGATTAATTCCGGTGATTTTAGGACATATGCGGTATGGTCGGATGCAGCAATAAAAGCCCCACAAAATGGAACTACCCACAGCCCGAAAGCTGCAGAACTGAACGACTTTGAAGGGATTTCTTGCCTACAGGGATGTCAGCCACGTACCTTACACATTGTCCTTGTTTGCTGCATATCCCAGCCCTCTGCTTGGTCACGTGGGAAGGGAAGATTTGCTCGCTTCGCTCGCAATTACAAATAATCAACTGAACTCGTAGCCATAAATCCATGAGAGAAAAATGCGACTATAGCCCATAATGCACGAACGGTACCCACCGCTTGAAGCTCATCCCGGGCTCCTTTCGAAGTTTGGCGGCAGCGAGATGGAGTGCTTCCGCTGCTTTGCTCAGCTCGGGGAGAACTGGAGGGTCCGATGTAGCATCACAATGTTTGAAGAGGTGTTCATAGAATGTGTCTGCAATCTTTGGACCATCCCGGTCATCGATACTCCTGGAATCAGGGTGAGAAATGTCGAAGAAAGAAAAAATTCAGCCAGGCTTACCACATTGTTGCGACCACTCCACGGAATCCCGCAAATAACAGACTAGCTGCGAGGTGCATTGCTTCATCGGGTGTCTTCCCATGGCCTTTCGCTGTTTCACATGCGCTGAGGAAAGCAAGTGACATGGCATTATTCATCGTATCGATAGCAGCGTTCTCCGGCCTTTGCATGATCTGAGACACCTTGAGGCGGCCATCAGAGAGCCTCAGACCGCTATCAAGAGGATTGTAGGAGTCTTGAATGCCATGGCACGCGAAATGAACAATTGATGACTCTTGTAAATGTTCAACAACCTTGCTCCGGGTGGTACTCCGCAGGCAAGTCAACCATTGGTTCGGGACCCTGCTCTTAATTTTTATCGCCTCAGCTTCGGTACCCGGCAAAGGCGAGCAGTTTGGTGCATTTGGTTCAGCTACCACTGTCATTTTGAATGTAGTTGCAGCGTGCACTGGCGGATCCAGCAAGCCTGCAAGGGTAGGGGTATAGGATGAAACAACATAGTCAGAAACACAGTCTGTTCCATCTGTGTCGTATATCCCCGCTGCGTGAATAGGCAAAAAGGTAAATGGCCCAGTGGGACACCACCACAAGCGAGCAGGGTTTTCTGATTTCTGTAAAGCACAATGTCAGATCTGCCTGTTTAAAATATAGATGAAGGATAACTTGCCTTCAAATTGAGGGCCGCAAACACGGGTTTTACAATTGTTTTCCAAATGTCGGCCAACTGTCCACGCAAGAGATCATCTGGGCTCATGTTGAGGAGGTTCTCTTGTGCTCCACTGAGTCGAGCTGCCAAGTCAAACTGATCTGAGGTATCTTCCCCGCGTCCATGAGCTTCCAAAAACTCCGAAATGCTGAAATCACTCCTTGACAGTGCATGAGGGAGGTCAGCATAGGCTTCTACTGTTCGAAGATCTATCTCCGGGAGATGTACATGCTCAACATCATTGGAGAATGTCACAATGAGTGCTGAACATATCGTCTTGACGGCAAGCAAGATTACGATTGGGCCAGATCTTGCTGCCTGACGTAGAGTAGTAATCCTTTTGGGCTGCATGAAATCTTCAAAACCTGGCAGCATCTGGACAGACTTAATGGCACTCTCCCAATCTTCGTTGAGTTTGCGGCAACGGAATGCCTCAGCTTCGATTGAGATGGCTTTCTGCTGAGGGTCAGATCCCAGGTTCCGAGCAGTGTCGCGGAAAGAGGTGTGCTCTAATTGACTAGATAATTCCCTGAGTTTCATGGCCAAGTCAGGTCGGATATTTGCTAATTGATCAAGTGGAGTTCGAAGATGGAGTGCTTGCGCCCAGAATATTGAACGGCTGGACTCGAGAAATTCCACAGCAACGTTATATTCATGTAGAACAATAGCACAAGTTGCAGAGATTGATGCAAGATAAGTTGTTCCGGACCTAGTCAGCATTCGGTGGCGAGAGTTGAGATCCAAGTGGAATGCTGCCAATTGTGGAAGGAGGTCAATGCTGGTGCGGTAGGCAGCCAAACAGGAGCTATGCCTATGCATGACAGCAATTGTGGCCCATGCATTTGCAGCCTTGGACCGAGATAGTAGGGAAGAATACGGGTATGTGGAGGCTTCTTTCAGGAGGTCAATAGACTCATCAATGTCCTTTATATCCCCTTGATGTTTGCGCTCAAAACTAATTGTGGTAGCTAAACTGTGAAGGGAGCTGCCACGTTGAGGATGTGGTGCAGGACGAAGCTCCAGTGCTGCTCTGTGGAGCTCAATAGCCTCATTAATATCTTTGAGATCATGTTGGTGATTGAATCGAGCACAAATTGCAGTAGCTAGACTGCTGAGGAAGCTGCTGCGGCCGGGATGAGGGATGGCACAAAGCTCCAGTGCTGCTCTGTGGAGCTCAATAGCCTCATCAATGTCTTTGGCATCACCTTGCTCTCTGAACCGTGTATGAAGGGCAGTGGCTAGATTGTTGATATATACGCTGCGGCCTGGTTGAGATAAATCACAAAGCTTCACAGCTTCTCGGAGAAGGACAATAGCCTCATCAATATCTGTTACATCCTCTTGCTGACCAGATCGGGCTCCCAGTGCCGCAGCAAGAGCACTGAGAATGGCACTACGGCCTGCATGAGTGGTACCATGAAGCTTCAGTGCTGATCTATGGAGTTCAATAGCCTCATCAATATCCCGTGGATCCCCTCGCTCCTCAAAGCGGGTGTGGAGTACAGCAGCTAGATTGTGGAGGGATATGCTGTGGTCAGGATGAGGGGGAGAATGAAGCAGTAAAGCTCTCCGGAGGAGTTCGATAGCCTCATCAATATCCTTGGGATCCCCTCGCTGGCCGAACCGGGTGCTAATTGCAGAAGCTAGATTGATAAAGGAGCTGCTACGGCCTGGGTGTGGGGCAGCACGAAGCTCCAGTGCTTCTCGGTGGAGTTCAATGACCTCATCAATATCTTTTGGATCCCCTTTCCCCATGAACCGGGCCTGCACTGTCTTAGCTAGATTTTTAAGGGAACTGCTGCGGTCTGGATGAGGTACAGGACGAAGCTCAAGTGCCTCTCTAAAGAGTTTAATAGCCTCATCAATATCCTTTGGATCTCCCTGTTCCTCAAAGCGGGTAGCGATGACAGCAGCTAAATTGTTGAGAGAGTTGGTGTGGTCTGGATGTGATGCAGGATGAAGCTCTAATGCTGCCCTGTGGAGTTCAATAGCCTCATGTATCGCTTTTGGATCCCCTTGCTGCTTGAACCACATGTGGAGTGCATTAGCTAGGTTATTAAGAGCCCCGCTACGACTCGGATCAGAATAGTCATACAAGGCCACAGACTCTCGAAGTACTTCAATAGCACTTTCAAGATCTGCTTCATTGCGGTCATATTGAAAGCGCAAACGAAGGCTTGCCCCCAGGTTAATGAGCAAAGCGGGGCGTTCATGATGTCCCCAGGATAGCAGGGATTCTGCCTCTTCCAAAGCCTGGATAGCTGTGTCTAAGTTGAGGCTATCATCCTGAGATGTGATAAACAATTGCAGTAGTTCAGCCCCACGGTCAGCCAATTCCACTGCTTTCATATTGTTCTGAGCCCAGTCTCTTGTTAGATCAATGCCCATGTACAAAGCTGTCGGGTGATAGCCAGCAAGCAACGCAGCACAGAGACAAATTGATCGATTGGGCTTGATTGGATGCATCTCCAACAGGCAAATTACAGCCTCATCATGTTGTTCTTCATTGCCAGTGAGATGAAATTGAATCATCAACCCATCAGCAAGCTCCCAGAGGATCTTCCACCGCTGAGGATAGTTCTCTGGCAATAATTTCAATGCTTCTTGATACAGCATGATAGCATTTGCCAATGCTGCCCAGTCATGAGCATGATGGAAGTCGGTGATGATGAGAGCAACAGTCTTCAACATGTCTGGTAGGTCTTCATGTTCATAGATGTCCCCGCCCTAAGGTCGTTCGAGTTGAATGAGACCAACAAATGAATGTATCTCTTACCATGTGCACAAGAACATTATGACTAGGGAGCCCTGAGATGGTCTCGGCAGCTAGACTGACAGCTTTATGAACATCTACTGCTTTCCCAGTGTATGTGAACCTGGTCAAAAGGCCGGTTACAAGATAATTTATACAGTCCCGAAATTGTGGGTCGGTGGGAGACCAGCTAAAGGCAGCAGAAGTGAGGAGGTAGATTGCTGTATTTAGGCTTGAAATGTTGGCGGCGGCTTTACATTCCATCAACAAAATATGTGCTTTGTTGAAGTAATTGGTAGCCTGAGCCTTAAAGAGCTTTCAGTTTGTTTCTTTACAAAAATTTAAAGAGAGTCATTGAAAGAGCTTACAGTGTCCATGGTAGGAGATCTCGATGAAACAATTCCCTCTGTTTCTGCTGCCATGTCTGTAGAGTCCTATACGAAGTGTTAGTGATCTCAAAAGAATTATTCGGAGACCAACAGTAACTCACAGCTTCACTGTCATAGTTCTCCGCAGAACCGATCGGGATTTCCTCGGCTTCTTGGGCCATGTCTGGTGCATCCTGTTTAGAGTGTCAGGCATCAGACCACTTGCACATCTAATAATCACTTACGGGTGCAGTGGCAGGAGTGCTTTGCTCCATGGATTCTTTGTTGTGTTGGATCGTAGTCTCAAGAGGCTGCGGGGCGCTGGGCATGGGGCCCTGCGAAACTTTATATGGACCCTGTAAGATGCGGATCAGGGTACAGGGTGTTGTCGAATCTGTGTAGATAGTTACAATCATCAATCTGCCACTATGCAGTCAGACACCTGCCAGGGCTTAGATTTTCACAGTACTGGCAACGCATCCGACAGTTCACGAGGATGGGCTGTTTTCAGTTGTAGACTGCAAACCAACCCCCAGCTCCGTAAGAATCTATCTAGGTTCATGATCGGTAGATGGATTTTTAAACTGACAAGCAGGTCGTGTACATATTGATACTGAGATTCCTAACAGGTGGATCAGTTGTATAAATACACTTGGAATTTAACCTTAATTCCATTTATAACTACTTCAGCTTCCTATGCTTGCGATATTTGAGTGGCTCAAGGCGAAACTGCCGTAATCCCGGGAATCAACACTTTAGGATCTGAGTGCGTGGCGACAAAGTTTTGATACACTGGCAGAAAATGGAGTTCAAGCGATAAAGTTTCTGCACCAGCAACACAAGGGAAGAATTTCGCTGAAGTGAAGCTGCGGACCAACGGGAAAGCAAGTCCCAGAAGTAAGAAACCTAACCGCCTTGAAACACCGAAGCTCCAAATTTAATGCGCACAGATCGTCCCGAGGAAGCTAAGTCAACTGTGAGGCCAGAACCGTAGATATTCCCGCCAGAAGGAATAGACCATCAAATGGAATCGAGCCACTTGCGGTCCCATTGGCCCTTCTGCAATACCTTGGAAGGCGAAGCACTCTTGCGTCATTCAGGAAAATGCGTGCGTTGAAAACGGACCTATTGAAGTTCAGATCCAGAGGAAGACGTCCGGAAGAGATTGGTGGAGAAGAGCCCCAGGGATGGTGCGTGCTTGAGCGCAACTTGAGTGACAATGAGTGGCGACATCGGACATGAGCACCACGTGGCGACGCCGGCGATTGCCGTTATCCCAGGACTTCAACATCCCAATTTGGCAGGCGCCCATTGCGGAGAACCGCCATGTCGTTTTTGGCTGTCTCCGCGCCGCGGTGCGCTTGTCTCTCGCCCGCCAAGATCGTGGCTACGTACGATCCGTAGGTCTTCGCCTCATCACGATCTATGGCCCTCCAATTTCCTATTCATCGTTCACATAGCCTTGGATGGCTTCCTCTTCGCGCGCTTTCGATTCGCTCGCCCCCCAATTCTGTCTTCTAGTCCATCATTCTAATAACATCTACAATTCGATTCTCTCATTGCAAAAATGTGTCTTGGCTCTCGCCAATTCTCGCTTCACTCCGCAGTTTCATTCTCAGATCCAACCTCCAATGCTGCTCTGCCGAGGGCCGATGCAAACCAATAAAGGGACGCCAGAGAATTGACTCATCACTTGCTGAGAAGTGGGAGTCTCTGCCAGTGCTAGACAAACCGAAACGCAGGGGAGCTGAAGGACGGCGCTCGCAAGCCGTGATTCTTCGATTTTGTTCTGAATCTGATGCCTTCCAGGCTAATCTCCATCCAGCGTCATTCGGCGTAATTAGTAATTACGCACCCAACATTCAAGAAGTTCGTCAGCACAGTGTAATAAGAGCAAGTACCGTACGGCATCTTACTCCCATTCGATACATTCCGCACGAATTCCGCACATCAAACTTGCATCAAACGAAGCCCGGATTTCCTTGATTCAACATCCCGACATCCAGAATGCAACATCCCGACATCTGATGGGCATTGAATTGCTCCGCAAAACTTCGCGTTACGTCGGACCGATTGCTCCTAAGTCCTCAGGACATATTTAGGTAAACTAGAGGACGGACGAGAGGTGAAAATCTTATCGAAATTAAACAGGAGCAGTCGGCCATGGTGAGGTTCGCAACCATTGCCAACCTCGCATGTCGCAGATGCTCCCGAAACGCACATGGGGAAGCACATGTGTGGGGCGCCTGAAATTTGAAACTGTGATCGTGATCGGGCAGGCGATCCCGCGGGCTCGAGAAAAACAATCTCGACGTGTTTCATTTCCCATTCCATTCAAAGGTCTGTACTTTAAGTAAATAAGGATTTAAATATATTTGCGTAGATGCAAGCTCTTCGGGCGCACAATCGATATGTAATGCAACAGGTGAAGGAAAAAGATGGAGCAAGTGTTTATTGCGAGCACACGCCCGCCCAGATGCAGTCGCGCCACGCCGCGTACAGCAGGACGACGAAGTTGTTGCCTTCGGGGCTGCACCACCAAAACATATTAACCCTGGGATCGCAGAGAAAGAATTAAAGACGCACCTGCCCGTCGTCCACGGCGCCGTGTCGCCCCATCCCAGGGGGTTCACGGCGGGCGTCACGATGCCGTCCGCGGTAACGTGCGGGCTGCCCGCCGCGTCGTTGGCACCGAGCTCCGCACGGATGGTGTCTGCCCACGCGACGTATGTAGATACGGGGAACGCGGAAGGGGCGAGCACGGCCATGCGGTACGCCACCGCCGCGAGCATCGAGCTGCCGGAGATCTCGCCGAAACCGTGTCCCGTCGTCGTGTCGTTCAGGTAGTTACGCAAAAGCCCGCCGTCAAGTGGTGAGCCGCGCGCGCCGTCGACAATCTCCTTGATCCACGCCGTAAGGTCCGCGGTGGCGGGGGCTTGCCAGGTGGTGTGGCGGGCGACGGGTGCCTTGAGCACGGTCGCGAGCACGCGCGCCATGCCCATGGCTGCCCAGCCGTTGCCCGTGCTCCACAGGCCCGGTTCCGCGCTTTGGGGCCCTACGATGTGGTGCCACCGTCCATCGGTCTGCGAGATGCCTACAGGGGAAGGGGTCGACGAGTTGGAGCCGAGGAGGAGCACCTCGCGCTGCAGGCCGCATTGCAGGTACGCCGCCTCGAGAAGGGTCGCGTTGTTGGTGTCGGCGGCGTAGAACGCGAGGAAGGGCGGCGCCATGTACATGAAATCCGCCCTGTGAAATGCAATGAACGCCGAGCGCATAAGACGAGCAAAGAGACGCACCAGAGCTCCGGGACGTCCGCGCGCTGCGATATCGCGCCGTTGGGCCAGCGCGGCGCCTCGTCCATGATGTACGCGATCTCGCTCGCGGCGGCGGTGGCGAAGCTCGCGTTCGTCTTGCCGAGCATCACCGCCGCGACGCCCAAGCTGGCGGGGTCGCCCACCGCGCCCGCGCCGTCCGAGAGCCCGTTCGCGCCCGTCCCCAGCACGATCTTCGCCGCGGCGTACGCGAGCGAGGGGACGCGCGCGGGGTCGAGGGTGCGCACAGGGAACGGCGCGGGCCCGAACACCGAGAACAGGGGCGACCGCAGCTCCAGCAAAGCTTCAGACGCCGTGCCGTACTCCCACGAGTGGCTCGGGAGCGCCTCCGCGACGGTGGCCACGGCGGAGATGTTGAACCCCGGATCGAACGGCGTGAGCGAGTATGACGCCGCGATTGCGGCGGTCAGTGTGTTGAGAAGGGTAGGGAGTGTGGGGATCGTGACCATTATTATTATGTGGGGGGGGACAAGAGGAGGCACAAAACACAAGCCTGGGGCGGAGGGGTATATGAGGGGCGCGTGTGCACCGCTTTTCTGATGAATTTGGATCACGAGGGTGAAACTTGAGTGGGAACACCGGCAACTTAGCCACCTGCGGACCCAAAATTCGTGTGAGTTGGTGTGAGTCTCCATGCTCTTTCTGCATCCGACCGTCTCTTTTCCGGGGCCTTCCCTGCACAACCAGGCACAATAGCGTAATGAGCCCAGGCAAAACACGTCCAGCAGATTCTTACCGGCATACAATTCTCAAACGTTTCTCCACAGATCTGATTTCGCATCAAGAGAAGCGTGAAAATTTCCGCGAGGAAGCGGGCGACTGTTCAACATCAGAGCATTCAGAAGGGAACATCGCACCATTCGTCCATGCCGTCCGTCGCACCGTGGCCTCGTCGCCTGCGCTACGACAATTTATTTCCCGGCGACCCGGTCTATCGTCCATTCGAGTTACGTCCGTCGGGGCTGTGAGCGTTCGTGAGAAGTCGTTCGTTGGGTAGAGTAGAGCGGAGTCGACTCCTGATAGTCGCTCAGCCCTCAGCGCGGGTCGCTCGAGCTGGGAGCGGCCCAGATGAAATGCGGATAAAATAACCCCAATAGATCGATTTGATCGGGCACATTGAAACTTTTACCTCTTGCTTGGCGAGTCTTGGAGAAGAGAGAGGGAACGAGAAAGGGGAGAAGCTGAAAAAGAGATGGTCCTCAGCCGTCGTACGACACTCTTCTGTAGGCGTTCGAGAATAAGGAACCTAGCTGGGAATTTGATGGGCATCCGCGGTCAAAAAGAAGACTACTCAACTCGTAGACCCTCCCCCGGTAGCGCGGTGAGAGTTCTGCCGTGCGAACGTGGTGGACATCCATCATCCGCCGCTCGGTCATTGCCAAAAACGAACATCCCGCAAAATGCCGCACAACATTTAGGTCGACATCGGTCATCTGCGGCTCGGCCTTTGCCAATAACGAAAATCCCGCAAGAATCCCGCACGACATTCAGGAAACCGTCGGATCGTTCACATAGCAGGGCACTCATCGGAAGGCTTTAATTCATCAGCCACAGCAACATCTCGAATGCGAATCGTTCCTCTGTTTCGAATCGTCCATCGGGAGGCGAAGAAATGCTGAAATTGTATGCCCGCCCGCAAACCCTTATCCTTCGACTGGAGCAAGAGCAAGTCTAAAGGTTAGTTCTTACGAATCTGGAGGAGAAAGATAATCCAACCTCCGGCTCTGACTCTCCCAAGCCACCCCACAAACCGAGGCCTATTCACTCCCTCCAATTCCACGACCGAGAATAGAGGACATGGCTTGGTAGCGCGTGGAGCGCATCTGCACACCATACAAATTTATCATTCTGGTTCCGCAGACCCCGCCTGTTCGATTCAGGCCCGAGCCAATGCGTATTCGAATTCTTCGATTTCATCTTTTTGCGCGTGCCTTTCCCTGTTTTTTTTTTTTCGCGAGTGAGTTCAGTTATGGGGCACACTTGAATCATCGCACCGGTAGCAAAATCAGAAGGACATGAGGCAAGAACACAGGAAAATAAGCAACACATACATCATCCATCGAGCTGGTCGGGTGGCGTCCGCCGGGTAGACCAAAAACGATTTCAAACCGATGGCCCAAGCCCGAGTCGAATGGGCGCCTGGGAGGCGCGGCGGTTCCATTCGTGAACCATCTTCAGCCCTGGTGAAGGAAAAGGTAAGACTCGCCAACCCAAACGATTCTAAACCTTGATGGTCCATGCCCGAGTCGAAGGGGCGTCTACTTGCAAATCCATTCATGAAAATGAGCACAGGGCAGCCGCGGCCGGTCCGCCTTTGGACCGTCCTAAAGAGATTCCAGCTGTGCGGAAGGAAAAGCAGTAAAGATAGGATTCGCCAATTAAAAGATTTTGTCCGAACACATTGTTGATTGTTCACGCGTCCCTGCGGGGACTCATACTTGGCTGGTATCGAGATCTCGAATGGAGTGTTACGGTCGCAGGCTACTAGCTTCCACCTGTCATCTTAGTGCTAGCCGTCCCGCCGCTCAGAAAGTACATCTGTCACTAAACAGCTGTCAGGGCACCTCGGGCATCGCTCCCTCTCCCTCCACCCCTAGGTTAAGTTGAGACCTTGCAGGGGATTTATATATCTGTTCTGAGTAGGTACTTATGTACAGTGGGTGTAGGACGCAGGTTGTATGGTGTGTGCGGGAGAATACGTACATGCACTCGTGATGAGGGGAGATCGAATGTCGAGCGACGAAAGTTATCTGAATGTCGAATATACGGCGAATACTGACGCACGCCCGCCCAGATGCAGTCGCGCCCCGCCGCGTACAATTGTACGACGAAGCTGATGCCTTCCGGACTTGACACCAAATCAACATCTCTCCCATTAAAGAAAAGGAAAGCAAACGTACCTCCCCGCAGCGGGTTTACGGCAGGCGTCGCCGTTCCGTTCGCGCTCACACGCGGGGCTGCCCGCCACATCCTCCTTCCCTAGTTCGACACGGATGCTATCCGCCCACGCGACGTACGTGTCTGCGGGGAATGCGGTAGAAGAGAGGGCGGCGAGGCGGCGACCAGACGATCCTTTGCATGATCGACAGTTTTTCCAAAGCCGCAGGCAGTTTCTCACGGTATTCTAGAAACTGTCTAACCAGAGAAAGAGAGAGAGAAATTGATTGCTTCTGTAATGCGTCTAAAACAGACGGCAAATCAAGAATTTCAATACGACGGATTAATACATCGAGCGCAACACAGCAAAAAAAAAAATCGACACAGGAATCAAGAATTGCATTCAAGATGGATATCTGCGGAATCGATTCGGCACGATCCTGGGAAGGAAATAAGTTGGATTCATCGGCGCGGTAAAAGTTGGTGAGAGAGAAAACGCACTCACGTCTAGGATCTACGCGGCCACCATTCGCGGAGGTCCGTAATAACTTTGCGCTGTACCTCCACCGACGGCCCCTCAGTCGGTTCATTGGCGATAATAGCATAGCGGGATCCAACTTTGGACCTCACGAATTCATCTTGCCACCGCGTTATCAATTTCCCAGCCAGAGTGAGAGTGGTGCAGCCGTCGGCCCGCGGTTGACTGACCGTGGCAGCCTTGCGACTGTCGAGCTGCGCCTGCACGGCTTTGGCTTTAGACGCAGCAACATCCCCGAACTCGGCGACGAACTGGGCCAAGAACGCATTCGAGTCATCCTGGAAGCACTCAACCACGACCTCGGTCAACGCCCCGATGCATGCGCGGTCGCCGGTGGTGATGGCCGTCTGCACGGTAAGGCGAAGGATGATGCGCAAGAGGAAAAGGGGAATCATGAAGGGCTTGGGACCAGTCGGGGAGAAGAAGACGTAGTCGCGCGTAGGGACTGCGTCAAGATACTGTATTTGCCGGATAAGGGCAGGAGAGCGCGTGTAGCCGTCGCGCGCAGGTCCCATTCTCTTGAGGAGGAAAACCGCATCAGCCAGCGATGCCTCGGTGTGGATAGATGGGATCTCGACGGCCGCGGGGGTGAGTTCCTTGCCGCAAATCTTCTTGTGGTTTGGCCAATGGGATATCTGACAGGCCCTGCGAATATTGGGTCCACTGAAAAAGGGATAAATCGCGTCCAATGCGTACCTCGAACAGTAGTAGACTTTGTGCGACACCTTTTGGATGCATTTCTTACAGACCATGAAGCGGGGATCATCGTCTCTTTCTGGGCGTCTACAACCATCGCAGATTTTGCCCAGGCGATAGACCGGCGTCTCGTTTGGTGACTCGCTGTTGGGCTTCTTATTGGGTGGCCTCTTCGACCACGAACCCCAATCTAGCGTGCTCGACTGGATGCCGTTCTTTGTGTACGCGAACTCGGGCGGCCGGGGGCTTCCGATGATGGATAGAGTCGTATTGTACAGGAAGTCCGCTGTGCCAATTTCAACTCCACGAATAGGCAAGGTCGAAGAACTTACTAAGAAACTTGTCGCGCAGTACGATCGACAGCTGCAGTTCTGCTTCACGTCCGGCCCTCTGAAGACGCTCAATCGTTTCCTCCTTCCATTCCGGATGCAAGTACGAGATGCAACGGTCCTCCATGAGGCTCACGTCGCCCGCTGGAACATATTTTCTCAGCAGGGCTAGAAATCCTTCGCCGTTCTCGGTTTCCAAAGACGCAAGAGTGATGTCGCAGCTATACATTCGTAAAGCCGGCGCGAAGTGCGGTTCATTCAAGCAGCAGCGCAGGAATCCCTCGAGTATATGCGCTTCTCGCGCCGCGGGGGTGAGTGTCTTCCAGCAAAAATTCGGCTGAAGAACGCTTGTAACGGCCAACACACGTAGCTCTTCCTGCGTCCGATGGGTTCCGCGCAAAAGGCTGTGGCTAGAACGCAACCCCTCCTGCATACCACCGGGGAACATTTGCGCTGCACGAGACGTCAAGAGTTCCAAGTTGCCGACTACCGGTTTCAGTGCGGGAAAGAGACTCTCCCAAGCAGCGTTCCACTTGGCGATACCGCCTCTGAAGTCTAGGACTCCGGGCATTTTCGCCTCGCTCGGAACTTGCTCCGCACGTTGTGGCATGAAGGAGAAGAGAAAGGAAGGGATCGTGAGAAAACGTGGCCGTCTTTGGCTTTGTTGTGCGATGACGGTTCGGCCCCTTCTCTTACGTCTGACGAAGATCGACTCCGTTTTGGAGAGATTTCAGTGGAAGTACCCAGTAAATTGACCTCAATACGATTTTCCAACTCCAAAAGAGCAAAAATAGATCAACAATCAACCCTAATTTACATTAACCCATTTGCCAGTCGGCAATGTACAGTGGCGTCCGAGTCGGCCGTGAATTGACCAGCAATGCAGTTCAGATGTGGAACCCGAGGCGCTGGTCCAGATTGCCTACCTGGATTGCAAATTTCCAACGATATCGAGTACACGCGGGTTGTGACTCCCTCTTCTTCACCGGACTTTACGATGATCGAGATTTCGGCCCAGGTTGAGCTCGGTTTCTGGAGCGCGTGGCACGGTCAGGAGCTGCGTCGTGGATCTTGTCAAAGAAATGGAGCACCAACCTGGATGTTGAGCTCAGGGTCGTACAACGTCTCGCGCTTCACATGCACTTTGACGTTGACGTTGACGCCGTCCCCGCCGTGGTGGTCCGAGTTCTCGCGCGATCCCGAGTTGGGAGGGAGGTGCAGCGATACCATACCGTGGCTGTTCATCTTGGTGTTCGACTCTTTCGAGCAGTTGTTGAAGAGTGCGAGGAGGCAGTTGGTATACAGTTTCCCGATGATTGCTATTCTGTGGATCATTCGGTTCTCAACACGCAGACGTGGTTAGATCTGAGGACCTGGAAAACCAAGCAATCACACCCGCTTTCAGTCGAAGTGGAAACATGTTAGCCGGCCCTTATCAGGGTAAGGAGGCAGTTGCATGCGTACAGGTGAGAGCGTTGGTTTCGACGATGAGGCGAATGAGGCGCGAGATCATGTTGCGGTTTGAAGGCAGAGCTCCGCTCGTGTAACAGCTGTAAATAAATTTATGACGATGTCAGCGTCTCTGCGCATGATATCGCGGCTGGGACGCACCGTCCATGAGAGCACTGTTGCAATGGCGATATCGGCCACAGCCTCTCCGACAATCCATCCCTACGCCAAAATTAGGAAAGCAATGAATAACTCGGGGTGGCGACGTACTGTTTCCCCAACGGCGTTTTTGGTGAGCAGCGAGAGGTGTCCCATTTGGTGTCCTTGTTCATCGACGCTGATGAATTCAAACGAATAAACCGAGAACTGAATAGACGCACTCGGATACCTGTGTAGATGCCCGCACTAAATTGCGTCAACAAAACCTGACGGGGAATTTCGGTAACGCGCTGAAACGGAGAAAAACAGGTTGGACGGACGAGGAAAACAGCGGCAGGGATGACGATTCCTTTGCGCAGGAAATAAATGCGCCAACAGTAGAACGTTTGTACAACGATGGCGATCATGGAGTCGAGGACGGGCACGTCCCACGAGTTCAGAAACTGTTGGCATATGTATCAGCAAGGGAGGCGGAGGCCACCGAGGGGCTTGATGGTGGCCCGGTCATCCTGGCAGTTTTCGTGATAGAAATCTGAGACGAGGTCAGGATTGCGCACACGGCAGACAGATAAACAGGGGATCGTTCACGAACATGCCTGCACCGCCACAACTCCCATACCGCACCAGGTAAACAAAATCACTAACAGCTGGCGTAGCGAATCTTAGCTCATAGCGATTTTCCAGGACGAAAAGTTAGGCAATTCACTGTCGGCCCTGTGCTGAGGTTGAGGTTAGACGCGATCCATAAAGTCAGAAACGCAGGCGCACATTGTAGGGGAAATCAGATAGGACATGGCGGTCGCTGAGAGACCTTGGGATCAATCTCCATGGCAGCATGGCCTGCATAATATTTAGACCTTCTTGAATCCCATGCAATAACCTTTTGATGCGACGTCAAAATTCTCCTTGCTGATCTTTCCCATGTTCCACGCGATGCGACAGGCGGGGCAAAGCTCTTGGGAATGAGTCTCGTGAACGAACAGTACGATTTTCTGTTCAAACGGCATATCATCTACATCCGTACGAGCGATAACTTATGAAAGATTGATGCCTGCTGACATATTGAGATTGTTTGTGCGCCGCGACTGACTACGACCTGCGACATCGGATTTGTTAACTTCGCGGAGAATTGAAGGCTTACAGAATGCGTGGGTTATACACCACCGTCGAGGCGTAAGCCCGGATTATCATGTTTTCCCCGTTGTTAGGAAAGATCTTGGCTCCCATCTTCCTCGATAATATTTCGAAGGCCTGGAAAGATCAATGGTCACTGAAGTCATCCCATCTCCAGGAAATGGACTTTACGGTCGATTTCTCCGCATAACCTCTTCGCGATAAAGGCTTTCGCTCGTGCCCAATAATCATCCGCACCCGTGCGCGCGCCCATCTGCCAGTCGGCCACGTACGCAGCGCTCGTCATGTAAACAATGCGCGGATCTTCGGCGAGCTCGTTGTCGCATGCGTGCTTGGAAAGGCCAACGTCTGCACTCCGCCGCAGGTAGATAAGAACACGCAACGATCTGCATTTCTGCAGGAGCATAAGCGGCGCCGGCTTAGTCTCGCGGTGGTTGTAGCCTTTGAAAGAGAGTGTCAGATGCGGGATGAGGGCGAATCGAGAGCCAGCCGTATTCCCATTCCCGAGGTAAAATACCTCGAGATGCGTAATGTTGGAGAACAGTGGATGCGTGAAATCGGCCACGCCGTCGAATAGGGCCGTCAAATCACCCGGGCAGGTCGAAAGGATCAATCCTGCGGCGGGAAGCAATCTGCAGTCACCTATCAGCAGATGGCGGGCAGTCCTGTGGAACAATGAGGCTGGTTTCGTTTCCGATTGAATTAACGCAACAAAGGCTTCCGCGTTGGGAGAGGGGAGACCCTTCAAGTAAAATGGTCCAAAGACAAGTGTCCGATATGGCAGTGGCTCGGTCTTGAAATCGGTCAGGTTGGAGGCAAGGCGAGAGACCGAAACACACCATTCCTTCGCTCGCCATGCGACCAGCATCAGATTGAGGATGCAAAGAGGTTGGTCGTGGGCAGCCAATTCAAAGATCTTGCGCTCCAGTTCTGAGGGGAAAGCGGGATTATACCCCATCGTGCAGAAACTTCTGACGGCGAATTTGAAGTGATTTCCAGATGCTCAACTGCGATGAAATACAAGCGATGCTGGGTTGGTGGTGGTTTGAGAACAAGCTGCGAATGATTGCCGCGCCGATACAAGACCAAAGCCAAAGCACCGCCTGGCGATCGACGCACAACTAGCGCCCACCATTTGATGGCTCTCACGTTACCCTTGGGCCTCATCTCCCTGCTCTTGTCTCCATTCTACTTTTCTGGTTTTACTGGTCCGTGATCCACAATAACCTAAAGTTACATAGCGGTCAAATTCTGAAGAATCTCTGCTAGTACCTTGCGAATTCTGGACTGCGGATCCGGATTCCGGAAACGACTTCAAGGACCTAACAACCAACTTCGCTGCTTCCATGGCTTTGAAACTGCTTTTCCCAACAGTCTCACCAATGTTCAGCCTTGAAAACCCGACTTATCTCGCTTTGAATTCACCCGAACATCCGAATACAGCGTACCGCAATAACGACCGTCGGACCGGTGTCTCCGAGCCCAAACATTCCCTCTGTGGACCCACTTGACACGGGGCTTTCAGATCTGTCTGTCCGGAATGCGGAAGATTAGTCCAGGAGCCTGAGTTACTCATCCCATTCGAGATGCGGCTGGAAAGAGAAATGAAGATTCGACGCGACAGGTTTGCGGCCAAGGGGCCTGCAGTATATCTTAACTCACGCACCTACAAGCTGTTTCTGCATACCTTCTTGCCTGCTCATTCCGTCGTTATTTTCTCCCCGGCGAAGAAACACTTTCATTGGTCTACGATTCAAAACGAATACACAGCAAAGCACGAAAATGGATCAATTATCATGCAAGGTGGACATGCAGGAATATCTTTGAGAAATGGTTTTAACAAGATATAATACGCGGGACTCTGTGCAAGAACTTTGTGGATCATTGACGCTGACGGCGCTGAATATCGGTGAGCGGATTAATCCGACTGGTTAACCCCTCCTCATTACCGGAACTCCAGGCTGAGCTAAGGTGATTGATTACATTATCCAGACGAGCGTGGACCAATGAACTCACCTTCGAAGATCTGCGCGACCACCATTCGCGAAGGTCCTTGATGACCCTGCGCGTAACCTCTAGCGGCGATACCTCGGAGGGTTTATCCGCAACATCGACATAGCAGGATCCGCTTTCAGTCCTCAAGAATTCGTTTTCCCACCGAGTTACCGCTTCGCCAGCGCAAGGGGCACTGAGCTGCGCCTGAACGAGCTTGATCGCAGAGGCGCCGGTTTCACCGTATTCCTGGACGAGCTGGTGCACAAACTCGTGCTGCTGGGTTAACGCAGGAACCAGCATCTCCATCACCGCTGCGATGCATCCAGGGTCACCGGTAGCCATTGCCGTCTGCACGGTGAGGCGGAAGACGAAGCGCCGCAAGAATTTAGGAATCCCAACAGGCTGAGGACCCATAGAAGTGAAGAACACATAGTCGCGCGATGGGGTGGCGTCAAGATACGTTATCTGCCGGACAAGAGCGGCTGAGCGGGCGTATCCGTTGTGCGCTGGTCCAATGCGCCGCAAGAGTAACACGGCTTCCGCTAGCGATGCCTCAGTGTAGAGGGTGACGTCCTTGACGATGGCACAGGTGAGTGCCTTGCCGCAGATCTTTTTGTGGCTCGGCCAATCCGACACTTGGCAGGGTCTACAGCAATCGTTTCAAATAGCGACGCATTAAAGGGAGCGAACCGCTAACCTTGAGCAGTAGTAAACCTTGCGCGAGACGTTCTCATTACATTTTTTGCAGACGGAGAACTGGGCGTCGCTCCTTTCCTCCGATTGACAACCGTCGCAGGCGCGCGCGAGGCGATACACCGGTACCGCGTTTGGTGATTCGCTGGTGAGCTTCTTCCTGGTTGAGTCGGATTTGACTGCCTCAGATGGCAGGATGACGCCAATGACCGATGAAATGGTATGATGCAAGAACGCCGCTGCAGAATTCATCTTGAATTTTGACAGATATATTTAGTCGGGAGACTCACAAAGGAACTCGTCGCGGGCTGCTACACGCCCTTGCACTTCTACTTCGTGTCCAGCGCTCTGGAGACGCCCCATTGCTTCATCGGTCCATCCCGGATGCGGGTATGATATGCCCCCGCCCTTTGACACGCTCACCTCACCGTCCGGAACATATCTCCTCAGGAGGGTGAGAAATCCTTCGCCGTTGCCGCTCTCCAGAGACGAGAGCGTGATGTCGCAAGTAAGCATCCGGGAGTTTGGCCCATAAATGGGTTCAATCGAGCAGGTTCGCAATAGTCCCTCGAGCATGTGCGCCTTTCGCGCTGCGGGTGTGAGTCCTTTCCAGCAGAAATTCGGCTGGAGGACACTTGTAACGGCGAACGCGCGCAACTGCTCCTGCACCCTACACAGCCTGCGCATGGTGTGGTAGTTGTGGACCAAATCCTGCTGCGCGGATGCCGGGGACGATAGCGAACCTGCAACCAATGTTTCCAAGTTGCCCACTGTCGAATTGAGCACAGGAAACCGAGCTTCCCAAGCGGCGTTCCACTTTGCAATATCGTCTCTGAAGTCTGGTATTCCCGGAGCCACAGACACCGATTTCTGTTTCGGGGGCGGCATGAGAGAAGAGCGTCCTGAAAAAACGTGGCTTCTTTGCTTTGCACTTGTTGAACCTGCCGGTGCGTGGGCTGTCCAGAACATTCTTGTTTACGTCTAACGTTCTTCTGCGTCAGCCACTTCTTCCTGAGCCCCACTCTACGTCGAGGCACTTTCGTTGTTACCAGTATGCATTCTTCTCTCCGGCTCACTGCTCTGGCCGCTCTGGCATTCACCTTCGCGTAAGTAACCTACGCGCTCTCTGGGGCGCACGGCTTATGCAAATCCCTCAGAGAACAGAATCGAAGACATTATGGACGATAAACTCAAAGGCAGAGAAAGAAGCAACACGTACATCATCCATCAAGCTGATCTGGTGGTGCCCGCCGGGTACGTGCTACTGGATCCCATCGGTATTTCTACCGCTCCCCAAAGATTTAAGCGCTGAGAGCGAAAAGAAGGGTCCTGAAATTTTCTTCTTTACTGTAAATTCTGTAATTCAGGACGCTCCAACAAACAAAAAAAAGCCAGAACTGAATGGTCCAAGCCCGAGTCGAACGGGCGTCTGCTGGCAAACGGGTGGATCGATGATCGATGACGTAGGGCAGGCGCGGCCGATCCGCCTTTGGACCGTGCTGAAGAGACCTGAGGGTAGAATTTATCAGAGGGAAATGGATGGGGCTGGGGACCGGCGCGAAGAGGGGATATTCGTCGTCATGTCCGCCTCTTGTGGAGGCATTCTGATAGGCCGCGTGCGACTCCTGGATACATTCGAAAACAGGTTGAGCTGATGACTGAGCGAGAAAGGGCGCACTCCTCACGCAAACCCCCATCCTAAAGTGTGAGCATCCTTGGGCCATCAAACCTAGAAACCGGGACAAGAAGAATCAACCCATGTTGAACCCTCTGTGGGACGAGATAAACTTCGCTGCGGTCGACGGGCGCAAGATTGCGCACGACATTCAGGAAACCATAGCATCGAACAAACGCTCACCGGAAGGATTTAATGCATCGGCCACTGTTTGATGGGGATTCATCCCAGAAGTGAAACGTAGTCCATATGCAGACAAGAGGTCGATCCACCATCGCAAACCCTACTCGTTCGACTTGAGCTAGACTCAATGTCAACGTTCGTTGGTGGAGACTATAAGAGAAAAAATTACCTACTTTGATCCGAGTACGACATACAAACCGAGGCCAAGGTCGCTCCCTCCAATTCGAGAACTAAGAGTTCAGGACATGGCTCGGTGACGCGTGGAGCGCAGCTGCACATCATAAGACGACAAGCATCTATGAGTCCCGCGAGCCCTGCCCGTTCAATTCGGACCCGAGCCAATGGCTATTCTTCCGCTGCGTCTGTTTGCGCGCGCCTTCCAAGTTTCTTTCGGCAATATTTCCTCTTACCTTTAGGAATGAGTTAGGCCGGTGAGGTGGTCCATTTAAATAACCGCCCTGGAGCAAAATTAAGGATACGTCGAGCATGCAGCTGATCTGGCGGCGCCTGCTGGCGCGCCAATCGATAGAATCCGCCTTTCCACCGCGCCCCCGAGATTTTGATATTGAAAGTGAAACGGAAGGGTCCTGAAGTAACGAAAAAGAAAATCAGGACGCTCGAACAAGTAAAAAACAGATACAATCGCAGAATGGTCCAAGCTCGAATCGAACGGGCGGCTGCTGGCAAACGAGTGCATACATTGATCGGAAGAACGTAGGGCAGGCGCAGCCCTTTGGACCATCCTAAAGGGATTTCAGCCCTGCGGAAGGAAAAGCAGGAAAAGATAGGACTCGCCAATTAAAAGATTTTGTCCGAAAACGTGGTCCAAGCCCGAGTCGAACGGGCGTCTGCTGGCAAATGGGTGCATACATCGATCATAGGGCAGGCGCGGCCATTCCGCCTTTGGACCGTGCTGAGGATATGTGAGGGACAAGGTAGACTAATCGACAGTGGGAGGAGCTACGGTAGGAGAGACGATGCGGAGCGAGGACCATGTCAGAGCGAAGGTGACGGAGAAGCCAAATATTGAGAGAATCTAACTGTGGCAATGAAATTGCCCAGCTGCGAAGGAAGCATCGGCTTCACTTCGCGTCTCGGTCCAGAACGGAGGAGGGTCTCCCGCGACGAAGGGGTGCGCGAGAGGAGCGCCTCGGAACGGAAGAAGTCTTGATGATCGTGAGGAGCGTTCTGGAACGAGAGCGGGTCAATTTCATGTACGCAAGGTGCTCCCGGGCAGGAGAGACGAGATGAAGCCCGAAAACACCAAGCGTGAGCGAAGAGCGCAACGGGGAGGCGGGTGGGGTCGAAAATCTGCGATGCGGGCTCGAGGGCGCCAGAGACGGCGAGCGCGCGAGCAGAGAAAAGATGGTCACACGGGTGACCAGATCACGGAAGATGCCGCTCCTCCGTGTCTCCCCGTCTTCCTTGTCTTCCACTCAGGCAGGCTCGCAAGCTCACCTTGCCTGAGCTCGCACGTAGTTAATGGGAGGGAAATGGATGGGTGTCGGGTACCGCTGCGAAGAGCGGAGATTCGTCGTCGTGCGCGGACGTCTGATTCTTCATGCGAGGCGATCGGATAGACTGCGTGCGACTCCTGGATACATTCGAGAACGGGGAGAGTTGGCGACTGAGCGAGAATGGGCTTACTCACCGGGCAAAGCTCCGTCCTAAAGCGCGAGCATCGTGAACCTACAAGCCGAGCGAGAATCAGCGATCTCTGTCGGACACTCTGTGGGACGAGATAAATTTCGCTGCGGTCGACGAGCGCTGCCCAGGGCGTATCTATGCCAAAAGGAGGGGGAGGGGTCATGTTCAAAGTCCTGAAATCCAAAATAGAAGATTAAGAAGGACGCAAAATAAAAGGAGAACTGTGCGCGGGGCAACAGCCCAGGAACGAATGCACGAGCGGATACGCTTGAGGTGGATTCGGCTTTCGTGGTAGGCGTGGATTTAAATTAATTCGCAGATGTAGATATACAAGATGGTTTGCGAGGGTTGTTTATGGATATGGTACACGGCTGATTGTGGCGCGTCTATGCCCGGAGGCCAGTCCGGGTGGTCCACTATATTTTGGCGCGGTGTCGGCTTGATTTTGCAGCCGCGGACGGCAAGTGAGGTACATCGGATAGAGCTGGGGGTTTGGAGCCTGATTCTAGTCGCAGCGCATCTCGACACTGCGCACGCGGAATGTATCGCCCTACGCGCGCGCGTCAGCGGTAATGTCGACTTAGCAAGAAAGATAATACGCACACAGAGGAAGAACGCGCGCATGGTCATCGTCCATCGAGCGAGTCCACAAACGTCTTGAGCAGCTCTGGAGCGTTCCACACGGCGGCCGCGCCGACGAAAATGTACCCCGCGCCCACGACGAAGAAGTGTATGTAGAACCCGAACCACGCGATCGCTTTGAAAGCCCAGAAGCCCCACCTTCCAGCATATCAGCGTCATTATACCTTTCGCAAGTCAGATGCACGCAAGACGTACCGGACGAGCGGCATCGTGGTCTTGAAGATGGTGTAAATCAAGAGCAGTACGACCAGCACGAGGCGCGGCCGGCGGTAGCGGTAGGAGAGCGCAATGAGCGCGATAAGGATGAGAAATTGGGACCAAAGGGAGTAGGCATTGAGGTAGGGGAAGGGCAGGAAGGCAAAGCCCATGGTGGTCGTGTGCAAGTGGAGCGTGACTCATGTCTCAGAGGACGTGACGTGTGACGCTGACGCATCCAGGCGCTTAACCTTTGCCGTTCACCACCAGCACGCGATATCGACTGTGTGCTGCTGCTTCTGCGTTGGAACGATAGGCAACCGCAACCCTCGCTCTCCCGGGGATTCTCATGCTCCTCAGCCTGCCGAAAATCTATAGTTCCTTACGTCGCTGGCTGGATTGCGTGGTTCTACCACCTGCTGAATGTGCGATTTCATCCGGTCTTATCCAATTCCTAGTTTTGTGGATGGCACTTCACTGCAAGGTCTGTCAGAAATCAAGAGAACGAAACGACTGTAATCTTCCGAGCTTTCAGTCTCGCAAACGGAGGGTGGTACGGATTGCATTCTGCATGTTAATATTGAATGACTCATGAACACGAACATCAGCGGCATTTTCTTTCCTCGACGGGAGTGGCTATCCGTACGAATCCTTCCCCGGATTCCTTTCTCTTTCCTGGGCTCGCCTTCGAATGCAGAGGACGGCAAGGTTCCGAATTTTAACATAAAGGGCACAAATATTGTCAACAATATACTACGACGATGGACAAGCGTTTCCTCGCCGCAGTGAGTAGCTACAAATACAGGATTAACTATTTAGATAACCGACCAGCCTTTTTGCTCGCGGTGCGTAGCTAGCTACAATGATACATGCGACTAGGATTAACTATTAACACAACAGGTTTCGCAGCGTAGGCGTGCGCATATTAGCGGTGGGATTATGGTTACGGGCGTCGCAGTGCCCACTGTGACGAGTTTTACTTCAGCTCGCGCAGGCTCTTGAGGACGAACTTCTCGTCCTGGTTCCACTCGCCCGACCACCCCGCCTCCGAGCGCTTGAGGACGTTCCGGTGCCCGTCGCGGTGCCGCCGCCCAGATGCGTCCGTGCCAAGACGCTTCTGGTCCAGCGGGCGGTACGCCTGGCTCGAGGCGCGGCGGATGGCGTACGGGAACCACGGACACTCGGCCGACGCGCTGGGGAGCCCCTCAGAGGCGGTGGACTTGCGTCCCGAAGCGATGGACTTGTCCTCCGAGGCAATGGACCTGCGCTCCGACGCGATAGGACTTGCGCTCCGAGGCGGAGGACAGGCGCTCGGAGGACGCAGTGCTCGCCGAATCGTCGAGCGTCTCGTCGCCCGCGGCGTCGGGAGAAGCGATGGGTGGCAGGATGGGCGCGCCAGCGGGGAAGACGAGCTCCACCGGGACGCTCTCGCCGAGCGTACGCGCAAGCCGCGCCATCTTCTTCCGCCGCGCCGTGAGCGCCGCATCGAGCGGCGGGACGCCGTCCGCCATAGGCTCGGATTCGGAGGAGGGCGACTGGGGCACGGCCGGGCAGGACGTGGGGCGGCCCCATGCCTGCGAGCGCACACGCCCCCGCGGGCGGGGCGGGGCAGTGTTGATGCGCAGCAGGAGCGTCGGGCGTTGGGTGGACGCGGGGGTGGCGGCAAGGGACGAGCGCCGCGGGGGCGCGGTCTTCCGGGTCGCGCTCGCCGGGGAAGAACGCCGAGCCCAGCGAGAGCACGGATGTGATGGTCGCCGGGCGCTCGGGGCTGGGCTCGAGCGGCGACTCGGGCTCCGGGACGGGACTTGGGGCGCGGGCGGGCGTTAACATGGGCATGGGCTCAACTAGGAGCGGCGTCGTGCCGAGGAGGGCGCTGAGCTTGCGCGTGGAGCGCATGAGGCGCACGCGCTGGGGCTTCGGCAGGGAGTGGGTGGTCGGTGGCACAGCGGCGATCATCGTGAGTCGTGGGGGAAATGAAGCGAGTGTGGATGTCGTAGACGGTCGAGAGCAAGGACAAGAGCAAGAAGAAGAAAAAAGACTGCGCACAATTATACTCATGGCGATCGGTGAGTCCAGTGTTTATATATGATAGACGGTTTCAAATGGATCTGAAACAGGACAAAAAACGTCAATCTCGTGGCAACTGTTTCTGCGTCCTCTTCGCGGCCTTTTGTCTTACTCATCTCTGAACAGATAACTGGGGTGGAGCGCAACGCCCGTGGTACGCCCTCGATGACTCCTCCCTAATCTGGGTTCTTCGGCGTTTCAACGACACCTCGACATCGCTTCCTCAAATGACATGCACAGCCTCAAAACCTTTGTCTATTCCTGGATTAAACGCATTTCCTCGGACGACGTTTCGGCCTCACGGCGTTTTTGTTCAAACAAATTGGGTGTGAGTCAAGTCTCGTCTCATCTGTTGACCCGCGTTGTCCTTGTTTCGGTCGCCCCGCAGTTTTTCTGTGAAATCTTTGTCTGTGATGCGTCGTTTGGGCGTGCGAGTCCGTACCGTGGACTGTCTGTCCGATCTGACGACCATCAGGGTCGCTTTTCTTATTACCGTACCCACCGGAGCCATGCGCCTTTCTTCATGCATCGCTTGTTGGGAATATTCAATCTTGGGCGAATGTTCTGGATCATACCTAATCACACCGGATACTTAAGTAGCGTACAAGCGCCTGTATCCTTACGTGTTTGCAGAGCTCAGCCAAACACGAATCCTTTGGTCTTACTTCCTCTGGTCCTGAGTCGAACCAACCTCGGATTATTTTAACATCGCTGCCATTGCACTACCGTGGAGCTAATTTGTCTTTCGCAGACTTGGCCTGACCAGCCCGGCTCTGCAACGTGAACGTCGGAGATGAGCCACATATAATTTTGCCGAGAATATTTCCCTGGCCATTTAGGGATCTTGACATTACCAGCGCACCGAGCGTCACTGTACTCTCTGCACGCTCAAAAAGTTGTGGCATGTGTGCTGGGGAATCTGTGCATCTCCTGAGGGAACTAACCTACCGCGCGTTCGACGTCGAAGCCAAATATCGAAGCTATGGCACGCCTTGATCTCCTTGTCATTGTCAGAATCCTTGATATAACCCACCTTTGATCGTTCAATTGTCGTTCTTCATTTTGGAAGACTTTCCATGACTATAGACAAAGTTCCTTCGAGTTATGATTCATCCAATGGGACGAGCCAGACAACAGTGTGGCAGACCCGTTTACATACTTCTATTTTATCCTCCATTCCGAGAATGTGATCGATTGGTGGGTCATAATTCTCAGTATTAGTACAGTTGGACGTCGATTGGATCAAGATCTACCGAACGTAATGCATCAGAGCTTGCCGCGGGAGGTATGTACAGTTGATCACTGACCATGCAGCAGGGACATCGCTCACGCCTCTCGAAGTGAACGCAACTCTGAGAAACTGAGTATCTCGGCCTCCTCCGCGGCGTAAAACTTGTGCTTGATGTACTCGGTGAAGCTGTCCGTCGCAAAATGCTGCCCTCTGGAATCTGTCTGGGAGCAATGAACTTTCGTTAGGAGTGGTAGGCTGCTCCTCAGCTTAGTAGCTGACTGAAATAGCGGATGGGGAATCTGCTTCAAGGGCCAATCGAATATCGGATGGGTCGGGTGGTGTTGCGGCCATGTAACATCCACGATGATGCCAGTGTTTAGGCTCACGGACAAGGATTCCAGCATGGGGGTGCAAGTCAGAAGTGTCGACAAGATGGAGTCGAACTGGTTGAATGGGAGTATGAATTGCAATTTCAACACTCGGAGGACTGGAAACGATTCCAATTGAAGAACAGGAGGGACGCCTGTCCAGTAACCTCGGTCAGTAGATTATAATTACAGAGACGCAATAACATACGGTCAGCATATATTTCGAGGTGTTCCAGAGTCGGCTGAATGTCTGATTCGAGAAGAAACGCCAGCCACGGCCCTGACTCTGCTGTACTGAGTTGCAAGTGCAGTTTCCGGAGCCCTTTGAGCCGTCGATGAAGATCAACATCGAGGATAGATTTGTATCGGCCATCATCTTGGAATCCCACAAATGCCCCGACGACAATCTCCTTGAGATTTGTGTTGGCTGACGCGTCGCGCGGTCCTGACATGAATTTAGGCGGGTCAGAGGTGATATCCTCCCGGAAGCTGATCGTGTTGATTGAAATCACTTCGAACGACGAGGTGGCGTAAAGGATGAGGGATAATGGCACGCCCCTAATGTGCGCCAGGGAAAGGGATCGGAACTGTGGTTGGACGTATATGTCGCGAAGCAAGCAGGTGACGCCGGAAGGCATTTCTTCCCATATCAAGGTACGGGGAAAGGCGAAGATGGCAAGCCGCGTAAGCCGTTCCGAGACGCTTCGTAGAAGATTTTCGACAAGATTATGGTCCTGACCGGGTTGCAGGCATAGCGTTAGATCGCACACATACCCCGCAAGATGCGGCGACATGGTGAGCAACTCGCGAGCCCTTTTGAAACTGAGTCTGGGTATCTGAGTGGGGTTGGAAGGAATCTGGCGGAGGTCTTGACAGAAGCAGAGGGCTCGAAAAAGGTGTCGTTGGCTGCAAACGAGGAGAGACTTGGAGGCTAGTGAGCAGGCCCTTAGACTGTCCTTGCCCTGGACCTCGCCGACGATGACCTCTAAGAGCTCGTGCGGTAGTGATGGGGGCGACATAATGGTCAAGAGCAGGCTTAGAACAAGCGCTGGCTGCGCAATTGATCTCCGAGATTTTTGCGGACGAATCAGACACAAACATCCGTGCGGTTCGGAAATTTTGATTAGAACTCATGTCTTGCCGTTCTTCTCCCGCGGTTTCAATTGAGCATTGATCCAGAATCCTACTTAAGCGCTGGAACTACATTAGCATTCAATGCCCTTATTGAAACACTGTGACTATATCCTTTTGTGGAGAGCCTCAGCAATGACTGATAAATATCGAAGTACGAGACGGAGCGACAGAGATCAACAGCATGAGAGCTACGGAAATGAACCCGGTTATAGTAGAATTCGCCATCCCAGAGAGCAATGTGGCACCGGCAAATGTAAATTGAACTAAGGAATAATCCGGAGTAGGTTTCGCACATTGGCAAGACAGCACCATGTTTGTTTTATATCAGTAAACGAGACTTACAGAAAGATAGCTTCAGTAAGTCTTGGGATACTCCAAGTCGGGGTGCGAGAGCACATTAGGGTTGAACCTCAACAGTCCATTTCCGCATTAGCCGTCTGAATGATCAAACAATCTAATTAGTTGTCTCAAGAGTTATCTAATCTTATCTGTATCCGCTCAAGCGCCCAAGGTTTGATGCGCCTTACCACCGAGGCACGTCAGTTACTGGGGTCCAAGACCGATGCTATTCCACCCCACGGCTCCCTAGAAGTAGGCTTTTGAAGGTCTAAGTTGAGTCGGTCTAGGAAGAACTTACATCACCCAGTTGGAGGATTTTCTGGAGTTTTTATTCTCGTCTCCTTGACGGGACGTAGGAACAATCAAGAACCGAAACCGCCCCTGCCTCATTTGTTCATCACCGAAATCATCCCGTGAAGCCCTCAAAGACCTGGCCGATCAAAGAACCTGTGCTATTATGTGCCAGTCAATCTAAGTCTCTGAAGTATTCCGTCCTCTTCTCCTCCCCTCATGGCAGCAATGAGCACCCTCTTGAACATTACCCTGACTGCCGCTGGTTTTGTCTCTACGCCTTTCAACCCCGGGTTCGATATCTCCGCAGTGGCTGCCCGCGCTCGGTCCCTCCCTACCCACTCTTGGGAACTTGGCACCGCCGCACAAGCACTGCTCGAGCTCGAATCCCCGCTGCTCTCCGTCTTCGGACCAACCCCATTCCCCGTCCCCCCACTGCGCTCTGCGCTGGTCCCCTCCCTCGCCTATGCCGCGCCGAAAATCACCTTGGGAACGATCGGCCTCTCTAACGGCGGCGGTGCCGTCGGAGATCCAGCGAGTCTCGGCGTTGCTGCGGTGATGTTGGGCAAGACAGACACGAAGTTTGACTCTGCCGCGCAAAATGAGATCGACTACCTGATTAATGACGCGCCGCGGTGGCCGAATGGGGCTATCTCCCAGCGCGCAGACGTCCCAGAGCTCTGGTGCGTCTCAACCTCTCCCAAAAAGAAAATTACAAATCAATCTTTTTGTATGCAGGGCCGACTTCATGTACATGGCGCCCCCCTTCCTCGCGTACTTCGCCGCGGATACCAACAACGCATCCCTCCTTGAAGCGGCGTACTTGCAATGCGGACTTCAACGCGAGGTGCTCCTCTTCGGCTCGAACTCAGCGAGCACCTCCCGCGCAGGTACTTCCGCAACACACGGACGCTGGCACCACATCGTCGGGCCTGAGAGCGCTGATCCAGGGCTGTGGAGTACCGGCAACGGTTGGGCCGCTATGGGTATGGCGCGTGTCTTGGCCACCGTGGTCAAGGCACCCGTCGCACAGGGAAAATCGTGGCAAGCTGGCGCCGTGGCAGACCTGACTGCTTGGATAAAAGAGATTATCGATGGTGCGCGTAGTTCGCCCATGGACGGTGGGCTGCTGAGGAACTATTTGGATGATACGGTGAGCGCCCATGGGTTCGGTGAGATTTCGGGAAGCAGTTTGCTGGCAGCAACCGCCTACCGCATGGCCGTACTCGCGCCCGCGTCTTTCCCTACGGCTACATACGTCGCATGGGCCGATAGCATCCGCACGGCGCTGGGCGCGAATGATGCAGCGGGAAATCCGCATGTTAGGACAGACGGGACGGTAACGCCCGCGGTAAACCCGCTGGGGTGGACCGACACGACCCCATGGACAGCTGGGAGGTGAGTGTGTCTTCTCGTTTGTGGTGGGGGGCTCCTACATTAATTCTCATTTTCTGCACAGCCCGGAAGGCAATAACTTCGTGGTCCTGCTGTACGCAGCATGGCGGGACTGCATTTGGATGGGGGTCTGTCAGACGTGAGCGCCGTCCAGGCGCCGCAAACCTCCCTGAATGTGAGGCCACCGTCACATTTATCTGAAAAGTACCTCGTCCCCCCCCCCATCCGAAGATCTCCCAGCATTACCGCATCTATGTCAAGACTTGCATAATTAGAATGTACACTAGGAAGTCATGGAAGATTGTCGGAAAAGCACCGGAGTCTGAGAGGCTCTGTTGTTGCCTCAATTTTAAGTATCCCCTCTCACCCATGCTTGATTGAGGTGTCGGTTATTCCGGCTAAACGATGGTGTTTGGTCATGTTGCTGATTGCTCAAGATCCCGCGGAGGTCACGCAGCGGTCACGTGGACATCGTTGAGAACGAAATTTCGTCCAGATCAGATAAAATTCAAAAACAGAACAAGTATCCTGGCACTAGCAACTTCACCACGCCTTTCGACATGTGAGCCGGTCTCATCTCTCTGACGGAAAAGCGCGATTCCAGACTTATTAGTCGTCACCTCGAGGTGAATGTTGGCGCAGCTGCGCTCTGTCAGACGTGGGTGAGCAACCTCATCCTATCAAAGATTCTTCAAGTTGAAATTTCAAGGACGCACGCCAATTTTTATCATTGAGCGACGGGCGCCTGGTACCCCGTCGACTCGCTTGAATTCGAAAAGCCATGTAGAGCTGTCATAATCAGTTGTCAAATCTCCCCGAACGAAACATGTGAATAACTCGCGCGACGAGCCCCGCATTAGTTTGAGGACAAGGGTCGTAAAGTCGAGTAGGCCAGAGACATCCTGGCATAGAATGTATCAACATCAAACCTTAGGATTCAGAACCAGAGCTGAGGGAATGAGACATGTACTGATCGGTTGACCGCGTCTTTGAAGTCACGGCAGAGAACCCTACTCAAACACTGTGAAGCAGACGGCGGCAGTCAAGACAGGAAGGAAAGGATCCAGATATAGGGCATGGTTAAGTGACAGGCAGGAAGATACATATAAGCCGCAATATGACAGTACAATACTTTTGAGCAATCGGTTCATAGTGAATATGCATGTGAGGTCAACTCTCGCTTACTCGGCATCTCCGTCCCCCGCCTCATCAACCCGCCGGCGCTTCGGTGGCGGGCCCTCGGGCGCCTTGAGATACGCCAGGTACCCGTCGCACCGTGCAAAGTGTTCGACGTACTTGGCCTTAGTCGAAAAAAGGTCGTCACAGTAAGCGCACCGGAACCAGTGGGACTTCAGGTGGCAAGCAATGTGCGCGCCCATCTTGTTCAGCGGCACGGCCTTGTGGCATGGTCTCTCGCCTTTAGCGGTATTCCACACGCACGCGATCACCTTGATTTCGCGATTGTGAGCCTTGCACTCCTCAGCCTCCGCCGCGCTGGGAAAGCCATGGCGCTCGGCGAGGTGCCGCTGGAGGTTATCGCGGCTGCCCTCGATGCTGTACTTGCCGCACGACAATGGGGTGCCGTCCGCCTTGGTGGTCACCTTACAAGTGTAGGTTTTGTTTCTATGCTCGGGAAGCGATATATCTAGTATCTGCTGGACAGAGAGCTTCCCCGGCGGCGTCTGCGGAAGGGCAGCGGGCGCAGGTGGCGTCGTTGACGTCGCAGTCAGCCCGGGTGTCACACCACTTGTCGACGCGGAGGCCGTAGTATATCCGGCGGAAATGGTCGGAGCCTTAATATCAGTGTGGGGCTGCCATCCTGAGAGGTGCGTGCTCGAGCCGGCGAGGAGAACATGCGATGACGACGCCGGTGGCATTTGAGTGGCATTGCCGGATCGACCAGGAACGTGAGCGCGCGCCCACGAGCTGCGCCGCAAATATATAAATTAGATGATTGCTTGGACGGGAACGTAGAATGGACGTACGATGGAGCAGTTTCGGTGTACTGAGGAGCAGACGAGGGAGGAAGAGCAAATTGCTGAGGTGCCGGGATGAATCGCTGGACTTGGCTGGCTGTCGGTTGCCTAGAAGGGCTGAGCAAGATCGGGACAGTAAGAAAGATGAGACTGACCATGAATGACTCGCTGCCGACTCGGGGATCGGTGGCCATGGCCTACATGAGAGGCATGAAACAATTAACGGTGGTCCCAACACAATACCAGTGACATACCAAATCATATTGCTCGGATAGTTACCGTACGCCGGGAGCTGACCATGCGCATCTTGGGAGCGTCCGAACGCGGAGGATTGTGGCTCTTCGACGCTACCGATCGGAGTCAGACACAAGACCATAAAGTAGAAACAATGCAGACCTCTCGCGACACGGTCTGGTGACTTGGGTGGAGTGCGTACTGTCGGATCAACGTCAGATCGTGGGCAGGTATGTATAACGCGCAGAACGCACCCATAAATTCCCCATGGTGCTTGCGGCTGCGCAGGATAGTGGCTGTAGTGCGTAAACTGTCCCCCGTATGCAGCGTCTGGGGCCGTCGCGTGTGCCACCATCGCAGTAGTAGTTGGGGCGGCGGTCAGGGCGGAAGTCGGGTAGGCGTCGAAGAGTCCTGAAGTAGTCCCGCAAGGAGGTAGTGCATGTGCGTACGGTCCCATTTGGCTAGGATACCAGTACGCTGTATTCTTCACTCCATGTCGTCGGAAAGGTTGGGGTGGAGCAACGCCAACGGCCTGCGAGGAGACGTCCTTGTGAATACGACTAGCGTCCACAAGCATTCCCATTGGCGCCCCTGCGGAAGCCTGCAGGATAGAGCGAGGGACACGCCGGGACACGGCTTGATACTCGGAAGCGGACGAGGCGGGGTCCATGCCAGGCCAAACTGGCAAGGGTGGCAAGCCTGCTGGTGCGAAGGAGTGTTGATAGGGTGGCTCCTGCACCGAGTCCAGGTAGCAATTGGGAATCGAATATGCCTGCCACTGAGAGGCGACCTGATTGGGCGCCGTCGCGGCCCAAGTGCGTGCAAGAGGCTTGGCCACCGCGCTTTGGGACCCCGAGA
The DNA here is from genome assembly GCA_029289555.1 of Mycena latifolia. Lineage (NCBI taxonomy): Eukaryota > Fungi > Basidiomycota > Agaricomycetes > Agaricales > Mycenaceae > Mycena > Mycena latifolia. Next base: position 107,337 of record JARJLE010000174.1, on the reverse strand, counting down.
TGGGCGGAGACAGCGCAGGCGCCGTGTCCACTGCGGCCTTCGCTACAAATGTGACCATCCCATCGTCTCCCAGGACGGTGTCCCAATTATCTAGTAAATCTTCGATGCTCGCGTGTCCCTCCACCGTCGGAGATGGCAACGATGGTGCAGAGGTAGGCGTCGGAGATGCCGGCGGAGTGAAGAGGGAACCCTCGTATTCCGTGCCTAAATTGTTCTCCATCGTACAGCCAAGGTCCTGAATTATTCTCGGTCGATGGACGGTGTAGAGAGGTTGGGGAAGAGAACGCGACGAAGGTTCGAGGGTTTGATGCAAACAAACGTGACCGCAGTGGTCCGAGTGGCCGACACAATGGAAGCATAGCCACCACGATTGATTCTGCGCTCCTGCGAGAATTTCAAGCAATCCTCAAAGCGGGAACCACGGCTAGGGGGAATATGCGATATTGCGGTGAGCGGCATCGAAGTCGTAGCGTGCTTGAGATACATGGGGCTGAAATATATTCCTCAGAAGAGGACCTTGGCTCAAATGTCAGTTAATGTCGATCTTCATCCTATCTTTGAGACAGTCCCGAAATCCGCGCCTGCGGGTTTGAGTCTTTGGCTTGCGGTGTAGGTCTGATGTGCGACGGATTAAAGAGAAATTCAAGTCTTGGAATCCGATTTAGACCATTCCTCGGCCCCCAGTTCGGTCGCAAGAAACCCAGAGCAAGACTTGAAAATCTTCCAAAATGCCGGACGCTGAAATACCCAAACTGGGCGATTTCGATGGAGTTTCGTATGAGTATCGACTTTTTTGGTTATGGTTTCCAACGAAATACGGAGGTTCAAGGAATCTCAGACTAGATTCAGTGTGGAGGTAAGTTTGAGGATGAAGGCAGGGAGGAAGTAATCGATTCGCCACGTGGCGATTGTTGGGATCAACAATCGATTCCCGTTCATCTTCTGGGGGAAAATTTTAAAACTCTGCATTTGCCGCTTGCTACATCGGGGCTCAGGATTCTTTGTTGGTTCCACTGAAGCAGGGAGGGCTCCGATCTTCTTGTAGAATGGGACACGTGACCTTGGCGCGTACGCACCCATCAGAAGCACGCGCAAATACAACGTCTTGCGGCGCGACTGCATCTGGGCGGGCGTGCGTTCGAAATGAGCATCTACTACACTGCATATGTAACGAATTCGGCGCCCTACATCGAATGGGCAATGAAACACGTCGATTTTTTTTTTCGCGCGCGGGATCGCCTGCCCGATCACAATTTCAAGCGCCCGAAGCGCACCCCACACATCGGCTTTCCGCATGGGTGTTTCGGGAGCATCTGCACGGTTGGTTAACATGACTGTTTAATTTTGTCCATCCTCCACCAATCCTAGCTGCAATCCTCCGCTCATCGTTCTTCCAGGTCGCCTCTGAGTCTCGAGCGATCAGACGGACGTAACAAATGGGACGGATGTAACGGGTGGGAGATCTTGCGGAGCAATTCAAACGTTTAGATTGCCGCTGCTGTCGGGATGTTGAATTCTGGATGTCGGGATGTTGGATTCGAGTTTGGAAACCCGGGCTTCGTTTGATGTGCGGAATCTAACGGAACCTGGCAAATGGAGGAAGAGGAAGACGTCGTATAGCATCTTACAGCATTCCTTACTCAAAACTTATTGCATTGTGCTGACGAACTCCTCCAACGTTTGCTGCATATTTGCCGAATTACACTGGATGGAGATTATTGACTTGGAAGCCATCAGAAAAAAATCGAAGAATCATGGCTTGTGATCACCATATTTGCATCGGCTCCACTGCGTTACTTCGGTGTTGGTCTCAGACTCTCAGCAGAGACTCGAAATAGAGAGTTCCACTTCTCAGCCCGCCGGTTTTCTGTGCGCGCCATGTGCGTGGCCAAACTTATGTAAATCCAGTGATGTCGATCGCTTCGGACTTCCGTTCCGAGTTGTTTCCGACGTTGCGTTCACAGGCGTTCACTTGGTGTCGCGTCGGTCATCAAGAAAAAGCTGTGTAGCGCGCGCCTCGTAACTTTAAGGGTCGCGTATTATTCCGTCTCTCCTTTTCTTTCTTACACTATGTCCACGCTCGCTACCCTCCTCAAAACGCTGACCACGGCAATAGCAGCTTCGCACTCGCTGACACCGTTTGACGCCGGGTTCAACATCACCGCCGTCGCCGCCATCGCGCAGGCGCTCCCCAGCCACTCGTGGGAGTACGGCACCGCCGCCGAGACGCTCCTCGAGCTGCACTCCCCGCTCCTCTCCGTTTTCGGGCCCGCCCCGTTCCCCGTACGCACGCTCGACCCCGCGGACGTGCCCTCGCTCGCGTACGCGCAGCCGCACATCATCCTGGGCAGCACGGGGCTCGACAACGGCGGCGGCACCGTCGGCGACCCCGCGAGCCTGGGCGTCGCGGCCGTCATGCTCGGCAAGACGAACGCGAGCTTCACCGCGGGTGCGGCGCTCGAGATAGAGTACCTCCTCACGGGCGCCCCGCGCTGGCCGAACGGCGCGATCTCGCACCGCGCGGACGTCGCGGAGCTTTGGTGCGTGCTCCTTCCTTTGCCCCCGCTTCCCTTCTTCAAAATGAAAAATATTAACGCGGTGTGTGGTCAGGGCTGACTTTATGTACATGGCCCCGCCCTTCATCGCGTTCTACGCCGCGGACACCTCCAACGCGTCCCTTCTCTACACCGCGTACGAGCAGTGCGGGCTCCAGCGCGAGGTCCTCCTCTTTCTCTCCAGCTCATCCACCCCATCGCCCATAGGCACCTCCGACACAGCGGGGCGCTGGCATCACATCGTCGGGCCCCAATCCGCCGACCCCGGGCTGTGGAGCACGGGCAACGCCTGGGCCGCAATGGGCATGGCACGCGTCCTCGCCACAGTCCTCAAGGCACCCATCGCCCTCACCACTCCTTGGCAAGGCGCAGCCGTGGCGGATTTGACGGCGTGGATCAAAGAGATCCTCGACGGCGCGCGCGGCTCCCCTCTCGACTCCGGGCTCCTCCGCAACTACCTCAACGACACCGTTAGCGCACACGGCTTCGGTGAGATCAGCGGCAGCTCGATGCTCGCAGCTACCGCATACCGCCTCGCTGTCCTCGCTCCTACGGCATTCCCCGCAGACACGTATGTAACATGGGCGGATAGCATCCGTCTTGTATTGGGGGGGAACGATGCGGAGGGGATACCGCATGTGAGCGCGAACGGGACGGTGACGCCCGCGGTGAATCCGCTGGGGTGGCAGGATACGGCGCCGTGGACTGCGGGGAGGTATGTCTGCCTTTCCTCTCTTGAGTGCGAGGGATGTTGATTTGGTGTGTGTAAAAAGCCCGGAAGGCAACAACTTCGTCGTCCAACTGTACACGGCGTGGCGCGACTGCATCTGGGCGGGTGTGTGTCAGTACTCGCCGTAGTCGCTCTGCCCCCGCGCTGTTGGTATATTCGACATTTGTGTTGTATATTCGACATTCGGATAACTTTCGTGCCTTGGCCTGCATTTAACATTCGAATCCCCTCATCGTATATACACGTATTCTCCTACACACTCCGTACAACCTACATCCTACGTCCCTAACTTCATACCTGCTCAGATTAAATATATAATTCCTCCAAGGTCTCAACTCAACCGACGTGATGGAAGTGGAGATGAGATGCCCGAGGTCAAACCTGGGTTCAGATTATTATGTGTGCGTCGAGCTGACGGTGGGACGGACACAGTATTTAGTATACATAACAGCCAGTGCCTGGGCTGAGGGACGCCCAGTCTCTTTTTTTTTTTTTGAGCGGACTAAGCAACGAGCAGTCTGATTGAATCAGCCTCCGTTGCACAGTACTCATTGGGGGCCGTCTCCTTGAGAACCACTCAATCACACACCGCAGAAATGTGGCTATACCCACCTTTGGTAGCTGTTCTACTAGATTCTTCATTGTCCGTGTAGACACTCCCTCGCATGTGCGCAAGATCCGGTTGATTTTCGAAGAACGATTCGTACCAAGAGAAGAATGAACCCCCAGCCACCCACTGATCATGATTATTGGATCTCCTTCTGGACCTTGGGTTGCTCGGCAGGCTACAACTGAAGCCGGCCCATCCTCGGGAGCTGTCGGGTGCTTTGGTAGCAATGTAGCAATCTATGCCCCGACATACTGCAAAGTGACAGATCGAGATGATTGTAACCATGCACACAGATTCCACAGCAAGCCCTGTAAGTATAGCATCTTACAGGGTCTATATACAGTCTCTCAGGACCCATATGCCCAGCACCCCGCAACTCATTGAGACTACCATCTATCCGTATATCTATCCCACAGCAAAGAATTCATGGAGGAAAGCCCTACTGGTATTGCACCGGCAAATGAATATTCTATAGAAGATTGGTCAGATCCCTGACTCCCCAAGCAGGATGCAAAACGCATGGCCAGAAAAATGGAGGACATTGTTTCTGTGAGGAATCCCGGCAATGAAGCTGTGAGTTACTGCTGGTCTCCAAATACTTCTGTTGCTAAGATCACTGACACTTCGAATAGGACTCTACAGACACGGCCACAGAAACAGAGGGAATCGTTTCTTTGAGATCTCCTATCATAGACTGTAAGATATAATGACTCTTTCAATGACTCGTTTTTTGGAGAAAAACAACTGACACATCTTCAAGGATGGCGAAAATAAGGCTACCAGTTACTTCACCAAAGCACATCGTTTGTTGATGGAATGTAAAGCAGCTGCCAGCATTTCAAGCCTAGATACAGCAATCTTATGATGGTTCTTTTGTACAAAAAATAGATCTGCGCGCGCGAAAGAGGACCAGCGCGCGCGAAAGAGCGATGATTCAGTAATTAATAGGTACTATTGCAAATTTGGACAAAGAGCTTCTTTACAACTCCATCAGCTCTCCTGGTGTGTCCTCGGGTACTAGTGCCCTCCACCTAAGCCTCCTGGACCACCCACGATATATTATGTAAACGGTCTCGACCTGGAGTCGACCATCACTGCTTTCCTCGGAGGATAGCTGAGTTTCTTAGATACAATTGCAACAAATATTACCCCATGTCTCCGTGTCCAGACAGGTTCAGGACATTGGGTTGTAAACGGGATGCTGTCTCAGATAAGATAAGATGTCTTGGATTAGATTAGATTAGATTGTGAGGTTTTCCCCAAAGTTCACATCGACTCCCTGCCAAAGGAGTTGGAAGGGTGAGATAAGGGTTCCCTACTGATTCTACATAAATCCTGCTGTGCCAATGTCGAGCGGTAGGAAACCTAAGGTTTTGAACACATTTGGATCTATTATATGACATACGCAGGTTTGATATGAAGCAGAGGACTAACAGATATGATGCCATGTGGAAATCTGTATTTGTGGGTGAAGTACATGGAGGACTTGAGGAAACTATACTACTAAGTTAGTGTCCCACAGCCACTCGGCTCGCACTCGGCTTGATGACACCAACTGTCTGACTCACGTTTCTTTCGCGCGCAATCAACCTTCTTTTCGCGCGCACTGGGTTTCTTTCGCGCGCGCCGGGTTTCTTTCGCGCGCGCCGGGTTTCTTTCGCGCGCGCCGACCTCTTTCGCGCGGTTTTTTGTACAAACGAACCCTCATACAATCTATCTCCTCACCTCCGCTGCCTCTAGCTGGCCTCCTACGGACTCACACTTTCGAGGATGTATCAATTATCTTGTAACTGGCCTGTTGATCAGGTTCTCATACACTGGGAAAGCACTAGATATTGAAAGAGCTGCGGGTCTAACGGCTGGGGCTATTTCAGGGCACCCTAGCCATGATCTCCTTGAATATATGGTAAGAGATACATCCATTCGTTGACCTCATTAAAACTGGAACGACCTTAGGGTGGGGACATCTGTGAACATGACGACCTACCCAACATGTTGAAGACTGCTGCTCTCATCATCGCTGACTTCCAACGTGCTCATGACTGGACAGGATTGGCAAATGCGATTATGTTATATCAAGAAGCATTGGTATTATGTCCAGAGAACTATCCTCAGCGGTGGAAGATTCTCTGGGAGCTTGCCGATGGTTTGATGATTCAATATTATCCCACTGGCAATGAAGCACACCATGATGAGGCTGTGATTTGCCTGCTGGAGATGCAAAAAATCAAGCCCAATCGATCCATTTGTCTCTGTGCTGCCTTTCTTGCTGGGCATCACAGTGGCTTTGTACAGGGGCTTGCATCTAGCTAGAGATTACATCCAGACCAATTTGAAAGCAGTGGAATTGGCTGACCATGGGGCTGAACTACTGCAATTGTTTATCACATCTCAGGATGATAGCCTCAACTTGGACATAACTATCCAGACTTTGAAACAGGCAGAATCCCTGCTATCCTGGGGACATGAGAAACGTCCATCTTTGCTGCTTAATCTGGGTGCAAGTCTTCATTTACGCTTTCAATCTGACCGCAATGAAGCAGACCTTGAAAGTGCTATTCAAGTACTTAGAGAGTGTGTGGCCTTGTATGACTATTCTGATTCGAGTCATAGCGGGGCTCTTAATAACCTAGCTAATGCACTCCACATGTGGTTCAAGCAGAAAGGGGATCCAAAAGTGATACATGAGGCTATTGAACTCCACAGGGCAACACTAGAGCTTCATCCTGCATCAAATCCAGACCACACCAACTCTCTCAACAATTTGGCTGGTGCCATCATGACCCGGTTTGATGAGCAGGGAGATCCAAAGGACATTGATGAGGCTATTAAACTGTTCAGAGGGGCACTTGAGCTTCATCCTGCACCTCATCCAGACCGCAGCAGTTCCCTAAAGAATCTAGCCATGGCAGTCCGCACCCGGTTTACAGAGCAAGGGGATCCCAAGGATATTGATGAGGCCATTCAACTCCACAGAGCAGCACTGGAGCTTCGTCCTGCCCCACATCCAGGGCGTAGCAGCTCCCTCATTAATCTGGCCTGTGTAATTGAAACCCGGTTTGAACAGCAAGGGGATCCCAAGGATATTGATGAGGCTATTGAACTCCTCAGGAGAGCTTCACTGCTTCATGCTCCCCCTCATCCTGACCACAGCATATCTCTCTTCAATCTAGCTTCTGCTGTCCATATCCGGTTTGAGCAGCGAGGGGAGCCACGGGATATTGATGAAGCTGTTGAACTCCATAGATTGGCACTGAAGCTTCATGGCACTGCCCATGCAGACCGTAGCACCTTTCTCAGTAGTTTAGCTGGTGCACTTGTAGACCGGTTTTGGCAGCAAGAGGATATACCAGATATTGATGAGGCTATTGTCCTTCTCCGAGAAGCTGTGAAGCTTTGTGATGCATCTCATCCAGGCCGCAGCACATATCTCGACAATCTAGCCACTGCCCTTGGTACACGCTTTACACGGCAAGGTGGTACCAAAGATATTGATGAAGCTATTGAACTCCACAGAGCAGCACTGGAGCTTTGTGCCATCCCACATCCAGGACGCAGCAGCTCCCTCAGCAGTCTAGCCACTGCAATTTGTTCTCGATTCAATGAGCAACATGATCCCAAGGATATTGATGAGGCTATTGAGCTTCACAGAGCTGCGCTGGAGCTTCGGCCCTCACCACACCCTCACCGTGGCAGTTCACTTTGCAGCTTAGCTGCCACGATTAGTCTTGAGCGCAAGCACCGCGGGGATCTCAAGGACATTGATGAGTCTATTGACCTCCTGAAAGAAGCCTACACATACCCGTATTCTTCCCTACTATCTCGGTCCAAGGCTGCAAATGCATGGGCCACAATTGCTGTCATACATAAGCATAGCTCCGGTTTGGCCGCCTACCGCACCAGTATTGACCTCCTTCCACAATTGGCTGGATTTCACTTGGATGTCAACTCTCGCCACCAAATGCTGAGCAGGGCCGGAACAACTTCACTTGCATCGACTTCTGCAACTTGTGCTATTGCTCTACATGAATATAATGTTGCTGTGGAATTTCTCGAGTCCAGCCGTTCAATATTTTGGGCTCAAGCACTCCATCTTCGAACTCCACTTGATCAATTGGCAAATATCCGACCTGGCTTGGCCATGAAACTCAGGGAATTATCCAGTCAATTAGAGCATACCTCTTTCCGCGACACTGCTCGGAACCTGGTATCTGATCCTCAGCAGAAAGCCATCTCAATCGAAGCTGAGGCATTCCGCTGCCGGGAGCTCAATGAAGATTGGGAGAATGCCATCAAGTCTGTCCAGATACTGCCAGGTTTTGAAGATTTCATGCAGCCCAAAAGGATTGCTACACTACGTCAAGCAGCAAGATCTGGCCCAATCGTCATCTTGCTTGCCGACAAGCGAATCTGCTCAGCGCTCATTGTGACATCGTCCAATGATGTTCAGCATGTGCATCTCCCAGAGATAAATCTTCGAATAGTAGAAGCCCATGCGAACCTCCCTCATGCACTTTCAAGGAGTGATTTTAATATTTCGCAATTTTTGGAAGCTCATGGACGTGGGGAAGATTCCTCAGATCAGTTTGACTTGGCCGCTCGACTCAGTGGAGGACCAGAGAACCTCCTTAATATGAGCCAAGATGACATCTTCCGCGGACAGTTGGCCGACATTTGGAAAACAATTGTAAAACCAGTGTTTGAGGTCCTCGATTTGAAGGCAAGTTGTCCCTCATCTATATTTGAAACAGCCAAATCTGACACTGTGCTTTCCAGAAATCAGAAAATGCTTCGCGCTTGTGGTGGTGTCCCACTGGACCTTTTACCTTTTTGCCTATTCACGCAGCGGGGATATACAACAGAGACGGAACAGACTGTGTTTCTGACTATGTTGTTTCATCCTATACTCCTACCCTTGCAGGCTTGCTGGATCCGCCAGTGCACGCTGCAACTACATTCAAAATGACAGTGGTAGTTGAACCAAATGCACCAAACTGCTCGCCGTTGCCGGGTACCGAGGCAGAGTTAATGAAAATTAAGAGCAGGGTCCCAAACCAATGGTTGACTTGTCTGCGGAATACCACCAGGAGAAAGGCTGTTGAACATTTACAAGAGTCATCAATTGTTCATTTGGCATGCCATGGCATTCAAGACTCGAACAATCCTCTTGATAGCGGTCTGAGGCTCTCTGATGGCCGCCTCAAGGTGTCTCAGATCATGCAAAGGCCGGAGAACGCTGCTACCCATACGATGAAGAATGTCATGTCCCTTGCTTTCCTCAGTGCATGTGAAACGGCGAAGGCCATGGGAAGACACCCGATGAAGCAATGCACTTCGCAGCTAGTCTGTTATTTGCAGGGTTCCGTGGAGTGGTCGCAACAATGTGGTAAGCCTGGTTAAATTCTTTCTTCGACATTTCTCACCTCGATTCCAGGAGCATCGATGATCGGGATGGTCCAAAGATTGCAGACATATTCTATGAACACCTCTTCAAACATTGTGATGCTACATCGGACCCTCCAGTCCTCCCCGATCTGACCAAAGCAGCGGAAGCACTCCATCTCGCTGCGGCCAAACTTCGAAAGGAGCCCGGGATGAGCTTCAAGCGGTGGGTACCGTTCGTACATTGGGCTATAGTCGCATTTTTCTCTCAGACTAATGGCTACGAGTTCTGTTGATTATTTGTAGTACTTGCCTCGGGATATGATCGATTTCTCCAACCGATGAATATTCAACATGGTACTCACCGCTTCAAGTTTCAGCCCGAATTCCAGGTGCGCTGATCGGTCGTCACTCGCTTCTCCCGCTGTTGCGTTATATTCGATATTCTCATATTTCAGGTTAGAACATCTTCCCCTCACTGCTACACGTATCTTCACTTGAATAAATTCTCACGCCGTACGCCCATACTCACATGAAATAGTTCCCTGCCCCGGACTCCAAGAATTCTGTCTGGACTGAACCTATGTATATGAGATCCCCGAAATCCCCGAATTCGAACCAGGATGTAGTTGGATGTGTGTATTCGCAGTTTATAAATGTGGACAAGGAAGGGATGCCAATAGCCTCCGATTAGATATGTCGGGTCCAGATATTTGAACGAACCAGGGAGATCTAAATGCAGGGGTGAAAAAGGCGCGAACTTGCACAAGGTCGCTGGTTCATTAGGTCTGCTTCTGGCTTTGTTCTGTCGACTGCAAAAATTGAGAATAGCGCTAGCTGAATTCATCTTTCTTTCGGACTCAATTTCCCTTTCCAAACTGGGGGATGCATAACTGAACGCGGGACCATCATCCTCAATACGCTACAAGACTGCAGGATGATGTGCACGAACAGTAGAACCTCTCACGCAATCATTTCGTCCATTACCCCGCGGCCACCAGCGCCCTTTACCAGCTGCACCTAAGAGCGCCCAAGTCAGCAAATCAGCCTGGAGTATCAGCCGCGGGCACGCACCTATACGACGAGATGATATCGTTGAAAGGCGCATTGAGGTTGCCATTCGCGTCCCACCAAGAGACACTGAAGTCTTGAATGCCCGGGTACGCGATGGGACCGGACCACGCGGGAGTGCCTTCGCCGGACGTCGCGCAGCCGTGCGCGCTGTTAGAGACAAGAGTCAGTAATGACTCCCTCTATGCCTTATGGGACTTACTTGAAGAGCTGGCAGCGCTGGCCTTGGTCTGCGAGACAAGGGGAAATGAACTGAGATCAGGGCGTGATGCGCAGACTGGACTTCTGATACACACCGGGACCGAAGCTCGAGATCTGGTTGTCGAGATCAACCGCGAGGTCGATGCACCCGCCGTTGAACTCCCCACTGATTGCGACGCAGTACCCAGAGAAGAACGCCGCGGTGCACATGTAACTGAGAAAAGTATCAGCTCTGAGCGGTCCAGACAACGCTGCGGTGCGCTCACGCGGTGCCCAGAGCACGTTTTTCGGTGGTGTCCTGCAATTCCCGGTGTCAGGGTTTGTGAAAATAATGCATAACCTGTGTGCGTACAGAGACGGTCGCGTTCCCGGCCATCAGGGTCTTCGCGTCGATGACCTTGGCAATATTGGCCGGAGGGAAGGCGCGGGGAAGCGAGAGTGCGGCGGCGGCGCTGCAGAGAGCCAAGAGGGAGATGCTGAACTTCATATTTTTGAGCTGTGGAGTGCAACGAGAGGAAGACCCTTTGGTGCTGAGGATTTGTCGACCCCAAGGTGGGCTTTTATACGTCAGTCGTGGTCTACCGATGGGGCAGGGGGCTGCCCAAGAGCGCCCATAAATCGGAAGATTCAATTGACTCTGGAACTTGGAAGGCATGACCTTGTTTAAGCGAGAGGTAGCGAACCGGACGGGCGCCCATATATGACGAATCGAGCATGCGCGCCCTCGTCCACCAACTAAGACGGACGGCATGCGAGCACGGGGCATACCGATTGACGTACCGAAATATTATGCGCGTGTGATCAACCAACTACATTCGAGCCCCCCGAGGATGAGAATTAATACGTGGAGGTCCACAAGTGCGCAGAAAATGTCGCGACTTAAAGCTGTATTGAACATGACGAGCGGCTCGAAATTCAGGCCTCTCACCGCGGACATGACTGGAGCTGCATTTTAATTACTTACCGTTGAGCGACCGGCGCCTTGTGCGCCGTCGACTCGCTCGAGGTTCGAAAACCAAGGAGAGCTGTCACTCCTCAAACAAAACGTGTGAATCACTCGGCCTAGGATCACTGCATCAAAGTCAGAACAAGGGTCGTCAAGTCGAGTAGGCTAGAGAACTAATAGTACGGTACATACCAGAGCCGACGGAATGAGGTGTGTCCTGATCGGCCATTCGCGTCTTTCCAATCATCGGGGTAGAGACCGTTGCGATCAACTTACGAATTCAAGTCACTGCGAGGCTGCTGCCGCCACAGTCGAGCCATGAAGGAAAGATGAACATATAGAGCGTGGTTAAGTTACAGGCTGAAAGATACGCATAACCCGGAAAATGAGAGTATAGTACATTGAATAATTGGTCCATAGTGAACGTGCATGCAAGATTCCCATCTGGTGAACCCTCGCTTACTACTCAGAAATCCCCCTCCCCCGCGTCATCAACGCGCCGGCGCTTCTCTGGCGGGCCCTCGCGCGCGGAGACATGCGCCAAGCACCCTGCGCTTTGCGCAAAGTGGTCGGCATACTTGCGCTTGCTCGCGAACTGGCCGCCGCAGTAACCGCACGGGTAATAGTGCGACTTCAGATGGCAATTTGCGATGTGCGAGCCCATCTTGTCCAGCGCCACAAGTTTGTAGCATGGCTTCTCAGAATCCCACACGCACGCGGCGTACGTGCGATGCTGACACTTGGCCTGCGCCGCGTCGGGGAACCCATGGCACTCAGCGAGATGCCGCTGGAGGCCCGCGGGGCTGCCTTGCATGTCGTGCTTGCGGCACGACGATGGAGTGCCGTCGGTCATTGTGGACACTTGGCACGCGTAACTCTGGTTGCCGTGATTGGGCTTCGCCATCTCAAGGATCTGCTCGAGAGAGTGCGGGCCGAGGGGCATGGGAAGGGCAGCTGGCGCAGGTCGCTTCTTTGGCCACGCAGTCAGACCAGGTGGCACACCACTTGTCGACGCGGCGCCAGGGCTAGGTGCTGCTCGAATGTTCGGGGGCTTCGTCTGAGAGGTGAACTGTGCTGCTGAGGGGCGTGCGCTGGAGCCGGCCTGAGGAGTGCGCGATGAAGATGCCGCTGACATTTGAGCCCCATTGCCGGATGGGCGAGGAACGTAAGGGCGGGCCCACGAGCTGCCGCGCCGCAAACGTAGAAATAAGACGAGGGCTTGTCTGGGAACGTAGAATGAACGTACGATGGAGCAGCAGCATGCGCATTCTGAGGAGCACTCGAGGGAGGAACAGCAAATTGCTGCGAAGGCGGGATGAATCGCTGGATATCGCTGGCAGTCGGCTGCCTAGAAGGTTTTAGCAAGATCGCGGCAAGATCGCGGCAATAAGAAAGATGAGACTGACCGTACATGATTTGCTGCCGACTCGGGGATCGGTGGCCTACACGAGAGACATGAAACAATTAACGGTGGTCCGAACACATTACCAGTGACATACCAAATCATATTACTCGGATAATTACCGTACGCCGGCAGCTGACCATACGCATCTCGGGAGCGTTCGAACGCGGAGGGTTGTGGCTCTTCGACGGGACTACCGATCGGAGTCAGACACGGGACAATAAAGCGGACACAATACAGACCTCTCGCGACGCGGTCTGATGACTTGGGTGGAGTGCGCACTGTCGGATCAAAGTCAGATCGTGGGCACTGGGTAGGTATATAAGGCGGAGAGCGCACTCATAAATCCCCCCGGGTGCTTGCGGCGGCGGCATGGGATAGTGACTGAAGTGGGTAAAGTACGTGTCGTACGCAGCATCCGTGGCCGTCGCGCGTGCCACCGTCGTAGTCACAGCAGACCGACCACTCAGGTCGGGAGGCAGGTAGGCGTCGAAGAGTCCCGAAGTAGTCCCACAGGGAGGGAGTGCATGTGCGTGCGGTCCCATTTGCCTAGGATGCAAGTACGTCGCACTCGTCACTCCATGTCCTCGGAAAGGTCGCGATGGAGGAACGACTAAGGCTTGCGAGGTGTCTCGGTCAATATGACTAACGTCCACGACTCCCATCGGCGCCCACGCCGGAGCCTGCAGCATCGAGCGAGGGACATGCCTGGCCATGGTTTGTTGATGCTCGGAAGCGGACGCGGCGGGTTCCATGTCAGGCCAAACTGGCAAGGGTGGCAAGCCCAGCGGGGCGAAGGCATGTTCGTACTGCAGATCTGACCCCGATTCCAGATGGTAATTTGGAAGGGAATAGGTCTGCCACTGAGCGGCGGCCAGGGTGGGAGCTGTCCCGACCAAAGCGCGTCCAAGAGGTTTGGCCACCCCGCTTTGGGACCCCGAGATGGGTGGAGACAGCGCAGGCGCCGTGTCAGCTGCGCCCTTCGCTACAAATGTGAGCATCCTATCGTCTCCCAGGACGCCGTCCCAGTTATCTAGAAATTCTTCGACGCCCGGAAGTCCCTCCGCCGTTGCCGATGGCAGAGGTGGTGCAGAGGTCGATGTCGGAGATCCCGGGGGAGTGAAGAGGGAGCCTTCGTATTCTGTGTTCAGAGTGTTCTCCATCATCCGTATAGCTAAGGTCCCGAATAATTTCCAGTCGACGGACAGTGTGAAGGTGGGTGGAGGAGAACGCGACGAAGGTTCGAGGGTTTGATGCAAACAAACGTGACCGCAGTGTTCCGAATGTCCGACACAAAGAAATCATAGCCACCACTATTGATTCCACGTTCCAGTGAGAATTTGAAGCAATCGTCAAAGCGGGAACCAGGGCTGGGGTAATGTGCGATATTACAATGAGCGGCCTCGAAGCGCTAGCAAGCTTGATATCCCTTCTGCCGAATAATCTTCCCCGAGTAGACGACTGTGGATCAAGTGAGGGTTGCTGACGGTCTTGATTCAGTCTTCAGCACGGGCTTAGGATGGCGTTGGGATAGCGTCCGGATTTGAGTCTTCCGCTTGCTGAGAAGGCCCGATGTGCGGCTGATTGATGAGAAATTCACTGCTCTTGAAATAGCAAGGCCATTCCTCGGAGTCCAGCGTCGGCAGAAACCCAGACCGCGACTTGGAATCTCCCAAAATACCAGACACTGAAATGGCAAAAAATAGGCGATTCCGGGGGTGTTACAGAGCGAACATCGACCTTTCGATTATGGTTTCAAAGAAAATACGGAAGTTCGAGGTCTCTGAGGCTGGATCCAGTGAGGAGGTAAGATTGAGAATAGACCAAGAGGGTCCAAAAATAAGAAATTCTAAATGTAGTCCCAACTTGATCCAGTTTTCGACGAGGATTCCGAAAATGCATGTCCCAAGGTGACCGGTGCAGTGGGTGTTGCGGTAGAGGCCAAAAGATTATTGCCGTATTTGGAGGGGGGGTTAAGCGACAGCCAATCAAACGACAGGAATGCTCACGTGAACTGATCGCTTGGAAGCTGCCGAAATGTTGCCGAAACAACAATTTCATGGAAACATTTATTACTGGGCTTGACACTCATAGGGATGACCTAGAACCTCTTAAGGGCATGTGTGCTCAGGGCCTGTACTCCGGGGCATCGTTTTGCTGAGGCAAAAGCTACGCGAAGCTCACGTGCAGCTGACAAATTGCTTACAAATCCTTACGTAGGAGGGGGGGAGTAGGCCCGACCGCCTGAAAAAATAATTCCGACCCACTGTATATATTTCGGGTATTCACACCCTCTTGGAATAGACGCCGAGACGAAGTAATCGATTCGCCACGTGTCGATGTTGGCATCAAAAAGTCCTTTTCAAGCCCGTGATAGAGGTTAAGATAGGGGTTCAAGCCTTTCCTTTCGTTATGCTGGAGGGAAACCCTACGAGTACAGAGGGCTCGTACTCATACGAAATAATTAGCCTCGTCAGCGATTCTGTAGCGCGTAATTGTCGAATCGGAAAAATACTATGGGTCGCAAATGCCATCTGGGGGGTAGTACCGACAGCGCTGATGACGGAAATGCTCTGGTGCGGTCCAATGCGGACGGTGGGGCATTTCACCCGGTGAGTGGTACCCACGCGCACCAAAGATAGATATGGCGTTGTATTTTGAAGAAGGCACTGATAGGTTACCTGTTCTGTGGTGTGGTCTTTGACTGCCGGAAACGAAATCGAATATTAGCAGGACGAATGCCTCACGTCAGTCAGTTGAGAGAGATTCATGCACCCAGGGAATCCGCTGCGTTTCCCGCCTTGCGCAAGCGCTATTTGCGTTTCTGCACTGCGCATCCGTTATGCTTCATCGAGTCCCGGGTGTGAAAACTACGAAAAGCCTCCGACGCGAGGTAGCCACGGAGTGCTGTTGTCGTCGCGAACCCAGGACCGCCCGATGCAGTGGGTAGTCGCGCAGGCCTGCAGGAGATATGAATCGTTTCCGTGGGACATACATAAGTACAGGGTGAAGGAGTGGCTAGGACGCGAGCGTTCCGTGTGCAAGTAAAGGAGTGTGCGGACGGTCATTATGATGCGAACGTGAACGGAAGATGAAATCCCGAGAAAATCCATCCCTTAACCCAGAGTACGAAAATAAAAATGGCCCTGAATTACGGAGATGCGTAAGCACACTGAGAAAGGGGCTTGAGGGGAGCGCACCTGGACTATGCCGGCGCATAGGCAATCTTCTCCTGCGCCCAAGGTTCATTTACACCTGAGAGTCCCGCCGAAAACGCCTCCGCATCCTTCAATCTCCGTGGGTCGTCCACAACCTCCGACTCAAGGTCGGGGGCACGGCGACACCACCACCACAGCCACAGCGCGGTGGCGCTCTCGAATATAAAGAAAACGAGGCAGGTGAAGCCGCACGAGACCGTGAGGACACTGGAAGGGGCGACTTTGGGGCCCAGGAGGGGTAAGAGGGCGACGAGGATGAGGAAGGCGCTGAATGCGCTGGCGGCGATCTCGAGCAGGAGGAGGAGGGCCCAGTGGGCGGCGCGTGGGATGGGCGCGGGGGCGTCGAGGGGGGGCGAGTGGGCGAAGGTGCCGTAGGACATGGCGGTTTGGGAGAAAGAGGCCTGAGAAAGGAGAGACCGCGGTTCAGCCGATCACGGACCTTTTTGAATGTTTCGAAACATCAGCTTGTGCTCCACGTGATGGATTCACGTGAACAATCGGTTAGGAGGACTTAGGGGAGGCCGTTGGAGCCGAGATTGAATTAAAGAGCATATTCACGGCGTTGCGAGAACAAATGGGATATGGGATTTCCGGGGAACCATAATCGAGGGTGTAATGACGGGGATTATGGAACATTATGATCGGCATGTTGCCGCACATTCAAGATCCGGCGCCGAATACGTCAGCCTTCCTTTCTTTCTGCTCCAATAGCCCTTAGCACCATTCTTCAACTGCTCAACCAGCATCCCCGCATATGCCATCTCACGACTTTCGACCTTCTCAACTTCATCCCCTATTGACAACGAATTGATGGAGAAACGAGTTTGTCTCACACCTCGGCCCGCGATCAAACGGGCACAGTTTTTGATCAACCCATCACTTTGGTGCCGATGAGTCCTATCCCTTCCTTCCAGTATTATATACCTCTGCACACAAAGTCTCTGGTGCCCAAATGGTCAGCTGCCCAGGTTGATTAGCTGGAGTGAGGCATTCTGAACTGGGGCGGGCAGCGGATTCCGACGTACACGACGGACTAAGCCATGGACGACGCGTAGTAGTGACCGCAGACTGCCCGCCGAGAGCAAATTCGATTATCATGTATGCTCCAAACAGTACGAAGGCATTATCAGCATCCAGGGGGAGCATCACCCGTGGGGTGGGCGCGACGCGGAGGGAGAGGAGAGGAACATATATTGAAAGTCCGACAACCTGCCGGCTGATGCCGCCGGTTTGATCCCGGTTGTGATCCCGGCTGATGACCCGGAAATCCCAAATTCCATTCTTTCACAGCGTTGCGGGGCAAAATAAAATACCCTGCTCGAAAGGATTCAATGCGTCGGAAAAGTCCGCTGTACATGTTCCGTCGTGCCTGTTCCGTCACTCTGGATCGCAAGCCCTCAGCACGGTGGCTAACCTAAAAAGCCGGGGAACGGTCACATGTAGGTATCTTGCCGAGCAATAGCCGCTCCGGGCGGTTTGTCCTGACATCCGGCTGCCATCTATTATCGTAGTTCTTCAAAATTAACTCCAGGGCGGACCAACAGCGGAGACTACTGCCGAGATATATAAGTCGGTGAAAACTGCCCATGATGTGAGTTTCGTCTCGTCTTTCAATTAAGCTTGAATTCAACAAGTGAGCTCAAACAATCCAGTGCTCTTCAGGCGAATCGAAGAAAAAGTTCGACATAACCGAGATCCCCAACTAGACATTCTGCTTACAAGTAATGGAATCACGGGCTAATACAGAAATCGTTTATGCCCATTTCAAGAGCCCATCGCACACTCTTTATAAAATTAAGCCTGTCTCTCTGTCCACCGCATTTAAAAACTCGGTGATCGCTCATCTGTGATCCCTGTCGGCCCGTCCCTGGCCGCAGTCCTGGCGAAGCGCCAACTTGTATCTTATCAGGCATCTCGTTGATCCGAGAGTCCCGCCGCTGTTTGCCGTTTTCGACCCATCACTTCTCCTCATTACAGCTGATCCTGAAAGTAATGAGAATGACAACTTTTTTTCGGCGCATGACGTATGCGGAAATTCCTAAAATAGAAATAATTGATTGCTCTCGTCAGCCTCTCTTTCTTCGTCTCCCACATCGCTACCCGATCTTCGTCCGTCCATGGGCAACCGACGCATCAGTGCCGACATCAAGGAGTGCGCGCTTCGCTTGTGGGAGCTTGGTTGGGACCGATCTGCGGTCTGCTCGACTCTACTTGTATCACAGTCTAGCATCTACTGATGGGCGAAGATCTTTGAAGAATTTGGCTCCGTCATCCCGCCACCCCCTCCCATCATGGGCCGACCTCGAATCATCGGTCTCGCGGCGTTGACAGCTATCAAAGAGATATACACGAAACATCCAGAAACCTACCTTGTCGAGCTACAGTGGTGGCTCCTCATCCATCACGACATTCATATTTCCGTCTCCGCCCTACAGGACACTCTGGAGAAGGTTGGGCTTACCTACAAACTGCTCCACAAGATCGCCGTCGAACGTGACATCGAACGCCGCCGCGACTATCTTTACACGATCCAAAATAGCTTCTCAGGCACGGGCCGTGAATTCGTTACTGTGGACGAGTCGAGCAAGAATGAGCATGACGTTGCTCGTCGCTATGGCCGCGCCCCCATCGGTCTGCCTGCTGATTACGAAGATTTCTTTATACGAGGCGTGCGGTACACTTTGGTGGCGGCCATGGGTATTGATGGCTATATAGCGCAGAGGGTGTTTGAGGGATCCCTAGACTCTTTTGATTTCTTTGATTTCATTGTGGAAGATGTTGTGAGTTTTATTCTTATCATACCAAGTTGTCCTCGGGACTTATCACTTTTTAGGTGCCGGAGATGGGTGTCTTTCCAGATGACTGCAGTGTTCTTGTCATGGACAACTGCCGTATCCACCACACCGAGACCCTTCAAGAAGTTCTGAACGCACAAGGCTTGTTTTTTACTGTGAGAACGCTATAAAGTCCTGACTTTTGATCACAGGTATCATGTTGCTGTATCTCCCGCCGTACTCGCCAGATCTCAACCCCATTGAGGAGTCGTTTAGTACCTGTACGTCGTCCGTCATGCTTGGATCACTCATGCCAAAATTTACAATCCACTCCACAGGGAAAGCACACCTTCGCGCGAACGGCCACTCCATCAGGAGTGCGGAAGATCCAGTCTTGATTCTGCTGGAGTCAACGGGCTGCATAACTCCGGAGAAGGCTCGGGGATGGTTTCGGCATGCCGGATATATTGTAAATGACGATGAGGAGCAGTTGTAACAAGATAGTAATTCTTCGGGAACATGACAACACAACATAACATACGTAGAATTTGAAAGCAATGATACCACGATTACGCCCACAAACCAGCCCTAGCATCGGCCATGAAACGACGATGCTTATCAAGAATCTTCTCC
Organism: Mycena latifolia; assembly: GCA_029289555.1. Classification (NCBI taxonomy): domain Eukaryota; kingdom Fungi; phylum Basidiomycota; class Agaricomycetes; order Agaricales; family Mycenaceae; genus Mycena; species Mycena latifolia. Next base: position 87,815 of record JARJLE010000174.1, on the reverse strand, counting down.
CATGTCAATTCAGCGAACCCAACTCTTCCACCCCATTCGTCGCGTTGCAATTTTTTGATGCCCTCGTCGCCCGGCTCGTACTCCAGCTTTTGGAGCTTTTCCAAGTGTGGCGTGATCTTGTGGTATGCACAGAATTCCTCAAGCGAGACATCACGATGTCGAAGTTTTTCGGGAGATGGTGGAGCGGATGGGATGCTGGGATGGGGAAGTGGTGGCAGATTTGGGATGGGCACTTGAGGGTGCTGCTGCGATTGCTGTTGGAGCATTGTAAGGGCAAGCATTTCGAGGAGCCGTTCGGACGTCGAGGGCTGGGCAGGGGCATTGGGTACATGAGCAAGGGAAGGTGTTGGCGTGGGGATCATCGCTGAGACTGTACGGTTGCTGGTGTTTTTGATGCGATTTTTGATATCGAATTGGGCCGAAACAGGTGCCTTGTCGATTGTAGCTGTCCCCCGAGCCTAGATAAACGAGAGCTGTTTCAGATTAGGGGACAGTCACGGTTCAAATGACGCACCAGATGAGCCCCCCAAACATTTAGACGGATCGGCGTGAGTTCCCATTGAAAGCCTTTGTCATCGGTATAAATCCGCTTTTGGTGGTCGTCCAGGGGCCATCGCTCCTTCAGCTCCTCGATTTTGGGGGCCACGGCTTTGTCGAATGACATCTGTGCAATCTTGAGTGCCCCATGCCGGTATCAACGGAGTTTAGACTCACCTTCTGTTGCTCTACCGATTCTTCGGCATTATTAGCTTCCAACTCAGCGAAATCGAAATCCTTCTCGGGATGGGACCCAGACGTTGATGGGCCTGTGCTGGTGCCGGCGTCCGGAACGTCGTTGTCGGTAGCCCAAAACTAAAATTAGGACATTAGATTTGCGCACATATTCAAAGAGAGAGGCATTACTGGAGCGTCCTCTGCCGGTTTCTTGGGGCCTGGCATAGAGAGGATAACAATGTGGTCCTTGGAGCGAGATATTTGGTCTAACATGACACTAAAGCCAACCTCCCCGCCAAGAGGAAGTGCGCTGCGGTTTGCTGGGGTCTGTGGCTTCCACTGAATTTTATCTTGAACGAGGTTCACAACGGGGCATGGGAGCGTATTGGAGAGGGTGGTAAGGAAGGATTCATAGCTACAGGTGGATAGGAACTTGAACGGGCCACACTGAATATAGAGAGATTCGGGCTTTGGTTTTGAGCGAGATCTGGGTACTGTGGGTGGCGGTGGCTTCATAACGTGGACATAGCCAGTGATTTCGACCGATTCCTCATCGGTATCAGACACCTTGCTCTTCGCTTTCTTCTTAGGTCGGGGCTTGTCGTCGTCGTCGTCATCGTCTTCTGCTTGGTGTTTGCGTTTCCGCTTGTCTTTCCGTTCTTTTTCCTTCTGCTTCTTCTTCATAAGCTCGGGGCTAGAGACCATCCACTTTGCAACTTTGGAGCACATCTCAGATGAACGAAGGGACTGAAATAAGAGGCAGCGCTACTTACGGTGCGGTTTAGTTGCCATCATATTGGCAAGCATTCCGTCCACGTCATCGTCCGCCAGGCCATCGTCCGCAGATGCATCGTAGTCTTCCATGGTGCGGTGAGAGTCGTCTGCCGTAGGATGCTGGGGGAAGAACAAGAAATGGCCCGAGACGAGGAGAGACGCGAGGAGGGAAGCGAAGAACCAGCAATCAATTATTTCTATTTTAGGAATTTCCGCATACGTCATGCGCCGAAAAAAAGTTGTCATTCTCATTACTTTCAGGATCAGCTGTAAACTTGGACCATGACCTACTGGGAGTACTTACGCTTTCGCTTTCAAAAGGGGATGACCAAAACATGTATAAATTCGTGCTACCGTTTATACGCGCGCTCCAGGCCTAACTACACATCAAATCTCAACCAAAGCGACTAAGATCTCTACATAGCACTGATCCGTGAGTGACCTGTGCTCGCTGTAGATAAGCGATTATTTCTCGTGCAGAGAACATCGACTTACATTAACATGCATAGTAGCATATCATGCTCTTTGCCCCGGGCGTGTTTACGCACTTCCCCCCGTGCACGTTCCCCGTGTCGGTGACCTGATTCTGGCAATTGCTGTCCGAGAAGATGTGGCAGTCCGTCCCGTCGGCGAAGCCGCCGGACACCGCGACGCTGTCGAAGCTGTTGTATTGGTAGCAGTTCCCGACGCAAGTGGGGACGTAGTCGGTGAGCTCCCCCGCGGGCTGGCAGTTGCTACCTCGGTAAAGGGCAACGCATTCGCCGCCGTCGCAGGCTTTGGAGAATACGACGGACGCATGCAGGAGGAGGAGGTATATGGGTGCCGCGGAATACGAAATCTTCATTCTGGTTTCTGCGGGGACAAGTTAACATTGTCAATATTGGGCGGACGGGTTTGGGGGGCTGTTTACCGATTGAAGGAGCAGCTCTGGTGTGGCAGCTAATCTCTGGGACCGTTGGTGGGCCGTCCGCAACTTTATAGGTTGAGGAATTTCCGACTTCCGCGCAGGCATGTCATCCTGAGCAGCAACCACGACCTGCGCGGAGGGGGTTACATTGACACACCAAGACGCCGCAGAATGCTCATTGCGATATGCATTGAACAAGATGCTTCGTGGACGTAAAGATTCGAATTCCAGGTATTAATGGTGGTAGACACGTCGGTTCATAATGCACTCGCCTGCATGGGACCGGTGAGTTGGAACAAACGTGGCTTGGCTGCTCGAGTCCTGGTTGGCGAAACCACCGTTCAAAAGTACGTGTCGATTCCAGGGCCTCGGAATTTATTGAACACATCTCTCGTAAGATCCAGCTGGAAGCATGTTTGAATCTCTCGTCAATTCAACGCCGTTATCTAAGCTCAGAATCAGTCAGCCGGAACATACCCATCTATCGATTTGCTCTGGCAGGCGTAATTACGCGAATTAGTTCTGCGGACTGAAAAAAACTTAGGTCTTGGCCCCATGGCACGAGAAAGTGCTCACGTCGAATTTTGGCGGAATATTAGCTGGTCCGCTGGGAGTGCTTGAATCCACTCCCGAGGTCTAACCGACCAGACGGAGGCGAAACGGAAGCCTTCCTCTTGGTCGAACTTGGGTGAATGACATAGCTCCGGCGATGCGAGATGGAAATCCTTGCTCTGGGCCCTGGCGCTAACCAATTGTCCCTGGTAGAACGGGAGCCACGAAGCTCAATGCTTAGCGCGCCGAGACACCGACCATGCCCGGGCTTATATACTCAAAATTAGGTCTGCAGCGCAACTACAAGCCTGACTGGGATCCAAGAGTCCGCGGAAGATATTAATATTCCTTTCTGCGCACGTCGAAGTCCGTCAACGGCGGAAAGTCAGCCGCATATAATGCGAAGGTCGACGAAGGTCTCACCCAATTCATACGAGTCTCGAGGACAAAGTCATTGGTGAGTCCTGCACACGTAGTCACCCTCTCCAACATCAAACGCCGCAGATTCCAGCCCACAATGAAATTCATTTCCGTCGCCGCGCTGCTCACCGTCTTCTTGGGCGCACGCTTTGTGTGGGGGAAAGACTGCAATGCTGACGAGTGCGTTGCGTTCTTCCACGGGACCAACTGCCAAGGCACCGACTAAATCACGGACTACGTCCCCACCTGCGCCGGCAACTGCTACCAGTACAGCAGCTTCGACAGCATCCTCGTGTCCGGGAACGGCATTCTCGGCACTGACTGCCACGCCTATTCGGATGTTAACTGCCAGCAACAGATCGCAGACAGCGGGAATGTGGTGGAGGATCGGTGCCTGAATGCGCAGGGGGCGCAAAGCATGAAATGCTATTACAACTGTTGAGGGCCGGATACATAATTGGAATGTTGATGGAGCGCGCTGTATGGGTTACGTTTCTGTGGAATTTTTGAGGCACCGTCGGGCGCTATAGACAAAAGGAAATTTAAATGTAGAATTCAAGGTAAGATTTCCAGCCGTGGCATGTCCATTTGAGAAACAAGATACATGGACTACTAGTGACGGTGTCAGTAATACAGTCACAACCAGGACAGGGTTCGTACATTAGTCACATTAAGGGTTAGCCCTTAAGTTAAGTTAAGGGTTAAGTTGCCCTTAATATTAGCCCTTAACAATAATTCCGGTGATGCTAAGGTCTTAATTAAGACTTAATGATGGCATTACATAATTTGATCGCGAAATTTTCATCCTCGTCCTCCTACAATGGCCCCGTCTAAGAGTCCGCTCTGGAAGTTCTCCGCCGCAGAGATAAAAATAACAGCTCCCACTTCGATGCCTACTGCCTGGGCTGCATCAATGCCTGCCGCCAGGCTACCGAGCCCATTGATGTCGATGCCGAGCCTGCCGCTGTGCTCGGAAGGGATTGGTTTAGTGCCGGTGAGTGATCCTGAGGGATCCAGTGACGATTATGAAGTACATAGTTCTAGTATGCTGCTACGTTGGTGTTGCATAGATTCTAAAATTTTGGCGGCTTCTTAACTTAAGGCCTTAACATCCCCTTATTAAGGCCATATTAATACCTAAGGTTAACAAAAAAAGTGCCCTTAATTAACCCTTAAGATCCAACACTGGATGGCTTTGGCTTTATTTGGTCCTTGTTGATGTCGTTTCTTGCTCCGACTTCGATGTTCTTGCGTTCAGCTCCCATGGCGCCAAATTACTCTCTGGAACCGCGCAATTAGGTAGTCGTCAAGTTCGGAATGTATCTATCCCGACGGTAGGACCCCGACTCACGATCCACGGAGGAGGAGGAGGAGGAGTGTATTACTGTGGAGGTCCCAATGAGGAACAAGCAGGTACTGTACCTACGTACATCGCGTCCCGAATGTATGCTACAGTCATCAACGGCCAGATCGCTGTGGTAACCTAGCTACATCAGTGATTGTAACTAGATATCTCACGAAAGACTTAGAAGACGGGCGGACAGAAACATAGCAAATAACGGTCATGGTTAACCAATGCAATGTTCCAAGTTTGATGAGTTCAGCAGATTCTGTTGGACGCTTTCAGTTCACTTGAACCGTACTTGAACTCCGCGCACCTGGACACGCGACAGAAATTATTATTCCTGTCGCACGCAACAGTGTCCAGCACAGGTGTATATTTAACAGATGTGCAGGTTGCGAGGAGAGCCTATGTGCCCAGCTAAGTCGGCCCGGCTGTATGTCGGGATAGTCCGGCTTTCAATAGGGGGAGATCAGTCGTGCTCGTTGTCCGATACAGCCTGAAGACCTGACTTCCTTGCCATAATTGAATTGAGTCTCATGAAAAGAGGGACCTCCGTTCAATATCAAAGGAAGCCAGCGAGACACGGGAACTCGATCACTCGCAGTGAGCGTAGAATCATCATTTCGAGTGTCGGCGGTGTCTAATGCAGGCATCGATACGCTGAGCATGACTGTCCCGTCCGTTTCGATTAACCCAGCCGAGAGTTCACCGCATGCGTGGTCATCTCTGAAAGGTCTGGCATTCTAGGAGTTGTTCACGATGCTCAGCAAGCCTTTCTCGTGAGGAAGGTGGTCTTCTCTGTGCTTCGTCGACTCTGCCTTGCTCAAGATATGTGCTGTGGCATGCATGAGCCTGCATTTGCGCGGCGTCGTCTCGGATGCCATCAAATAGGGGCTGGACGACGACGATTCAGATGACGACGAGACTTCCGTGGTTCCAAGGGCCAGCGTCGACGACGGGAGTGCTCGAATGTTACCAGAATGTAGATTTAGAACAGAGCACCAGCATCCGGGTCTACAGCAGGAGATCCAATTTTCGATGATGCACGGTCCCGCCCCGCCGGGGCCAACCTTTTTTCTTCTCTTTCACGCTTAAAGGTGACTACCACGGTGGCTGCTATTCTCAAGTACTACTTTCAAGTGAGAGACACACTGGCCATAACTAAATTATTCCCGCTATCTTTAGTAGCGGGTCTTTGTGGTGATTGAAAAGTCATTTTGAAAAAAAAATTGACGCAAAACAGACATGCGTTTCAGACCTGTCCGAATTGGGCGAAATCTATTTGCAGCTGCTTGCTTCTGACCCATATACGGCTTGCCGATCTCTCTTTTCAGCTTAAATAGGCTTTATTGCGCTCCCTCCTAACCGTCTACTTTATCCCTTGATGGCGCCCCTCTGTGTCCCACGAACTGTCAACCCCCTCGGCAAGAACGCCGAGAGTTGGCCGACACGTCTGCCTTCGGTCTGCCAGTAACCGCAAATAACCATCGGCGTACTGCGGAACTCGGCCGAGCACCTTCGGATCGGCTGTAACATCATTGCCGGCTGGAACTGCCCAAACCCGTGTACTGCCGGATAGCACGGCGCCACGGGGCGCCGGTACGGCTCTGTACGGATGCGACCCCTCGGCTTATGACTGTAAGATGGTTACACCTGAACAGCCAGTCCGATTATTTGGATTGCCCTGCTCCCTCATCTTGTTTTCCCTCTATCCCCTATGTCTCTACTTGTCCTGGGTATAATGATCCCAGTTTAATCATTACCTGCCACCAAAGTACCTCGCTCTGACATTGTTCTGTGCCTCAACTCATCTGCATCCTTCTGTGATTCCCTAATTCACTTTAGCGGTCTAGTCTGCGGTTTCATTCATCCTCAAATTCATCTTTTTCCCCACATATGTTCCTCCTTCTAGGTTGGTTCATCCCCCACGTTGGGCACTCCGGGTATGTGCCGTTCACCATTTCCGTGTCTGACGCCTACCACAGTTGCAGTTTCACAAACCATTTTATTTTATTCTGCTCTGCCCCATCCATTGGCAGGGAAAACACTGATAGCCCTTTGCATCGGCTCTACAGGGGCAACCCTCCTAGACGGGTCCTGTTTAAATACTTCATACACAAGTCAGTAAACTAAGCCTTCACCTTTGACTCACTTTTCTCTTGTGTCAACCACTCTTCACTTGACACCTCGCTTCTGCATTTCTCACAATAAATTTACTCGCAATCCTTAGTAGGCATGGGTCTGCAGTATTTTCCCCTTCTGGCCGCGAGGACCGACCAAAGGTCGGGGACGAGCGGCGCGGTTTTTTCAATTTCCAGGTCGCATCAATGTAATATTCCACAGCCCAGGGCCGCGAGGAGCAACTGAAACTTTGTGATGAGTAGGACGGCAATGGGGAACAAAGGCAGAAAGCAGGGTTTAAATTGGTACTGCCAGAAACAGCCCTGCGGAGGACTAACCCTCAAAAACATGTACCATTGACATCTACTGTTGGCCTGAGTGTTTCGCTTCACAATTAAAAACTGTGCTAGGAACTTACAAATCAAACACCGGGATCCAATGCCAACTGTAAGCTCAATGGTGCCCTAATGACATCATATTTTTGACATATACCGGTTCAGTGTCGTCCCACCTACCCAAATTGTAACCCAGTTCAAGGAACTTGATTATCAGGGGCTATCTTTCGTGAAAGTCAAATATGGCCAACTAATGTGGAAGGAAACGGTTGGAAAACAGGGAATGAAGTTTATCCGTGGATATATTTGACGCTTGGGATGGTGATATTCGTAATCACCGACCTCAGAAACCCAGGGATACCCTGAGCCAACCCAAATGATGCATGGACTGTGCATTTATCGTGGTTCAAATCTAGAAAATGAGTGCTGAGACGAACTTGGACAGAACCAGGGCTATTTTTTTTTTTTTTTCACAAATCCGGCTGTGACTGGGAGCTTAACAGGAAGGTGATCCCTGTCTCAAAGTTTTGGGCGCGCGACAACCTGCAAGGTGGTGAACGGCCCGGTGTTTTGCTTCCACGTGCCATTTCGCTTCGCAGTGAAAAGCTGTACATGGTCTCAACCTATATTTCGCTGTATGTGAACTTGGCTAAGAGATGCATGGAGTCCACAGTCATATTGGGGGAGCTCCATCGTAGTTGGTGCATCATGATATGTCTTTATCGGCATTCACATTGTGAGGTAATAGATAGATAGCGGGCCCTGCCGCGCAGCGGGCTACCCTAATTATTAATTTAACGAGCGGCGGTGGTTTAGAAATCAGACACGTTCAATTGGCCAGCGCACCATTACATTGCAATGTGCGCTGTACAAGTGCTGAAGAAGTGGGTACATGATTGGTGCATGATGTCGATCGAGTCCAGGTCGAGTGTGATCGATCCCTATGTCATGCTTGCGTAGACCGGCATGTCAAACCGGCATCGGATAAACGGCGAAATATATCAGTCGGATAAACGGCGACGAGCTATCCTCTGCTATCCTGGACCTGAAGGTGAACATCGGCGTCCGAAGAAAATCATAACATATCCGGTGTCTAGGGAAAGATAATGACGACCCTCGGGTAATAAGTGGATGCACTGTGGCAATTATGAGTGTGCGATATGAGCCTGCTGGATCACGACGCAGACTCACGAAGTAATATGTATGTGTCAACGCTACTGATATCTATCGCATCTCTGAGAAGAACTGTCCAAAACATGAGGTCCCAGGTAAGTTTACGACACGGCAGTTCTCAAGTCTATAGTCATCCAGCATCAGCTCGGATGAATCCTTCCGCCGTCGCAGTTAAAAGGAGCACAACGGGGATACTCAATTTGCCAACTTGAAGGACTGAACGTCAAACATGTCTTCCACTCGAATCGTTTCGGTGTTCGGCGCGACGGGCCTTCAAGGTAACACCCTGCATTAATGTTGGGTTAACTAGATTATCAACGAGAATCCCAGGCTCAGCAGTCGTGGAAGCGCTCCTGAAGGACGGGACCTTCACTCCTCGTGCGATCTCACGGAACCCGGAGTCGGAGGCGTCCTTGAAGCTAAAGGCGCGTGGGGTTGATTTAGTCAAGGGCGACAGTGGGGACAAGGCATCCCTGGTGAGCGCTTTGCGGGGGAGCGAGGCGGTCTTCGCAGTACGTGAATCTGTCAATCTGGTTGAAATGGGACAAGTTAACAGTATATTCAGGTCATTAATCCATCGTGGCTGGACCATGCAAAGGGCGGCGGCCCGAACGAGTGGATCCAAGGGAAAAATATGGTCGACGCCGCGAAGGAGAATGGCGTCAAATTCTTCATTTTTAGGTATGGTTAGATTTATTCATGCAGCGTCTGCCAATCATTGGCCCATCTGAAGCTCTCTTCCATCTATGGACAAGTTATCCGGAGGTAAGTACAAAAATGTGACCCACTATGAAGGTGTGCGCACAATTAATCACTTTGAACCGGAAAAAACTCACGAGCCCGCTCAGAGAAGGTCGAGGTCGAAGAATACCTGAAATCTTCCGGACTCGCAAATGCCTCCCTCCTCACCGGCGGCTTCCTCGAGAACTACTGGCAGTACGTTATTAGCAAATTTCTGTAACTGGCATTTTAGATTCACTGCAATGGCACAGGTTTGGTCTTCTTCGAAAGACTGCCACAGGCTTCGACATGGTCGTCCCTAACATCAACAACACACGTGAGCAATTCACATGGGTGAGGCGCGACGTCGGGGCCGCGGCTCTTGCGCTGCTCAAGAACTATACCGACTCGTCCAAGAAAATCTCGGGCAAATCATATCCTGTTATAAACGACACCATGTCGTACACAGAGCTCGCTGCAAGGACCAGCAAAGGTGCGGAGGGGAATTCATGCGTTTGCAACTGTCATCAATTTATGTATTGTGTCAGTGCTCGGTGTAGAGGTTACCGTCCGTCTTGCGCCTCCCACCGGGATACCCCCGCTGGATGACATGGTACGTCGCGTTCGCTGCAGGGCTCTTTGGGTCAAGTCTAATAAGCACGTTTTATTTCAGCACACTGCCCATGCGGAAATCGGCGAGATGTACAGCGCGACGCCAGTGCCCAACCCTGAGCTCGTTGCCCTTGGTGTTCAATTCGGATCCATCGAGGAGTTCTTGGAGACTGAGGTGAAGCCGCGGTTTGGGCAGTAGAACATCATGACGAGAGCATATACGAGCTGATTCAACTTTAGTGTAAGAGTACCATGAGATTTGGTGACTTGATTAGGGTCATAGATACGAACAGAATGCCCAGTAGCGGATGGCTTGCACTTGCATATAATTACGTGTCCTAAGTTGACGGATTCAACAGGTGACGCAGCTGACGCTCGTTTGAATCGAGCCTGGGTCATGGAGAGATATCTTTGTTCAGATTTGCTGCCCCGCCGCACAACCGCCGCATTCAAATGTTAGTGCGGCACGGACACCGTGACGAAGGTAAGCTACACATTAATGTTCGGTGGCGTTTGGTCCTGCCCGTCCTCAGTCATGGAACGAAGGGTACTACTTCTGCAGGAGCTGCCAGCTCGTTCGATTTAAGCCGTAGTCGAGCACTTTTTGTTTTTCGTCCACCAATTTCCAGGAGGCTCCAGCTCTGGCCTTATCTATACATAACAAGCCTGTTGAAAAGAGCATTTTGCGCCCTAGTTTTGGAGTAACGACTGTTGCGCCTTCAAGTTGGCCGTGGCGAATCTAGTAGGGTGGCGGTGTAGGCCCAGACTAATCAACACGTGCCGCTGCCCAGTCACTCAGCAAAACAGTATTTCTCTGGCGGCCATGGCGTCGTCTGGCGGCGTCTGATTAGTCTGGCTTGTATGGCAGCCAGACCAGCCAGACTGCCATGAACTGTCAGAATTTTCTGTCCAGCCTTGACCCAGCCAGTTTCTCGACCCAGCAACATTTTGCGGATGGTTCAGATTGGATCTAGCTCTTAAAATCAAACAGTTCCGTGCCGGCTAGTTCGCAGCGACGGAGACATGCAGCGTTTGCGGTCAAAACTCGTAAGTCCCACATCAGTCTTGGCATCAGCTGCGGAAGGTCCGTGCGCACCACGTGTGTCGTGTCGATGGTTGATTTTGATGGGCACTTGTCTTCCTCCCACCATCACCACCCTCGACGTCCCCTTCCTCGACGCTCCTCCCTGCTCCTCCCTCCTGCTTCTCTTGTGGCCGCACCTATGCCCAGATGGAAAAGCTCCTTCAGGATGTTCTATGTACAGGCTATACCATACTTCATAAGGCCAGCGGTGCTGCTACGACTTCCGGGCTCTTTGTTCGTCTCGTGCCTGAACCTCTTCAAGCCCCAGAACCTCAAGCCTCAGGCTTCAATATCTCAAGCTTCAAGCCTTCAAATCTCGGGTTCTCAAGTCGTCAAGTATCAAATCTCTCGAGGTTTCAAGCATGTACCCAATCCCCGCACTCCAGATCGCTATCGCATCTTTCGTCCCCGCAAGATCTCTACTTCAAGTCGTTATGTCGATATTCTTTTCTGTCTCTTCTGGCCGTGCTTGGATCTCGAGCACCTTCGGCAGGTTACCGTTACTTTCGTGTGGGCATTGTAGGTCGGATTGGGTTCCAGGTGTGTCAGTTTTCTTGTTTCTACTATCATTTATTGATCATTTATTGAAGTCATTGATTGGCGTCCTGGTGCACGGCAAGGACGGGTAGGCGGTACGATGCGGCCACGTCGAAAGTGGCCTAGGCAGATAGCGCGGCGGGTCGTATGGCCACGGCAGGACAGACCTTCATGTCGTAGCTACTTTCCACTGCGAATCAGCATGTTTTCTATGTTTATGAATCAATACAATCTGGATTATTACCGTGAACTGTGGTCAGAAGTAAGGATCTGGGGACCTTCTGGCGCCATAACTGATTATGGCGTTATGCGTGTCATTATGCCGCCAGATGCAATTCTGGCGGCATGGCGCGCTTGGTTCGTCTGGTGCCAGATCAGCCAGACACGTTCTGTTTTGCTGATGTAGCCACCGGTGGCTGTGTCTAGGCACAGCCACCCGTTCTATGGTAGTAGGCGCCGCGACTCCAATAGCACCACAGCTCTCCGCAGCACATTCTCCCTCCCACACCCTGCTCATTCTATCTCCCACATCTCGTTCTCTCCGTCCTCCATGCCGCTCTTCCCCTCAAGCTCCAATGTGCAGATAAACGGCGGGGTTTTCTATGACGTTACGAGGGACGTGAATATCCAAAGCACGCAGCCTCTCAGAGATAATTCTCAAACACTTATGGCGCTTCAATTCGAATCAGCGCAAGACTTGGGTCGGCAGTTAATGGGAATGGAGAGGAGTGAACGACGAGGCGGAGCGAGGACGCTGCCCTACAGTGTGTTTCGAATTGCTCGAAGTATTATTTACCTCTGACACTCACCAGATATGTCTCGGCGGCGGCGGAACATGTCTCATTCCACTAGCTTTTCCCTCCAGGATGAACAGTCCATACCGAGCTCCAACACAGTACTCCCCTCTCTCTCGAATCCTCTCTCCTTCGATTATTCCCTTGGCCAGCCGGAACTCGAGCTCGAGAGACCATTGACCTTCGATTCCGGGGTCGAGTATGGATCCAACTCAGGGCAAGGCCTTCACGAGGAGCATCTCGGCGTAACGAACAGCAGCGCGCTCCAGTATTGGTCCGATTCCCAGTCAATTTCGAGCGGTTTCGGTTCTAGCGATCCTTCACCCTCATCCGTGTTGGTCCCAACTCCTGGCGGATCTCAATATCAATTTTCGCCGCAACCAGATTCCTTGTTTCTTCCATTCTTATATCCTCCTAGCACCGCCGGCCATGCATCCAGTTCAACTTCATCGATGGATCACCGTGATTTCCACGCCGCCATTGAATATCCGTCCACAAACTTCGCGCTGGGGCGAAGTACATTCAATCAACCGGGCCCTGTACGGGGTCCTGATCGTAATTCATTTCTTCCCGATGTTCATTCTCTACCACAATCTACCTCCGCATCGCCACTTCCATCCCTCCTTGCTCTCCCAACGCGACTTTCACAACCGCAATTGGAGTTTCACCGCTCAGATGACATTGCAAACGACATGAATGCCGAAAGCACTGAGCGCGCACTACGAGCAAACGAGTTTACCTCGACTCAAGCCTCAGGTCGTCAGTTGTCAGGAGTGGAGAGGACTAAACGATGCGGAGCGGGTGTAAGGATGATACCTTATGGTGCGCTCCCAGCTCGCGCCATTTCGCATCCGACCAACTAACTCCCTCTGAGATGTTTATCACCGGCCACAGATTATGGGTCACTCGGCCATCACATATCCTTCGACCAGCGTCGAGCTAGGTTCAAGCACAGATCACCAGCCCGAGATGTTTCTTGCGGGCAACGATAATGGCCCTCCCTTCGGACCGAGTGCCGCTATGATCAATAATTCTGTCTTTCCTTGGGAGCGTTCTCAACACCAACCCAAAACAAAGATTAACGGGGGGACATTTATCGGTGGGAATGTGAACCATTTCCAACGTCACGGTGAAAGGGGTGAGGGCCGAATAGTCTTTTTATCGTAGGCTTGACACTAAAATAAGTGCCCAAGGCCTCAACATTTTGCGTCAAAGCGCAGCGAGCGACGCTTTCCACGACTCCGTAGAAAGATTCCCACAGCCCAAATGCCATCCCGAGACTCGGACCAAAACACTTGATGACCTTTATAACTGGTCATCCCAGGACGATCCTAGCAGCCGTGTTATTTGGCTGCATGGCCCGGCGGGTGCCGGCAAGTCTGCCATCGCGCAGTCCTTCTGCCAGAAACTAGAGGCAGAGGGTCGTCTCGGCGGTAGTTTCTTCTTCAAACGCGGCCATTCATCTCGCGGGAATGCCAACAGGTTGTTCCCGACGATCGCATATCAGCTCGCCCTTCTGGATAATCTCCCGAAATTGAAAGACACCATCTCGCAGAAAGTAGAGGACAACCCGTCCATCCTCGACAGATCCTTTGTACTGCAACTGCAGAAGTTGATCATCGAGCCATCTCAGCAGAGTATTCGCGACAACCCCATGGTTGTGATCATCGATGGACTGGATGAATGTGAAGGCCATAATATTCAGCAGGAAATATTGCGGTCAATCGGTACTGCCATCGGCGAACAGCACCTTCCTCTCCGGTTCTTCATTGCCAGCCGACCGGAGCCTCACATCAGCGAGAGTTTCGGTGAACCGGGCTTAAAGGAGCTTCATCGTCCGCTAAACGTCAACCAGTCATTCGAGGACATCCGGAAATATTTGCTGGATGAATTCAGCCGGATTCATGAAGAGCATCGCATCATGGCCACAGTTCCCACCCCTTGGCCCTCGCCGGGAATTGTTGAAGTCCTCGTCAGAAAATCATCCGGATATTTCATCTACGCCTCCACCGTTATCAATTTCATCGACGATAAATACTTCCGTCCTACGGAGCGGCTCGATGCCGTTATGGGGATCACGGAACTTGATTTTGAATCGCCCTTCACGGCCCTCGATCAACTGTATACCCAGATACTTGCTGCAGTGCCTGCCCGACCCCAGCTTCTCAGAATTCTGACACCTATTGCGGCCAAATTCAATCTACGTGTTTCTGTCCTGGAGCGACTTCTTGAACTCAAGCCAGGCGATCTTCAGTTAATATTACGTGGCCTCCAATCTGTGATAGATCTAATAGAGCACGATGACAGCCGAATTATTGTGCATCACGCTTCATTCTTTGATTTCCTTCACGATCCAACGCGTTCTGGCCCATTCTATCCTGATCCTCAGCACCGCACGGATCTAGCGCGTCACCTGCTAAAAGCATTTTCATACAAGAAAAATGATATATCCGTGAACCAGACTGGACATTTTGCCTGGTAAATCGTTGAAAGTTTAACCATACTCATATTTGATCATAATTGGATTACAGGGAGCTTCAACTTGATCCGATGATCTTCGAATACATAACATCTGTTCAGCCGTCTCTAGACCTGGTCGCCCTTGTCCAATCCTTCAACCCGGACTTTTTTTTTGGCCGTGATCATGACATCGAGAGGGCCAGTCAACTCATCTCTGATATCCTGGCATGGTTAAAAGTATGTCTTCAGGCTCAGTTCGGGATAACGAGGTTGATATCGGCCTAGAAAGCTCATCCGCTCCCCCAAGAGTCGATTCGGCTCTGGGAGGACTATCATTTCATGATGTTGTGTGATGACGTCTGGTATCCATCCACAGCAACCCAAGTTACGACGGAACAAAAATCGCACAACCACCAGGTGTTGCAGGCCTCTCCGCAACTGATTAAAGTTCTTCGTGCATTCAGCGTTCTTCCCCCTGGGTGCCGTTATAGAGCTCTGTTCACGGTTCATATTATGTTAGATCTCTCGTGGGATAAGCTGAGGGCTGCTATCTGTCCTCTCCAGGGAATTCTAGGTGACGATAAGGAACGGCTTCGAGAGCTGTTCATTTCTGCATCACATGAAGCCCGTTTTGGAGAGGTTGAATCGACGATCCGGGACCTTGTGAGCGGTGGCTTGCATGTCCTGAAAGAGATAGTCAATGGCGAAGTGGACAGAACTTTTGGGTGAGTTTTACCTTATGCATCTGATGCAAATCCTGCCTAACCTATGGCATTTAGGTTCTGGAACCAGGGATGGGGTTTCCTTTTGAGATCCTGCCCGCCTTCTCCTGTTCTTTTGCAAAATCTGGACGAACTTGCACTTGCACTTGCCTCAACTACCAATTATACATTTGCTTTACATGAACTGCAAGACTTCAACAACCTTGTGCAATGGCTCAAGGTGAATCTTTTCTATGGAATGCAATACTATATTCATTCATGTATTTCAGACATTCCCCCAACCTCCACTTGAATTGATCACTCGGTTCGAACATCATTTGCAAGAATGGGAGGAGAAGTATATGATGTTCCTCAAGGTAACCGTCGTGGGATGACATATGGAGTCAGGCGGACAGCATCTTCTTGCTTGGATATGCACGCATTGATCTCGATAATATCGCCAAATCACTTTCGCTGCGAGTCGGAGAAAAAACCAGAATAACTTACATACCAAGAGAGTCGGGTGGGTCGGAGGTATTGGCCGCGGGTAGTCTTCTAAAAAATCAGGACATGGATTTTATCTAAGAATCGAGACATAGAATTTAGCTGGGGAGTGTAGGACGCAGTATAAATCGGTGGGAGCTCGGAGGCGTTATTGGTGAATTTACATATGTAGGCTGAAATTTCGCGGAAACGGTGAAGTCGCTGCCAGTGCCCCTCGTCGGCAGAGGTCAGACTTGCATGTCCTAGCGATCTCCGAAGACCAATCTCGCCCACTGGCACCCGTGGTATGTAAGCGAAATTCAGGACAATATGATAGATACTGTACAATTCGGAATCTCGGATACAATCAGAGATAGTATAAACAACCTGGGACTACGCCGTAAGTAGTCAGGGCTGGACGTAGGTTGGCGAGGGTCGGCTAACACTCGACACGCTTTCTGTGCGAGGGGCCGGAACATAGTGAGTCTGGTTGGAGTTCAAGTAAATGTGGTGGCGAAATTGTAGTGTGTGCAAAGAGCCATCGAGCATCCCTCGGACCCCGGTATGAAGTAAGATGAAAGCGAACTGCGACAGAAATGACGCTTTGGAGCAACGTCCGAGTCGGCCGTGGCGAGCCGGCGATGGTGGCGGTGCTAGGCCCCTTGCCGCCAACCCCAGCGGTCGGACTGAGACCCGGTAGGCAACAAACGCCAGGGCCGCACAGAAGTACCATGGAGGCAGCCTGCTCTGCCGCGCCCTAACACACCGCTTTACACAACCTACCACCACCCTCTGCATCCACCGCTGGGGTGCCGAACACCTACTGCGCGCAATAGGGACCGAGAAGAACGAGAAGCACTCGCGGAGACTAGTAGCAGCAGCTCGAATGGCGGCGGGGGACAGCGCCAAGGCGGATCAGATTGCGTTCCACATCTACACCAAGCTCTTCCACGTCCTCCATGCTGCCCGCGCCTCCGAGCAGGGGCCGCCCTCGGGCAAGACCGATAAGTGGGTCAGTGCCTTCCTCCTCCGCTACTTATCACAAAAGCATTTACTGACTTGAGAGGTGTAGTTCAACCTGGAGACGCCGCTGGCCGCGTCTGCGACGACGCTGACGGGCGAGCTGGACGCCTACCGCGCGCTGTCCGCCGCGCCCGCGCCAAGGCCGCTCTCGATCTAGGTCCAAGGCTCGGCGAACCCAGTCCGTGCTTCGTCCTGCTCGCAGAGCGTTTGCTGGCCTTCGCCGTGCCGTCTCCCGGCGTCAATCTGTCTCCCATAATCAACACTGCCTCTCCTTCGGCGACAATTTTTTTTTCGGCTCTGGTGCTATGCCCCGATACGTTTAACAATGGCATGTCATTCTCTGAACACTCGTCCTGATATCGGGCGCTGTCCCCCGTCCCAAAGGTAGGTATATATAATCCTTTTTGTCTCACGCAACCAGCCAACGCCGCTGGCTTGTGGTGAGCCGAGGCGATACCGTTTATTTTGTTCATCACTGACCCAACTGACAACGACGGAGCACCTCCTTCACATTGCCCGTTGCTCTTCCTCATGCCAATTTCTCACCAGTAGCTTCGATCTCAAGTATGAACTGTGCAACAAATGGGCCATTGACTGTTGGTGAATATCCATGTCACGCCCTGGGCGGCCGCTTCTTTTAGCATCCATTCCTTGCTTGGCGGGTCGAGACGCTCTGCGTATCGACCTGGTCATGGCATGACACCGTCAGACAGCGACCATCCGATTCTGTGGGGCCAGGATCAACGTATGCGCCCACACCAGCACAGCTCGAAGATGCATAAGACGACTTTGCCGCCCAGAGCCTGGCTTTCCTTACTTTCCCTCCAGCTTGCTACCTCGAATGCACCGCTTTAAGTTTCGTCCTGTCCCCGCAACCGAGCTTCGTGCTCTGGACAAGGATCATGGAGACTCCGATGCGACCTCTACGCGCGACGATGATGCTGAGGCGCTGAGAAACTTCGAGACAGATTCGGGAGGACCCCCGGCCAGCGCAGGTATGCAGAAAATTCTCTCGACCATCCTTCTGCTCAACATCGTTCATCCCCCGCGAAGCCATGGTTTAAATCAACTGAGGCGCTCCGCATTCTGTCGCTGAGTCTGCATTCTACTCTCATCGCAATTCATTTGGCACTGGTCGGCGTGTGGGCCAAAGGGTTGGAGCATCACCTCATTTCTACGCTCGAGAACCAAAAGCTTGTGTCTTCCCTGATCACCGCGATCTTGACGACATTCGGCACAGTGCGTATTTCCCTTCCCCGTGCAGAGTAAGCTTTCAAATTATTATCTACGATCCAGATATATTCAGCAGTCCTCGTCCTTGTGACGCAGACACTGTCCATTCGGCGCAGTCTAAGGATGGACCAAACATTGACGGCTACCCGCGATAACAGTGCCGCATGGGCGGGAATCGGGTCGGCCATCCTACACGTATGGCACCAGAAATCGGTCCCTGCCTCGGTCATTGGAGTCTTCTCCACACTCTTGTATCTCGGAAACATTCTGGTCCTCCACATCACCACTCCCTCGTTAGTTTCATTGCAAACCTTCAATTCTTCTCGCTCGGTTCTCGTCCCAACACAAAGTCTCCCTGCCTATAACTGGAGCAACAGTGTGGATTTCGACATGCAAGTAAACAAGTGCTCAAGCGACCAATTGGCTAACACTCTAAATAGCGGTATCCTAGAGGAATCTCTACCAGGATCGCTAGCCTATCGTTCTTTCGTCGCTGGGACCACGACGACGCAGGGATTGTATGGAGGCACCTTGTATGATATCCTGGATCCCAGCGCCGCAATAGTGTCAGGCAACGTCATTGTGTCAAGGCGACAGGGTTCAATATTACTTGCGGCTACGTGAATCCAGAAATGGACTACAGCGGGGACGAACAGATAGGAGATGTGTGGTCTGCCATGGAGACCTTCGACGACGCTTTTTTCACGATATTCCCCACTCTTAAGTTGGATTACGAGTAATCCCAGGGAGATTCGCTTCTGATATCATCCCAGAGCCAGGAATGATTTCTACCTTTGCAGCTTTAGGACTGACGCCCAGCATCACGCTCTATGCCACCGTCCCGACCATCGATTCTAACAACCGTCGTGGACCATTACTTGATCTGAATTCACCTAAGTATGACTACCAATAATGGCACCCCATATATGACAGTTTCTTCCGTCCAGGCCTTTCGCTGTTCTCAGTCACTGGTGCCCCAAACAGCATCCATCGACTCGCACTCTCGTAACCTACTAGCGGTGGAGCCTGCGCTCACAAAAACCACTTCTACCTGGTTACCGTATGCTGGGTCGTCACCTTTTTTCACGGGCGAAAACAAAACCGCAGCGAATTTGACAACGAGCGGTAATTTTCTCATCGACACAGTTCGTGGTTGATTTACTCGCAAGTGCAACCGCGTCTGATTCACTGCGTTCAGTGGGGGTATTGGTATACGAGAATCCCTCCATCCGACCTGGCCCTGAACCCGATCCAATTGCCATCTAGATACGTTACAACTGCGGACAAGTGAATACGCTACTCGCACTATATTCCCGCGATCTGATCCATTTATGAACCACAAGATACTTAATTGAGCAGTTGGATCTGCCGGGTGACAATTCATCTAAACCTTTACGCTCCAATGTAACGCTCCACGATGTCGAAAACATTTTATCGACACTTGTGGCCTCGATGTTTTGGACGCGTAGGTTTGAGGCTATACCTGATCGGGACGGCAAAGCTCAATGGACCTTTTCAGTAGGTCACAGTTCCCCAGCAGACAGTGCCCCTCCGCTTCGGCCTTACGTACCCTTCCTACTCAAATCAAACGCCACAGCCGACGTGGTTTATGTGGAAGTCCGAGCGGACGTACGTGCATTATATCTTGGTCCTGAAGTACCAGCTAACTATGATTAGTTGACCATCATTGCTGTGCTGTTCACATATCATACGTGGTTCATACCTGACACTGCAAAATCCAGATTTCTGTCGGTCTTGCAGCTTCAATCGCGCTCCTGCTCCTGTCTCTGCCATATTCCCTCGGGAACAGAGGCAAGGAAATTGACAGGGACCTTCCTCTCGACGGAACTGGGATCCTGCATGCAATGTGGTTGTACCGTAACCATCCAGAACTCGAGAAGCTCCTGGAACAGGTCGAACATCCCACCAACGACAATCTGCGCTCGGCCGGAATGGTGCGGATGCGACTGGTGGGGAGACAAATACGCCGACGGAGGAGTTGCGAATCGTTCTAGAGAGATCGGAGAGGAAGTATAGTATACTTCGTCACTTCGAGTCCTTGGCGGAATACACGGACTGTGTTGGTTTTATAGTGTTGGCGTCGATGGATAAATGGGATGTACTTTACGATGTGCTGATCGAACCAAAATGTCTTGGTTCAAAATGATCAGACCTCGACCCCGCCAGTGACTCATCCAGAATAACTTCGTTAGCCTGAGAAATTCCGCCGTCTAACACCAAGTCAGAGCTGCACGAATATTGACATACGCACCTCAAAATCTATCCCAAATGGCGTCGTCACCCCGCCTACAAAAAAAAAAAAGTAGCGAATTCGTGAAGGTATAGACATACATGCATCTAAATACGCGGGACGTACAATAGCGCAGGGGCGGATATATATGTAACACTGGCTAACAAACTAACAACTAAGCGACTAACGCGCCGCCAGGAGACGCCGTTCATATGTAACAGTGCGTGAGGAAGATAGATTCCGACTTCACAAGGCAAGGAAGGCAGGGAGAAAGGCCCGGTGGCGGATGGTCCCCCCGTGCACAAAATAGGATTGGGGTTTCCATGCAGAGTTTCCCCAGGAGTCGCTCGGTCGAAATCGAGCCCGGGCCATTAGCAGTCTTGCTGAAGAATTTTGCTCCGCGGTTGGATTGCCAGGCAGACATCTTACAAAAGATATTAATGCCAACTAGACGAGGTTAGCGGGTAAAAGCAGAAGGCCCGGTAGCGGATGGTCCGCACCTGCACCCAATTCTTGTGGGAGAAAATATTCTGCATCCGAGCAGCTCGTTCGACTCGAGCCTGGGCAATAGAGGGGCATGTGGAAAGATTTTTGCCCACGGGGGAAATGCGCCTGACCCTGGGATATATATGTACTAGCTTAGGTTCGGATGTATGAGAGGAAGGCCCGGTGGCGGGTGGTCCGCGCCTGTGCGCAATAGGAAATGTGGGATGGTTTCTCCAGGAGTCGCTGGTTCGAACCGAGCCCGGGCCATCGTATAGTCTGTTCCAAGTATTTTTGTTCCGAATGCTAAATGGACAGTTCGAAAAGATATCTAGTTGACGAGGTGAGGAAGTTAGAAAGAAAGGCCTGGTAGCGGGTGGTCCGCGCCTGTGCGCAATAGGAAGTGTCGGATAGTTTCTGCAGGAGTCGCTCGTTCGATTCGAGCCCGGGCCATCATATGGTCTGTTCCACGTATTTTTGTTCCGAATGCTAAATGGACAGTTCGAAAAATACATCTAGCTGACGAGGTGAGGAAGTTAGAAAGAAAGGCCTGGTAGCGGGTGGTCCGCGCCTGTGCGCAATAGGAAGTGTCGGATAGTTTCTGCAGGAGTCGCTCGTTCGATTCGAGCCCGGGCCATCATATGGTCTGTTCCACGTATTTTTGTTCCGAATGCTAAATGGACAGTTCGAAAAATACATCTAGCTGACGAGGTGAGGAAGTTAGAAAGAAAGGCCTGGTAGCGGGTGGTCCGCGCCTGTGCGCAATAGGAAGTGTCGGATAGTTTCTGCAGGAGTCGCTCGTTCGATTCGAGCCCGGGCCATCATATAGTCTGTTCCACGTATTTTTGTTCCGAATGCTAAATGGACAGTTCGAAAAATACATCTAGTTGACGAGGTGAGTAATTCAGAGAGGAAGGTCCGGTAGCGGAGGGTCCGCACCTGCACCCGATTCTTGTGGAGAAAAATGTTCTGCATAAGAGCAACTCGTTCGAATCGAGCCTGGGCCATAGGAGGGCTCGTGGAAAGATTTTTGCCCGCGAGGGAAATGCGCCTTACCCCGGAGAAGTTGGGTGAGTATGTCAAGGATGTGCACTAGATCAGGTTCGGATGTATGAGAGCAAGGCCCGGTGGCGGATGGTCCGCACCTGCATAGAATAACATCTCGAGAACTACGAGAGTTTCTGCAGGAGTCGCTCGTTCGACTCGAGCCTGGGCCTCTTACACAAATTCATGTCTACCTTTTTTGTGTGTTTTTGGTTCAAAGAAAGAAGGGGCCTCTGGATTAGCTTCGAGTGAGGTATTCGAGGTGGGAGGAGATCCAGTGCAAAGGACGAGGCTGCTGGTGGGAGGAATGTAAGGAGAGAATCGAGTAACAGAAAAAAATTAGAATAACTTGCTAAGAGAGTCGGGTGGGTTGGATGTCTTGGCCCCGGGCCGTCTTCTAAAAAATCGAGACACAAAATTAGCTGGGGAGTGTAGGCAAGAGTGTAGGACGCACGAGTGTAAATCGGTGGGAGCTCGGAGGCGTTATTGGTGAATTTACATAGGCAGGTTGAAATTTCTGGGCGAGGGTGAAGTCCACTGCGCTCCGACACTGGGCCCTCGGAGTCAGAGGTCTGACTTGCATGTTCTAGCGAGGTCTACACCCCACTTATGTAAGCGAAATTCAGGCCAATATGATAGATACAATTCGGATACAATCACTGGCAGAGGCCGTAAGTCGTCAGGGGTGGACGTCGGTTGGCGAGGGTCGGCTACCAATCGACAGGCTTTGTCTACGGGTGTGGGAGCAAGGTCACAGATGTATGGCTACCCTGAGCTCTGACTACGGCAGCAGTCCGACCCTCGGACCGGAACACAACGAGTCTGGTTGGAGTTCAAGTAAAATGCGGTGGTCAGAAATGGTGGTGACGTCCTGCCTGTGCCAAATGAACTGCCCGAGAATAAGTCTGACGGAGAACTGCGACAAAAATGACGTTTTGGAGGCCGCGAACCGGCCCTGGTGGCGGTGCAGGCCGAGACCCATCAACAACACGTGCCGCCAACCCCAGCAGTCGGACTACGCCAGGGCCGCACAGAAGTACCATGGAGGCAGCCTGCTCTGCCTCGCCCTAACACACCACTCTACACAACCTACCACCACCCTCTGCATCCACCTCCGGGGTGCAGAACATCTACTGCGCGCAAGAGGGACTTTGCAGACGCACTACTACTAGCACAGAAGCCAAAGGACGGCTCGATGGCGGCGGGGGACAGCGCCAAGGCGGACCAGATTGCGTTCCACATCTACACCAAGCTCTTCCACGTCCTCCATGCCGCCCGCGCCTCCGAGCAGGGCCCGCCCACGGGCAAGACCGATAAATGGGTCCGTCCACACTTATCACAATTACAAGCATTCATTGACTTTGGGACGGCAGTTCAACCTGGAGACGCCGCTGGCCGCGTCCGCGACGACGCCGACGGGCGAGCTGGACGCCTACCGCGCGCTGTCCGCCGCGCCTGCGCCCCGGCCGCTCGCGGTGCAGGTCCTGCTCGCGGTGCCGCCGCCCGGGGGCGGGACCGCGCTCGTGCATGCGCCCAGCCGCACGCGCGTCGAGCCGTCCCCGCGCTTCGTCCTCCTCGAGGAGTGGGTCCTCGCCTTTGCGCCGCCCGCGTCCTCCGCTGCGTCTTCCTCTTCCGCTGCGTCCACGAAATCGGAGTCGAGTGCAAGCACGAGTAGGAGCAGCAGCACGGACGAGGAGGCGGACGTCGCGCCGCCGACGATCTACAAGAACGCGATCCCGCTCTTCCGCGCGCTCTTCGCGCTGCTGCGCATCCTCCCCGCGTGGCGCGCCGTGCGCAAGCTCGCGGGCCGCCGCGCGCCCGCGGGGAATAATGGCGCGAGGCTGCGCGTCGTGCTGCGCCTCGCTGGGGCTGGTGATGACCAGGGAACAGGACCGGGACGGGGAATGGGAGGAGGAGGAGAGACGACGCTGGGCTTCGGCGACTCGCCCGCGCCCGGGACGGGCGCGCCGCCGCTGCCGACGAGCACGCATGTCTTCCCGGGCATTGCGCACCCTGCTGGTGAGTCGTCTGTTTCCGTCCTCCTCCCTTTTTGTTTCCTTCTTTCCTTCCTTCGCGCTGTCGCTTCCTTGCCTTCCGTCTGTCTTTTTGCTGTCCTCCTCATCTCTGCTTTCTATCCTCCTTTTTGTTTTGTTTTCCGTCCTTCACTCTGCCTTCCGTCTGTCATTGCTGCTGCTGTTCCCACGTCGTATCGTCTTCCCCATTCCTTCCTTCTTCTCCTGCCCCCATCCCCCACACCCCGCCGAGGTCGAGGTTGCCATATCCCTGCGATCTGCGCGCATATATCCAGCTTTTCCGCGCATATAACCACCTTCTGCCCTCCGTTCTGCCCTATCTTCATCTTCCCTTCCCTTATCCTTCTTACTGTCCTTAATCCTTATCCTTCTACTGTCCTTAATCCTTCTCCATCCGCTCCATTTCACCCATCTCGAGCCCCATTTCACCCATCTCGAGCCCCACTTCCTCCCCTCCCCTCCCTGCGTCCTCCGCGTCCCCTACCCTACCATTCTGTGCCCCGTCCCCCCTCCCACTGCACCCCACACACGTCGCGAGGCGTGGATGCTTGCTCTTTGCGCACATACATCCGCCTTCTGCCCTCCGGACTGCCCATCGTTCCCTCCGTATCCCTCTCGCTATGCGCTCCATCTCTCCGTCCCGGTCTCGCGCTCCGCAGATATGCGCGTGTATCCACTTCCTTTCCCTCCTATCCCGCCCCATCGTCTCGTTCCCCTTCTCCTGTGTGTCTCTGTGCCCTCCTCCTCCGGCGCACGGTGTCGCGCAGCCGTGCACGCCTACCCCCTCCTGCCCTTTCATTTCTCCGCCAGACCCACCCGCCCACCCTCGCTCTCCTCCCCGGTACATGCGCACATGCCCGGTTCCCGCGCGCACATACCCAGCTTCCGCGGGCACATACGCAGCTTACCTTCTCCCTTTCCTTTCCTTTCCTCCCCGCTCCACTCCCTCATCGGCCCTATTCCCCCCCCCCTCCTTCCGCCTCTGTACCCTCCTTCGTCCCCGTCCCGTTCTCGCCCTTCCCACCTCGAAGGATGGTATGCGCGTATATAACTGCTATTCGCGCGCATGCCGATGCCCACCCCGCTCGCGCTCGTCTTTCGCCCCCTTTCGTCCGCGTCTGTATGTCCCCCGCATCGTGCCGTCGTACACCCCCTCCCTTCGCGCGTGCCTGGACCCCCGCGCGCGTAGCGACGGGACGGTGCATGCACGTGTGCCCGTCGTCGGCGCTCGCATCCGCGCATATCCACCCCTTCTGTCCCCTTTCCTTCCGTTCGTCCTGTCGTCCCTCTCCTTATCCTTCTTATCCTTCTCGCGATCCGCCCCATTTCGCCTCCCATCCCATTTCCTCGCCTTTTCTCCCTCCGCCTTCGCATCGGTACCATTCTCCCTCATATACCCACGTCTGCGCGCATACACCCACCTTCTGCTCCCATACCGATACCCACCCCTCACATCCTCATCCTCTCTTCCCCTTTCCCCGTCGTGCCCTGCCTCCCGCCTTCCTGTCCTACCTCCCCACCCGATGCGCGGGGCACAGTGTCTCGGCGCGCATATATCCACCTCCGCGTGCATACACGCACTCGTCCTCTTCCCCTCTCCCCGGCGCGCCTGCTTTCCCCTCTCCGTATCGCCTGCCTCCCTTCGCGCATGTACCCTTCCTTGCCGTTCCATCACACCCACACGCACATCCACCTCCCGCCCTCCGCACTGCGCCGTCTTTGGGTCCCTTCCCTTATCCTTCTCACCACCCCATGTCGACTTCCATTTCCTCCCTTCACCTTCCTCCCCCCGCCCTACGCCGAAGGACGGGATCGGCGCGCAGAGATAGGTGCATAGCCGAGCTTCCGCGCGCATATACCCACCTCCTTCTCGCGTCGCTGTCGCCCCCCGCACGTATATACCTCCCTACGCATATCCACCCCTTCATCATGCCATTCTCCCTCCCCCTCCCATTCGCCTCTGTACCCTCCTCCCCTTCGTGTCTCTGTCCCCCTTCGTCCCCGTCCCCCTCCTCTCCCCGCCCATTCGCGTCTCTGTCCTCCCTCCCCGCCCTCTCCCATCGTCCATCCCGAGCGTCGAAAGCGATCGGCGCGCGTATAGTCGCCTGCCGTCGTTCTACTTCGATGTCCGTCTTTCTCCGTCCTTTCCTTCCCTTCCATCTTCCTGCCCTCCCACCGCCTTCCACACATGCCTCGCATACGTCGCGGGACGGTGTGCGGTGTATATATCCCGCTTCTACGCGCGCATTCTCGCCTTTCCGCGCCTACGTCCCTCCGCTGCCTGCTCCCCTTCATCCACCTTCACCTCCTACGCACGCGCCCCGCCCTCCGTCGTCTATCCCTTCTGCCCTTCCACCCTTCACTTTGCTGTGCTCGTCATGCTCGCTCTTCCCGGGTACACGCGCGCCCCCCTCCCTCCCTTCCTTGCATTGCGTCCGCACGCTCTTCCTGATCTTCTCCCGTCTGCGCTCCCCCACACCTTCACGCTTTCACGCTTTCACATCTTCAGCGCCTCCGCGCTTTCACATCCTCAGCGCTTCAGTGCTTTCACGCTTTCGCACTTGCACATTTCAGCGCCTAGTTACCTCACCCCACCCACTCTTCACACCGTCACCGTCACCTCTACAGCTTTCCTTCATTATCATTGTCCGTCCCTGCCCCTGCGCCTTATCCCTTGCCCCTTGTCCCCATCCCCTTTACCGCTACGCTTGTCTCCGCGTTCCTCGTATCTCCGCGTTCCATCCCGCTGTCGATCGGTGTCGTCGCGAGCAGCGTCATCGCCATACGGCGCTTGTCTCTTGTCGAGTGACCTACGGCCCCTGTCTCAGCGACGCCGATCGTCGCTTCTGGGGATGGCTTCCATTCCCCGCTTTAGCGCCGATCTCCTTCTCCTTCTCCTTCTCATCGTCATCTTTATCCTACTCCCCATTCTCTCTTCATCTTCAGTCTGCCCTCGTTCTCAGTCTGCCTTGCCGCTACCGCCGACGCTGACGGGACTGTTTTGTGTTCGCAGGCACGCTGACGCTCTCGGCGACGTACCTCACCACGCCGGCCTTCACGCTCGAGTCGCTCGAGGCGCTGCTCTCCTCGCGCTTCGCCGCCGCGGACAGCGACACGGCGGGCACGCGGTATGCGGGCGAGGGGAGCACGCGCTATGGCGGCGAGGCGCCCGCGCACACGCGGTATGGGAGCGATGCCCCGACGCACACGCGCTACGGGAGCGACGCGCCCGCGCCCGCCCGCCCGCGCCTGCGCCCGCGCTCGCAAGAGGACGAGGACGAGGACGCCGAGTTCGTGCCCACGCTCGCGCGGCGCTCCGTCACCGGCTCCGCGTCGACCGCGTCCGGCCTCGGGATGGGGGCGGGGGCGTCGCCGGGGCGCTACACCTCCCCCGCTCCCCCCGTCGCCCGGGCGCTACACGTCCCCACTCCCCGCGCCGGGCTCGGGCTCGCCGGGGCGCTACACGTCCGCGTTCCAGGCGCGCGCGCGCGCGGACTCGCAGTCGTACCGCGGCGGCGGCGGGGGCGAGTCGCCGGCGCCGTCGTACCGCATGGGCGTGCACGTCGCGGGGGGCGCGGGCGCGGGGTTCCGGCGCGACGTCGGCGCCGCGGGGGACGTCGCGGACCGGTTCGTGCTCCCGCGCAGCGGCGCGTCGTCCGTGTCCGTGTCCGCCGCGTCGCGCGCGTCGCCCGTCGCGGGGGAGTACGCGCCGAGCGAGCGCGAGCGGGAACGGGAGCGGGAGAAGGGCGTGCCGATTGGGGCTGGGGCTGGGGCGGGCGGGATAAGTGGGCTAAGCGGGTTGGGCGGATTGGGCGGGGGGAGTGGGAGTGGGGTCGGCACGGGGGGGACGGGCGGGGTTAGCGGGAGTGGGCCGAGCGCGATCGCGATCAACCCGTTCAAGAGCAACACGCTGTCGCGCAGCTCGCTGAGCGGGTCGCTCCTGCGCGGCGTCGCGGGGAGCCCCGGGCGCGCGACGTCGCCCATCGCAACGGGGGGCGCGCCCTCGCCGATCGGGGCGCCGTCGCCTATTGGCGGCGGCGCGGGCGTGGCGTTCCCGGAGAGCGGGAGCGTCGGCGGGGGCGGGGCATCGGGTATGTCGCTTTTGGCGCACAACTGTCCGCACTGTGGACCGGACATTTTCCCACGAGACGCATCTTTTGGCACACTTTTTGCATCTTTTGCCTCATTTTGTGGTGTCTGATAACTTTCCTCGCCAGGCCCTGTCTCTGGTGGAAAATTATGAATTTTGCACCCGCTGCGTACGCATAATGATCGGACATACGGCTTGTAACGTGCCTTGCGTCCTCACTTTGGATCGGACATTTGGCTTTTTTCTCCTGCATTTGTCCGCATTGTGATTGGACATAAGGGCTCGATACTGGTGGCGGTGGGCTAAAATAAAAAAATAAAGATAATACTGTCATTTGCATAAGTCCGTGAAAACACGAAAAAAAATGCGCAGTCACGTGTAAATTTACTCAAGTCTCACCATGCTTCGGGGATGCTTAAGACGTAGAGGGTGAGTGCTTTTTGTCATATCAAGACATCAATATATCCCTTCCGGCCGTCCACCAGCTATATTGTTCAATGTCACGTGTTCCAGCATGTTGATTTGGGACATCGATCAATGTTTGAAGATCTGTAATAGTTATTTTGGGAATCTCCTCGGGAGTTCCTCTTCCTGCACGTGACTGCACAATTTTTTTTTCGTGTTTTCACGGACTTGTCACTTATGCAAACGACAGTAAAGATACTAAAATATTACACGTGCTTGAAAGATCTTTGGTCTTATTTGACGACAGCTTCTCGGCCTGTTCCAGGCTTCCACGTGCTGATTCCGATACTGAAAAACGGCTGGAAGATATTGTTACTAGCCTCCTAAAACTCCAGTGCAAGGGGAGAACACTTAGGAATACATAAAAAGCTCTTGTAAATATTCTGGTTATTTAATGCGGCCGGAAGGGTGCACAATTTAATTGAGAGGATACTGAGCGGAGTTCCCGATACTGAGCGGAGTTCCAAATTCGGCTCAATTCGGAAGACAAATTTTGTCTTCCGAATTAAGTTCGCGCGCGCGCGGTTGACTCACGTCCCCTGGCCAAACCCTTGCTCCTTCCAGCTTCAACGGACATTCTAGGTCCCAGTTACTCTCAAATGATGTGTGTTGAAAAGGATATCTGTAAAGAAACAAGAACGGACTGTGGTAGGTAAGCTTTCGCATTCCCAGAAGTTCTAGAGGGCTGTTTTCCTTGAAAGAGAGGTACCCCTAGACCTCTAGGTGTTCCATGGTATAGTCCCCTGACCTGTCCATCTTAGCTACATAGCCAATGCCTGGCTGCCTTTAAATCTTGAACAAGCGGCCAGATTTTTTAAACCATCACCCCTCTGGAATTTTACAAGTTGATTGGATGTCAGACATGTAAATAAATGGATGTGCTTTCACAACTCATTTCCTGAGGTTCTGTGTATTGAAAGCTCTGATCGAGCCTCATTTCTGTGAGTGAAAATAATTCGCAACCTCGCAGCTTCGAGCCCATGTGCAGTTAGATGATGGCTGATGGATTGAAACTCCGCTCAGTATCAGTATCAGTATCGGCCACCGCCATGAGTATCGAGCCGACATAAGGGGCATTGTTAGTCGAAATCCGTCCGCATCAGGATCGGACCTACAACCGTATATGCCAAGGGCCTGGTCCGTGGCGAGAGGATGAACAGGGGGCGGCGCTGCAGGAAGGGGCGGATCAATCAAGGGGTTAAATTAAACACAAATGAGGAAATTCCATCAACGAAAGTGCCCATAAAAGGAAAACTTCAGCACAGCAAAATGCTCTGAAACGTTTAGAGGCTCAGACAAAGACCCACTAAAGATAGCGGGAATTTTGATGGTTCAATACCCGGCAGGTTTCCAATGGCTTGATGATTGGCCGGCCCAGGCAAATCAGATCGGGGTTTCAGGCTCGGGAGTCAAGTTTCAGGGTCCGAACTGTGCCGGGTGGTGCTCGGGGGCAGCAAAGAATCACTTCACCATATTTGCATATATTTGAATACGACTTGTCCCGTATCGTATTAGACCCTCGTGCAGTGCCCTGGGAGACACATAATAATCGCCCGATTTGGACATGGCTCATGTCTAAATCAGGCATGACTCGTGCCAGCTCACCCTCCTCTTTCTTCATCCCTACGTCGATTGTGAAGCTGCAAATTGGGTTTGGAGCCAGCTGGAACTGGAACTGGAACTGGAATTCTATTGTGTTGCTGTACCTGGCCGTAATGGCTACGCAGCAGTACCCAGGTAAAACTACCTAGTGAGTGGGTGTAAGGCTAATCTACTGGGTTTTAATATGAGGGACCGTATATGAGGGAAAGCCAGAGAAAAATAAGTGGAGAACAAATGGGGAAACTTGTGGATGTAAGTAAGCCGGAACAGGTGAATTCGAGAGACGTGCGATGATATTTGGGAGGTGCAGGTGGTGTTTGAGATGAGATGAGGTTAATTATATGAGGGAGTGTAAAGTAAATATACGTAAGAATGAAAGAAAGAAAAATACGAGAGAGATAAGAGTAGAGGACTCAACGCCAGCACAGCAGCAAGATAAGCCCACAGCATCCCCCCCTACCACATCTATCACCCCAGAAAAGCACAATTAGCCTCGAATATCGGCACGCCGGCACTCTGCTTTCCCTGCTCGAAACCTTCCTCTTGCTTCATCCCTAGCAAGCCACGTCTGTCAAGATGAAAGGCCAGAGTGCTGCAAAGTCGTAGTCCTGCACTTCAGTGCGGTCCGCGTCCATCCGCACCCCCCTCCCCGCTTTCTGCTCGCGTGTCGCCGGACGCATGCGCGCCTCCCTGCAGACCTGGTCGTTGCCCTTGTTCATATTGCGTACGCTGTACGAGTCGTGCGACTCGCATGTGTGCCCCTCCCTTACTCTCGCCCGTCACGATCGGCATCGCGGCGCCCCGAGAACGAGCCTAGCGCGGGCATACTTATAAATACCAGATGCCCCCGCACCGGTTCCCAACTCTCGCCATGCGTGGTCTGCACACTACCACGCTTACGTTCGTGGGCCTATGCAGGCATTCACCGTGGTCCGCTGTACGCGGTCGCCCTTACCAGGGACGTCACGGTGCGTACCAAGTTTCTCTCGCCCTTTTCTGTTACTTTCATTTGTTGACAAGGACACAGAGTGATCTTTTCCGCACAGAAGATGTGCAACGTGCACGTCGGAGCGCGCGCGCTGCCCCACGACACCGAACGGCATGTCGAAGGGGACGCTCCCGCTGTCCGTGCCGCTTCCACCCGACTAAACGCATGTCGTGCGCATGCCCGCGACCATGCGCGCCAAGCTCGCGGCGTAGTCGAGTGCATTCATCCGTGGGTACTCTTCTACTCAAGGGAGGTGCCGCTTGTAATATGAGGCAGAGAAGAGTGCTGGAGCACTAACGAGGAGGAGCGAAAACAAGAGAAGACCAAAAAAAAAAAGCAGGCGAGCTCCGAGTCTCGAACACTGGCTCACTTGATGATGGCAAAATACCGAGACTAGCATAAGTACTTACTGCTCGCCGAACAACCCTGGGTTAATGGGTCGCACCGCAGCCTTAGGTCGCCGTGCGGCTGAATATTTGAAAAAAAAAGTGTTTTTCAAATATTTCCCAGGACATAGCACCAGGGCCTTGTATTATATTCAGATCATATCGTATTCATATTCAGGTGCATTCATATTCTCAGTTGACCCTGGAGCCCATATCATACTAGACAGGATGTGCAAAGCCGCTCAGAGCCGCATTCGGCTTTTGTGCATTGTGCAAAGCCGCATGCGGCACCGTGCGGCTTTTGATTCCCTATCCATTAAGTATATAAACCTTGCATAGTGCTTTGAAGCTGTTGGTGTTGACTCTGGCTCCAGGTGGAAGGAGGAAGTGTGGAAAATGGTTGAAAAATGCCCTGTTTGGGCAGAATTGCGGCCATAGCCGCACAGCGGCTGTGGCGAAACAAAATAACAATGTGAAAGTGGTGCACCTTATGTTAGGTAAGTGGTTCAGTGTACTCCATAGCACCTAATTTACTCAGATTTCATCGGAATGACCAAGGATCCGCTCATAAATCCTTTGGTTTATCACGCGGCTTTGCACAATGCACAAAAGCCGCATGCGGCTCTGTGCGGCTTTGCACATCCTGTCTATTCATATTCAAAATATATTTTACCGTATCATATTTTTGGCCAGCACTAAGCCCAGGACCCCATAACTTGCCCTCCTTCCAAACGCGGCAACTCGTGTTCGGGATTACCGTTCCGAACTCTTGTGAAAGAAGTCGGCGCGCGTGAAAGAAGCCCAGTGCACGCGAAAGAAGGTTGATTGCGCGCGAAAGAAACGTGAGTCAGACAGTCAGTGTCATCAAGCCGCGTACGAGCCGAGTGGCTGTGTGACACTAGTACTATAGTTCCTCAAGTGCTCTATGTATACTTTGCCCACGAATACGGATTTCCACATGGCGTCATATCTGTTAGCCCTCTGCTTCATGTTAAACCTGTGTACGTCATATAAATAGATCCAAAATGTGTTCGAAACCTTGGGTTTCCTACCGCTCGACGTTGGCACAGCAGGATTTGTGTAGAATCAACGAGTAGGGAACGCTTACTCCTGTTCACCCTTGCTGTCTTACCGACTCCTTTGGCGGGGGAGTCGATGTGAACTTTGAGGAAAACCTCCCAATCTAATCTAATCTAATCCAAGACATGATCTTATCTTATCTGGGAGAGCATCCCGACGTTTGCCGATTCTCGATCCCAATGTCCTGAACCTGTCTGGATGCTGGACGGCACGGAGACATGGGGTAATACTTCTTGCCAATTGTGAGAAACTCAGCTATCCTCCTAGGAAAGCTAGTGATGGACACTGATAGTCGACTCCAGGTCGAGACTGTTTACATAATATATCTTGGTGGCCCAGGAGGCTTAAGTGGAGGGCACTAGTATCCGAGGATACACAGGAGGGCTGATGGAGTTGTAAAGATTCTCTTTGCTCATATTTGCAATAGTGTAATTACTGAATCATCGCTCTTTCGTGTGCGCTGGTCCTCTTTCGCGCGCGCAAATCTATTTTTTGTACAAAGGAACCATCATAGATTCGGCTGAGATTTCGCGCAAGAGACAGTGGGAGAGTTTGAAGATGTTAGACTTCTCCACCATTGCTAATCCTTCGCTTGCCTTACGAATACGACTCCTCTGCCGCGCGCGCTGATATCTCCTTAATCTGTCAACCCCGGACCGATTTCTCTGTGCTCAACGCTCCCCGGTTCCGATATTGCCTCGCCCCGTCTCCTGCTTTTGATGCCTGTGGTGCGGCGGCGAAGGAGACCCATAACCACACTGCACAGCCTGATTTTCCCCGTGCGCTCCCAACTTTTATTTCACTCTCATAGGTATAAAAAGCAGTCAAAGATCACTACATTACTGTTACCTATTACACCCCAACACTAGTTAAGCTAGTAGTACTGCTGTGTAGCCCTTATGGCCAGGTACAGCATAATAGAACTCAACTTCAACTTCAACTTCAAGTACTAGGTACAGGCAGCCTCGCCATCTCGTCAATGCCCTTGCTGATATTAGGGAGAGATACGTATTATTGGACCTTTGCCTGCTCCGCCCGTTCCGCCGACATCAATGCCCGCCCCACCAGGCCCCCCGGTTCCTCCTACGAGGTGTGAGCAACAGTGTTCATGTTCGAATGCAGGATCTCACCAGAAATGTTGCTGAAATATCCCCCAGGCATCGTCTTGACATCCGGCCCTTCACCGTCCCCGCCACTGCCACCAATGTGGCCGCTTCCACCGGTACCACCGACTCCTCCTACGAGGTGTGAGGAAAAATGTGTCTCGGATGCAGAAACTCACCGAGAATGGTGCTAAAATATCCCCCAGGACTAATCTCGACCTGTGGCCCTTCGCCATCACCACCATTGCCACCAATGTGACCGCTACCACCGCTGCCCCCGACTCCCCCTGTGCGGGTTTAAACCAGGTTAACCGTCACCTGAAGAATATTCTCACCACTGATATTAATAATTTGTCCAACAACAATTCCTGCTTTCCCGGCGAGATTGTGCAGAAATTTCAAAACTTCAGGCACGAGGGTGCCCAGGACGCTGGGTTGGGCCTCTAGGACATACGCTGAGGTGTCATGCGACCCAGCATCGACCCTGGCACTATTTGGTGCGGTTTGAATAGTGGCCTGTCCAGTATTATTCTGAGTAAGGAGCTCTTCCAGCTGTTGATCCGGGTGATCACTGTCTAGAGACCTAATAGTCTTTGATGCCCAGCTGAAGCGGCCTTCTGAAAGGTGGGTCAAAGCTTGTATCTTATCCTCTCCGGGCCACGTGAGATCCAAACTCCATCGCTGCTGCATGAGGGCCATCTCGTGTCGGATGAACAACGCCACATCCTCGGTGCTCGCGGATACCTCGAGATGATTTGCCAAGCGAGATTCAATTTGACTGACGATATCGGGATCAGGTCGACTGGTAATAAGCACCCGAAAGACTGGGGGAAGTTTAAGGAACTCGTCTGAGAGCAAGGCGAGGAGTATAGCTCGTGAATCAGGATCTCCGCATCCGTCCAGACCGTCGATAATGATGAGGATAGGGCCATGTAAATCCATCTCGACAGATACCAAGGGTTGGAGTAGTAGTTCCGTGAATTGGGCCCGAATCGGGGCGTTCGCGATAGTCGGATCGCGATGTATTACGTTGCAAATGGCGACCCCGATACGCGGATCGGAAAGTCCCAGTGAATAGGCGATGGTACGGATGACAGCACCGGGGCGACTAAGTGATGCGTTATTCCGGTCGAAGAAAAAGAACGCTCCCAGACGGCCCAGTTGCCGAAAAATTTCGGAAACTGTGGTCGAGATCGTGCTCTTGCCGGACCCTGCGACACCATATAACCATAAAACACTCCCAGAATCGGATGGGACAGTGATCCATTCAGTGATATGGTCCAATATTTCGCGCCGCGTTCCTGGCAAACACATGGTGCGCAGGCCTGCATCCATTTCTACCGGATTAAGCCTTTTCAGCGTCTCGGGTTGTGCTGCAACCACGAATTAGCCCGCCAATATACACCGGAAATCGGCACGAACCTAACTCGAGCGTTGTCCGCAGCTTCGTGGACAGAAATAAAGGTTGAACAGCCAAGCGACCGTGGAATGAATGTATCTGCTCGAGTAACGTTGCACACAGATCTTCGATCATTTCAACGTGGAGCGAAGACGTAAAAATGGAACGAGCTGCGTGAAACTTCAGCATGAGTGTGGGATCTTAATCGACAAATGCTTGCCCCTGAATCCGTGAGCGGTGTATGCTTGGATAAACAGCGCACATTCTGCAGTCTGCTTGACAATCCCGAGAGCCTCATTTTCGTGGCGTTTGAGCTTCTCTAGGAGAGTGTCCACGTCCACGAACGAATAAGCTTCCACCATGGTCTGAACAAGTTTCAGAAGTTTGTCATCTGTCTCTTGCTGCGTCTTCGTGGCCTAGATTTCGGGTCAGAGGAGTCAGGTGCGGTATACATGCCCTGCCCACCCGGTACACAGACGTCAGGACTTTCCACGCAATGTTCGCATACGGGTGAATCTGCAAATTGTGCAAGTTAGTATGCCCTAGATTCCAACGGAGAGAGAAAATCAATACCATTACGATGTCATCCCCAATGCGAACAATAATTTCGAGCTTTGAAATGACCGACGCCAGGGTGGAGCTCAGGTCTTTTGACTGCGCAGCCCCGTCCCCCATGTTCATGTCGGCGGATGGCTCTGATCGGAGTACCATGCCATCCTCGACTTGCTGTCCTTGATCGACTGAAGAGGCAGCAGCTTCGGTGTCTTTGATCAGGCGGACAGAAATACTGCCGGACGGCCTCCCCTTCTGCTCCCCGGCTGCCCCTCTAAGCTCGAGCTTCACGACTGCATGGAAAGAGTGAGTGGGAATTGAAATATATAAGTACATTAAAGCCGTTGACCTTTCGCGTCACCATCTGACCCACAAAGCCTCGCTAGTGTGGTGGTGTCAATGCTGACCATTCCTAAACACCTATCACGAGCCAGAACAGTCATGTCATGGAAAATCCGCAAAGAGATGATGGAAGCTGAGGCATTCGACGAACTGAGGATAATGAGCACGAGCTAAGGCCACACACGTCTCAAAGCTCACATCCTCGCGAGGTGATCCCATGTGGGCGAAAGTTCCCGCTTAATGGTACGAGTGCGCCCGATCTCCATTCCATCCTGGTGAATTGCGACATAGAGATTCGGGTATTTGTTCCGGAGCGGGCCCGGCTTCCATGGGACTCCTTCGACACTTTGCACTAGCAGACATGATGAATGGATGTTGAAGACACAGTGGGTTCCACTGACCGAGCAGGGAATACTGAGACGCCATGAGCGTGGACTAGAGGTAGTCGACTGAGAGAGACGCTGCCAGCCACGTGGATGGCGGACTTAAAGCTGAGGTGGTGAGTCACTTGTGACAGGCAGTGCCGGCACAATGAAACCGAAGAAGGAATGAGGACAGCAGCCGGATTTGCTAAATATATCCGACGAGGATAGACAGAACGAACGAAAGTACGAGAAACTTGATTTTGACCCGGAATAAATCGGGATTCTGCCATGTCGTCTGAGTCAGTGCAGACTTACGGGATTAAATCCAGAGCTCTATAGCAGATTTAAATCAGCTTCGCGAGACCGAACAGTAATTTCACCCGGCAAGAGCAGAGAGGACAGACACATGAGGAAAGGCGATGGATTACAGCACTCTTCCAGAAGGCCTGGAATAAGGTTCAGCCTGAGCGACAGGTTTATTTTGAATAGTATGTAGTTACTTTGCTTCGGCACAGCCTCGCGAGGGGCGCGAGTCCACTCCCTCAGAAACGTGGCAAGGAGAGCTGAATGGATGGTGGAGGAACGGGCCGAGTCGGACAAATTGAGAGTTCGTTACTCGCCGCGCAGTAGGTCCTTTTGGCTAACTATAGCATCAGAAAAAGCCGAAGTTACTGGATAGACATATATAGACTCATATAGACTCACATAGTGGATATAGACGATATAGACAACCGACCAACTCTATAGAAAGGTGGGAGCCCCTACTTGAAATCCATAGACACTCATTGACCAACATAGTCCCGGTGTTGACTATGTATAGTGCTTCATAGTACACATAGAGGCCCGTACATTTCTATAGTTGTCGAGAAATCGCGCCAAAAATTGACAAAAGAAATAATCATGTTGCAGTATAGTAGCGAAACATGTGACATGGAGGTACCGTATACAATAGCCTGCCAACCCATGCACCCTACATTTCTCGAGCATCCCTTCACCAAACATCCGCGTGCTTTCTAGAATCCCATACCGGTCCTCAGATAGTATGCGCCGCGTAGCTGAGCGTCGTGGCGGCGTCCAGGTACATCTGATCAGCATTGAAGAAGACGGAATACGGAAGGAGGAATTGACACCGAGGGGCAAGACTTGATAAATAGGCGCGGACGGGCGGGGCGGCAAGAAGGGGACATGTTCCGTTTGGTGGCAGACTTGAATACAACAGCTGTGCCGTTGCAAGCATTTTCGTTGATGAAAGAACCGCGCTACGGCAAGGGAAGTTGTGCTTGCAGTCACAGCGGGAGTTGACACTAATTGAGTTCAGCAAATGAGACTGGTGCGATTGGGACGGCGCTTGATGAAGTTTGCACGCATCACTCGAGGTGTTGGTAGTTCTAAGGTCGGGGTGTGCGGATCAGGGCAGGCGTTGGCGACTTGAGCCAGCAGGAAAAAAAGCGAGTTGACACGACACCCATACGTTGATACACGGCTACTCTTGAGTGAGATGAACGGTTTAAATCGGGGACTTGCAGATTGAGTACGTATTTGGCCGATCCGATCATCATTTGCTTCTCCGGTGTGGACTTTGATGAAGTAAAGTGCCGATAGTCTGAACTGCACGACTCGACTTATGGTGATGTGGCTTGGAATGCGGGATTTGAGTGACGAGGGGAGGAGTATGGTCACGGGCGAGGCGTCGTCGAAGCGCGCGGAAGTTAACACAGCAGGTACATACAATGCCAACTTTGACAGTCATCCTGATATGACTCATAGATAAGAGACTTGTATAAATACGAGCCTGCCTCACCAATATATTCAGTCTGTTCTTTAACGCCTTCAACAACTCCTCGTGGGCCGCCTTGGACTGCTTCTGAGCCACAACTAACGCGTCCCTTAAGCCTGATAATTCTCCTCCGAGCTCATCAATCCGCGCGTCTCTGCGCTCGATCTTGACGGTTGGGAACCGGTCTGACCGTTTATACTCGGGCTCATCTTCCTCTCCCCAGGTTGTCTCTGCACTGCCCTTGTTTGCCAAGCGCTCCGCCATCTTAATTAGTTCATCCAGGAGTATTGGGTCTTCCTTGCGATGATCAACCGTGTTTGGCACGGCCGGTGCAGGTGCGTTGCCTCCTAGTTGAAGCAGATCTTCTTTAATTAAATTTCTGGTGTTAATGGCCATCCGCAATGTCTCAGCGAATCCTCGCTCGAGCGCATCGAGGTAGCGCCGGCATGCTTCCTTGTTCAATATAATCGCGGGTGGCTGGCTAAGCTTGCTAACCAGTGCACGGTAGCGCATCCCAAAACGCTTGAGGTGTCCTTCCTCACTGCGTTTAATCACCTTATTTTCGGCGCATAATTTTACTAATTCCTCGAGGGTCCCATCCAGGTCCTCTTTCACTTCCGGATACG
Source organism: Mycena latifolia (assembly GCA_029289555.1). Classification (NCBI taxonomy): domain Eukaryota; kingdom Fungi; phylum Basidiomycota; class Agaricomycetes; order Agaricales; family Mycenaceae; genus Mycena; species Mycena latifolia. The sequence goes on along the minus strand of JARJLE010000174.1, from coordinate 49,241 downwards.
CCTTCAAGACTGCCTTCTTGAAATCTGCGAAGGACGTCCCTGCTGCGTATTCTGACAGCGCGCGCCAAATCTCGCGCTTCTTGGCGGGAAGATAGCTGGTGAGCAGCCTCTTCATTTCCTGCTCATCCGTTATCTGCGCCAACGTGATGATATCATTGACTTGTTCAATGAAATCTTGCAAGTCCTCCTTGTCCTCCGTGGTGAACTTGGGTACATTTGATTCCCAAGGCCGCGGGACCCTGAAGCTTGCTACACCGGTACCAGCCGGTGCTTGAGGTACATTTGCCATTATTGGTGTGTCGGGGGTGACGGGTCTAAGAGTGAACAATCCTAGATCCGATGAATCTTCTTCGTCGAAGGAAGGTTCTACGTCAAAGAGGGACTCGTGCCCGAAAGGTAACTCGTCTGTTGATTGTTCGTCGCTGTTGATGCTCCCAGCGTCGCCTGCGATGCCCAGATTATCGAGCTCCGTTCTTCTTCGTGCTGCGTACGCTGTGAAGCGTGCGCGTACTTGTTGTCTAACTTTGTCCCTAGCTTGCTCGATAAGTGCCCGTGCCGATTTTCTGCCTGCAGAAATTTTGGTTTGAGCTAGCTGTCCAGCTAATGAAGATTGTGACCAGCACAATCAAGTTGTATTCCAAATGAACCACCCCTCGCGGTGGGCTCCAGATGAAAGGATAGGAATCGGTGCGTAAGTGAAACCTCTTTCCAAAGGCTTCAACTAATTAAACCAATCTCCAAGACTTTGTTATGTGTTCGGGGGTTCGCGTGGCAGGAGACCACGAATGCAAATTTGAAATATTAAAATGGTGTGTGGTGTGTGTTCTTGAAGCTTTCACTAGCCAATGTTCTTCGTCCAATAAATCCAACTTCAATATTCCCATTCCGTTTTTCTGTTCCGTAAGTCTATCCCGTAAGTCCGTTCCGTAAGTCCGTTCCGTTCCGTTTAAAACCAAGCAAAGAGGAGAGAGTGAATCGCAGGTGATAAAACCTGGGCATAGAATTCTGTCCTCCTAGTACATTTTACACTCCTTATATACCCCTACTGTTTGTGCTTCCCAAATACTATACAGCTACTGTAAATTATAGGCCCAAAACCCCCTGTTCCTAAGCTACGGCCTGTGATTTGGGCACGTATCCCTGCTTCCTTGACGATTCCCTTGGTTATTTCATGGACCCAGTGCATTCCTGTAGCTATTTCCTTGGTTCCGAAACAATGCTAGGCAAGCATGTTGCCCCTTTGGCTACGGGCTGTCCGTTACCGCGTCAACACACGTCAAAACCCATCTTTGTCGCGTCCGCAACATGTTTGATCCCCAAGGCCACGAGAAGTCATGTGACCACGTGACCGCCCATGCTGTGCTTCTGACGTTTTGTGATCCCCGCGGATGCTGCCGGTGGTTTCTTTGCACACAGGTGAGTGGCGTCCATTGATTTTATTGTTCTACGTGGTCACGTCCACCCAGCAGCTAATTCACCCAAGTCCCCGTGGCTTCTTCCAGCATCGCATTTGTCTGATATTTGACATCTCCCGGTGTATTGCATGAGCGCAAAATTGCCCCGCTCATCATTGCAAACCCCCCATCAATTATATCTTCCCATAGGTTATGGGCCCCGCCCCCTGCACCTAAAGAAACCCTTACCACTTTGATCATCCTCATATCACCTGCTTGCCCGAACCACATTCATCGAATTAAACCTATCCATCTATCATGTCTTCCACAAATACCAAGCTCGGCGATGACTTATTGCGTATCCCCAAGCTTGAAGCTACCGGCACAAATTGGGTCATTTACAAGGACCGATTCATGTGGGCTGTTGATGCTCGAGGTTTCGCTGAACACCTTGATGGCAATGCTGCACCACCGGTTGACCCTCTACTTGCTGTTCAAAATGCCTCTGCAACACCAGTAGTTCTGACTGAAGATCAGAAGGTGGTGGAGATAGAATGGAAGAAGGAAATGAAATTATGGCAGCAGGGCGAAGCGATTGTCAAGCAACAGATCACTGGGACAATTCCAGACTCACTGTTCATGAAGATCCGAAGCAAGATGACGGCCAGCGAAATTTGGGCGGAACTCAGTAACGAATTCCAGGAGAAATCCCGAATGGTGTCAGTAGACTTGCGTCGCAGGCTTCAAGAGGAGCGATGCGATGAGCGTGGAGATATCCGCGCTCATTTCAGAAAGCTCAGGACCATGCGCGAGGATCTCGCAGCAATGGGTCAGCCCCCGACCGAGGAAGACTTCTATGCAATCATCCTTGGCTCCCTACCCTCCTCATTCGATCCATATATTTCCGCAGTCAGCGCTACGTCCAGCGTGCTCGGAACCAACCTGACCGCGAACGACCTCATGCTCACTGTCACCGATGAATATGAACGCCGACTTCTGAAGAAGAACGGCAGGAAGGACGACAAGGATGTTGCCTTCTACTCCAATGATTCTTCCCGTGGGAAGGGTCGGGCCGGAGGTTCAAACTCAAAGAAAGATGTGGAGTGCTTCAACTGCAAGAAGAAGGGGCATTACAAGTCGGATTGTTGGGCTGAAGGCGGCGGCAAGGCTGGCCAGGGTCCCAAAGGCAAGGGAAAGGGAAAAGGCAAGGCCAATGCTTCGGCAGCAAAGGCAGAAGACGATGCCGCCTGGATGGCGCTCGCAGTATCGAATGTTCTGGACTTCGTTGAAGGTCTAAGTGTGTCTGCAGGACTCGCAGACAGCAAGAGCGGCGAGGAAGACTTACTCGAGCTCGAAGAAACATCGATTTGTTCCGAAGATTACAGTGATATCTTCGATGGTCTGTTTGAAGATGCCGAATCTCTCGTGCTCTTCACAGATGATGAAGATGACATGCCTGGACTCCAGACAGTCCAGAATCGGACTTCACCGACTCAGACTCTGACTCGGATGGACCCGAAGATGGCAATGGGGACTTGGCCGATTTTTCCGACACCGATTCAGACAGTGGCGAGTCAATGCCAGACCTCCAAGATGTATCAGACTCGGGGGATGAAGGGGAGGACGCCGACGAAAGAACTGGTGGAAACCATGGCGATTCCAAGGGCAGCGAAGACCCATTTGAGTGGATCAACGCCACTGAAGACAATAATCTCGAGGATTATTTGACCTGAGCGCCAACCCAGAAGGCACTGGATGAAGAAGCGCTTAGTGGCTGACTTTCAGGCGTATGTGGGGTTATGATATATCAAATGTTCGGCAGCGCCCCAACATCCATGATATATCAACGCCTACAGTTGCCTACGTGCGGTGATATATCAGCTGTAGACTTACCCTTTTTGGTTCCCCTGTCCGCGCGACGCCGTGCTCGTTGGAGGCGGGGTCGCATGCGCCCTTTTGATGTCGCATCACCAACGCATCAATCGACCCAAAACAGGTGCTGTTTACACTTGTTATATCCCCATGTCTTTCTCTACCGTGATCCCGCTGCCCTGCTCCTGCCCTACCCGCTGCACCCCTTGAATCTTGCCCTCCGTGCCATCTCTAGTCCGCGCCACCTTTCGGCGCGCTCCCCACGCATCCCGATCCCTTACCAGCCCCACATCCTTTGCAATCTGTGCACGGCATGCTCCGGCTTCTTCCCCAGCCGTCCACCGCTCCTGACCTTGCTACTGCTCAAACCTCTGGGAAATCGAATGTTATACACCACATCAATCGCCTCCGTACTTCGGCCCTGCTTGCGCCGCTTGCCATACAGCTTGACAGGGCTCGGGGCTCAATATTGCCTGCGCGTTCGCTCAGTCCGCCCTTGTCCTGCCTTTCCATATGCCCTGAATTCTGGGTTCTTGAACTCGGATCCTGAAATTGAAGGGCAAACACACCGCACATCTGCGCCGCCTCTGTGCCCACCACCTCGTGCTTCCTGCTGCTTCTGGGTACACCGCTTGCCTACCGGCTACTCCCCTCTCTAATTCGTGCTGCCAATTGATATTTCTCCCACCCCTTCCTCTGGTCTTGCTGTTCTATGATGACTGCCCCCCGTGTGCTCGGATCTAAGCACATAAATTTCCTACGCATGCATCCGCCCTGGCGGTCCCCGCATGACCTTCCCCTTCGACAGCGAGCAGCTACCTTGTCCTCGGTTCCGCTTGGTTCCGGCCTTGTCCCACCCCACATACTCTCCTCGGGGCTCAGAATATAACCCCTTTCTCCATCGCCTCTCCCGCCGATCTCTACCTTCGTTCTGGCCGCCCGCCGCCGCTTTCATGCACCCTTCGCCCTTGATCTCACTCACGCTTAGACTTTTTCAACAGGCTCACCGATAAACTAGCCAAATCGGGGCGGGACTACTGATGTTTTTCTCCGAATATTGCCGCATACTGGTCGTCCTGCAAATCCCCCGCTCCCGTCCTGTCTGTTCCTGCTCTTGACCGCCCTTTGTTCACTGCTCTTCTTACCTTTCTGCGTTACATAACATTGCTCACGCCTTTCATTCGAGGAGGAGCGGGGAAAGCTGGCCTCGTAAGCGGGTACCGTGTTTGAGCATTTGCCAAGCACATATTTTCCCGTGTAGAATACCATCAGCGCGACAATAATATACTAGTTTTCCAGCCCCACATGTACACCGGTTATATTAGACGGAATCGGCCTAATGCGGGTTTTGATGCTGGGAGCAAAATGCACTCTTGGAGAAGGCCTGGTGCACCTGGACCATGCCTGAACAGTGCAATGCATGCAAGTAAGCTCTCCTATTTGTTTTTGAGCCCGAAGGCCAATATCTTGAATTTTAATGTTCGATGAGGTGTCGAATCCAACACAGGTCTATTGCCATACTAGGTGTGCGCTCATGAACCACGACCACTTTTGCAAAACTTCACCCACCACGTCTTCCCGCATAAAATTAGAGATCCTCGGATTCAGTTCGACTCCCTCTAACTTTATATGAGGCTGGAACAAGGATATGAACCATTTTTGGGTCCCATCGAGCCTGTTTTCTGTGCACTTGATTTTGAATACTAGTTTTTTTCCAACTTCGCTGTTACCAATCAAATCGGAGGGCAAATTCATAATATTCTGCAGATTCAGAATGTATTTTATATGCACCATGGAGTCACACGAAGGCCAACTTCTTGTGTAAGACAATCAAAACGGGTGAATCTATCAAGTTTCACAATTCAATTTTGCTACCAATGAACTAGGGATATGAATTTAAGGTACTCTGCCGGTTCATAATGTGTCTTAAATCCCTCATTGTGTAGCAAGACGGCGAACTCGATGTTTGCGACCCTAAAAAGTGAGCATCTGTAACGCAGTCACATCCGTGACTCTCTCTCCTCCCACCACCGCGACTGGGCTCGAAAAGGTGGTCTGTGCCCTCGCTGGTCGGAATTCTGCTTCAGGAACATCGACCCCACTCAAATATACTACCGCCAATGGCTCCTCTCCCGATTTCATCGAGCCGATCTTCCCCTGCGGCTCGTGTCCACCCCCACCCTTCTGGCTCTTGACACGTCCAGCACGCCGCCCCCCGGCCTAAACCAGCCTCGTGCGCTCTTTGGCGAACTGAGCGGCCTCATTTACGGACTTCCTTCCCACCCTGGTGTGCTTTGTCTGCATCTGCGTGCGAGAATGCTGGTCGAAATGCGCGACGCCGGGAAGCAGGGGCGAGAGGAGACACAAAGGGGAGCTGTTTTTGTGCTTTTCAGTGCGTGCCCTGTGTAGTAGAGCCTCCACTACGTGCTGATCTTTCCATATATCTTCTCTAGCCCCCCCACGCGCCATTTCGCGGATGACATGGATCCCTGCACCTGGCCGCTACTGCCAACACTCAGTTAGCACCAGGACCCTTCGTTTCGAGTCTCCGACCTCATCCGCGCCCTCTGCTGCGCGGGCCTCCGCCTTCCTGCGTGTGTACTAGGCGGGGCATCGCGGGTGCGGGACGTGAGGTTTTCGTCAGCAACGCCAACGCCTCTCGATCCCGCCATTGGCTCGCATGGAGTTATCCATGTCACCGTCGCACACCCATCGCCTTACACCCCCCGCCCCGCTCCTCGCTCCGGCCCTGGCCCGTTCCCCCGTTCCTATGAGCTCACCGCATGCCGTCGGATGCTCTTGGTGTCCCCCAGTATCGCTGCGCTACCGCGCTTGGCGCCTCTAAGCTCGAGGATCATGCGCATGAGCTTGCAGGCTGGAGCAACTGTGGGGGCACGTCCAAACGGGTGGAGTAATGCGTGGAGCCGCGAGATGAGAGGCCGCGTCGTGCGGCGGGATTGACCGCTGCGTACGTGCGGCAGGCATGGAGAGTTCGCATACGTGCAGCGACTCGCGGCTCTCCAGCGTCCCGGTCGCTGCGCCGGGGTGCACCGCTCATAGGGCGCTCCCATGCGCGGACTGCCTTACCAGTGGAGCCGGTAACGCGCATGGGCTCTCACGGTTAGTCGGTGAATCGAAGGAGGGTGAGCTGCGTCCCCGAGCACTGCGTGACCCTCGGCTACGGACCTGGATTTCAAGCGAGACGCGAACGCTGGCAGGATGGAGTGTATCTACTTAAAGCTGTGTTTCGCACTGTTGTAAGGTGTGGCAGGATAGATATTTCACCCAATACATTATATCTACCGCCTACACAGTGCCTAATTTCCTCGTGATTTTTAAAGCCTATTTTGTGGTCGTCGTAGCTGACGACGTCCAGAGCTTTTGATCGCTGTCATCCAAATGCGGATATTCGTGCTCATCGTGCACCACGACGCCGGCCCCTAGAAACTGTGATCTGATGGCTTGCGTCTGCGTGCGGGTGAGTCTCCAATTGATATATCATTGCGGGTGGGCAACTGTGGGGGGTGATATATCATGGACTTTGGGGGGTTGTCGAGGGGTGATGTATCACTCCCCCATACTGTGGTCTGACTTTTTCAGGAAGCATCAGTCAGAACGGAGGAAGCATACACAACCTCGTTCGATGCCGCAATGCTCACAACCGAGACGCCCGGGAACAGCCTAATCAACATAGAATTGTACGATTCGCGGGCATCCAAGCATATGTCGGGGAATCGCGCACGATTTATTAATTTCATGGAGATTCAGCCTAGATCTATCACCACTGCAGACAAGAGGTCTTTCAGTGCAACAGGCAAAGGGGACATGTATGTCACTGTGCCAAACGGTGATAAGCCCGCATCAAGAATCCTTTTGAAGGATGTGCTGTACGCGCCTACGATAGGAGTTACTTTGGTCTCCATCAGCCGAATCGACGCCACCGGATCACACGTATGGTTCGGAGACGGTGCCTGCCGTATTTTCGATAAGGACTGAAACCCAATTGGCAAGATTAATGAGAAAGGTGGACTTTACCGCGTATTCACCCCCCATGCCAAACCCTCCACCGAATTCGCCGGAGCTGCGAAAGAGAAGGTAACCATCGATGAATTGCATCGCAGGATGGGACATGTGGCACATGAAGCAGCCCGAAGGCTTGTCCAGAAGGGTCTTGTGCAAGGCATTGAGCTAGATGAGTCTAGTGAAGCCACAGTATGCGAATCTTGCGAGTTCGTGAAGATGACTCGGAAGCCGATTCAAAAATTCCGAGAGGCCCGCCGTGCTGAAAATCTCGGAGATGAGATTCATTCAGACCTCTGGGGACCCACACCTGTTCGCACCATCCACCACAAGGAGTACTATGTCAGTTTTACGGACGACAAAAGCCGGTACACTCGCGTCTATCTAATGGCTCATAAAGACGAGGTCTTCGAGCATTATTTGGCCAACGAAGCCTGGTGGAAGACCCAAAAGAAGGTCAGAATCAAGTGCCTGCGCTCAGATCGAGGAGGCGAATTCAGGAGCATTGAATTCGACGCACACCTCGCAATTCAAGGGACTATTCGACGCCTTACGGTCCACGACACTCCGGAATACAATGGTGTATCCGAACGCCTCAATCGCACCCTGTTGAACAAGGTCCGCGCTATGCTTCATGATAGCGGCATTCCAAAATTTCTATGGGGCGAAGCGCTTATGCATGCAGTGTACTTGAAAAATTGTACCTGGACCCGCGCAATTGGCAACACAACTCCGTATGAAATCGTCTTTGGAGAGCAGCCCGTATTGACTGATTTGCACCCATGGGGTTGCAAAGTTCGCGTGCACGATGAAAACGGCTACACAGGGTGTTATCACGCCAGTGGATGAGGCAGCCATACGTGACCGCTTAAGAGTGAATTGAGTCTGGCGTAATCACCAGACTCGGATGCAGCAAGGAGGATCATTGCGGTGAGGAGGATGAGGTGGTGGTAGTGAGAGAGGCGGGTGGCATATGTGAAAATAGGTCCGATCCCAGTGCGGACGGATTTGGCCTGAAAAAAGGCCAAATGTCTCATCCTTATGCGGACGCGAACGGCCAAAAAAGGTCCCTATGTCTCACCACAAAGGGCGACGGAAACAGTATTTGGTGTCTGATGTACGATCCATTTGGCGGACAGATTCGCCGAAATCTGTGAATTTCTGACGTCTACTGCAGACCCGAGAGAAAATTTCGCGGAGGGAGGCTCAACGAAGCCAAAACATAGACTCTCGCGCTGAAATGTCCGATCCGTTATGCGGACGAAAAGGCGCCCAAAACAGGCGCCCTGATCCCAGTGCGGACGGATCTGGGGCGAAAAGGCGCGTACGGAAACGGCTAAAATCGTCAGAATCGGATCGGACCTATTTTGACATATGCCACCCGCCTAGTGAGAGACAAACGAACCATGGCCAAATATTTGGATTGTTCCATTCCCATCATGCACCTTTTACTTCCCGAATTCTTCCCAAGTCCTGCCGCTTGGCTACCGCTTGCGTCTTGCGGCCTCTGCAGTTCAACTCGCTCTTCCTCATGGTCTATCCGAACAAACCATCCCCTCAGGCCTTCCGCCGTCCTCTCTTTGAGGTCCTTTCGGCTCCCCGACATGCTGTTGTCAAGGAGCAAGTTCCCTAAGGGCATAGGTGGATACATAACACTTTTGTCTAAGTTCAATATGACCGATGTACGCCAAAGTTATTTCAAAGAGTCTTTACCTAACGATGTTTGCAGCACAGCAATTCTAGCGTGAAATCCAGCTCTACCACCTCTCTTAAACTTAACCTCTGCCCGTCTAGCCAGCCTGTTGACCCCGAAATGGCTGTCCGCTGCGCCACTGGGATTCGCACCAGCACTGCCGCTTGCATTCACGCTGCACCCACATCCGCATCTCTCGCCGTTCTCCTTGCCTCAGGTTGCCTGTGTCCTCCCGCGTGACCTCAACCTCTACAGCGGCCCCGGCACTGACTCGGATATGTCCGACCTTGGCCTCGGGTGCGTACGGTGCGTCCTCGCTGCTGCGCTCCTTTGCCTCGCTGTCTTCCGACCTTGACCACCCCTGCCGCACCACCAGCAGCACCACTTGGGGGGCATCCTCGAGTTACCGGTGGTCCTCTTGCACACGGGGACAAGTATGCCGCTCTTGCCCCCGCCGACAATCCTGATGCCCACCATGCACTGTTGTCTGCTGGGCCCTTTCCAGGGCTCTCCCTTGAGCCGATCCAGGAGCAGGAACAGGATTTTCTGCCAGAGCGGGAACACGAGTCCCAACAGGAGCCCGCACTCTTCTCACCCATCTCACCCAAGTGGACGACTTGCCGCAGGCCCGAGGGTGGCCTGTGCATGCTCGAGGAGGGTGACGAGGAGGATGCCTGTGTCCTCATGCATAATGTTGCCACAACTTCCGACTCAGCCATGCGAAGTCGACTTGAGTCGAGTCAAGCCGAGTCGTTCTGATGAGAAGTCAACTTGAGTGACTTGAGTTGGGGGTATTTTAGGAAATGTTCCTTTTCATGGATAACCATGATTGGAGGCAATTTCCTATTTTTTTTCTGGGTGATTGTGATGAGTGTGATGCAACATTATATGTGTGACATTTGTGTCACAGATGTATGGGCGATATACTGTGCAAAAAAATTAGTGTATTTTCCAGGGTTTTCACAGACAACTTACAGCTACTTCAACTTCTTCTGGATGTAACTTGGCTTTCTGGCCTACAACTTGCATCTTAGCTTGGTGACATCTTCCAGCTGGATGACATATTGGGATTTGACTGCCGGGAACTGCCGGATCACCTCGGCTCCTCTGCATTACTCGGCATAACCCGGGGATCCATGGAATTTAATTACAGTTGCTTGCTAGGGATTTGGGTGGACTCCAGCATGGAATCATGGTTACATTGGATCTTTATGACTGTGTCCTGCATGTTCGGGATCTGTTCCTGTCCAAAGGATCTTCAAACACTCCCAATTAGTTCAGACCGTCCCTGTCACTTTGGCTGTGTTAAATCTCTTGGTGGTTTGAATTTACAGATGAAATAGAGTAAGATTGAGTGTTTTAGAGGTATTCAGGACCTCTTGCATGTATTGTAGACCGATAATGGCATGGTTTCTGTTTGGGGATTTCGGCAAAGGACAGAGCATCAATGTTCCAATCAGTGGCATCATTTTAACCAAATCCGGCTCGATGTGAAGTCATCCCAAGCTGTACCGAGGATTGAATGTAGTGCAGAACCACATATAGGTAAAGTTGTTCCCAAGTTCTGAGTTGTCAGCAGTTTCACCAATTCAACCAAAGTTGCAAGCAAAAACCCTGTTTACAGTTGAGAGATGTTAGCTAATATTTTTGCACACTATATCAAGAGGGTTTGAAAACCTGAAAAATGCACCAGGGGTTGGTTTTTTTCTCTTAGAGGGTCGGGGTATCCCCCCCCCTACGTAAGTGATTTGTAAGCGATTTGTAAGCAGCACGTGGGCTCCGCTTAGCTTTTCCTAGCGAAAAACATACCAGAGTCCGCACTTCTGGTAGCTATGTCCTTTAACTGTCTTAAGCACTCTTTGGGTGGTTTTCCGCGGTGACAATATATGTTTACATTCAAAAGACTTGTCGGCACTTTCCGCCGAGATCAATACACATGATGATTTTCTCTCTGCCGAGCGGCTGTACCCCCACCCCCCCTCCAAATGCAGTAATAAAGTTTTGGTCTCTAACTCGACAACCACGGAACCGTTGACTTCGGGACCATGATTTCGGAATCCCCATTGAAAATTGGGTCAGAATGGGACCTCATATGAAAAATCCGCATTTCGGAAGCCTCTTGCACTATATGTGCCATTAGTCTGTAGTTTACCGCGTGGAGAATGATTGGTGGTGGGGATTATTACGTAAAGTGCGGAGTTTGAAGTTGTTCCCACGCTGGCCTCACCTGTTCCATTGTGTTCTCGCAACGATCTCTGCCTTCAACCACATAGTTTTACCTCGAGAACTGTAGAATAAGTATTGAAGGTTTGAATTTCCTTGATTTTGGCCGGTGGAAGGTCAATTAAGCTCGTAAGGACATTCGCAGGGTCGAAAGCCGAAATCCCGTTTGATCGGGGAACTTATCGACTCCAAAACTTTTTGCTCGCTTCTACAAAAGTGCTTCAAAAGTTGTAGGAGCAAAATATGGTGTCTATACAGCAGATATATGATTTTACCCACCCTTGAAACATGTTGTGGCTAGCAAGGGGAATATTTTGTTTGGATTGTTGATTGTTGATTGCAAGTGCTGTGATAATTGGCTTATCGGTTTCTCTCTTGAATAGGTTGATTGTTTGAGCTAATAATGTTTTGCTGTGGGTATTTCACACTTTTCTACGTGTGTTTTGATGCATTCTGCTTTGGCAAACCGGAGAAAGTCGCGTCGTTCGCTGGTGTCACAGTGTGACAGAACGCGAACTCTACATAATAAGGTCCACCCCCAATCAATTGATCTAGGCAATAAACAGACTACAGACATGTGAGGTACGAGCTACTTTGTCTGTAGTGTCTGTCTACGAGAGACTAATGTGTTGGAGATTGGCAATCCAGCACAAGCCCGAGACATGGCCGAGGTGCTGACTAAAAGATGACTGATATGGAATCAGAGGGAACATGCCGGAACATACAGGAAAAATAGGATTTTAGTATAAATACAGTACCTACAGTAGAGCTCCTCATGAGCTTGTAACCAATGGCCTAACAGCCAGGAGTGATATCTCACTTGGTTCACGAGATAAAACCAACATAATGTGCCATACGGATGCGGTATTTTGTGTTTTTTTCTGCACAACATTGGACCCCGAAAAATCACGAAAAATTGTTTTTTGCTATATAAATGGATACACATGCATCAAACCCCATAATAGCGATGGGAACCTGGAATGACGATGAAATAAATGATTTTTTATTAGACAGGATGTGCAAAGCCGCACAGAGCCACATGCAGCTTTTGTGCATTGTGCAAAGCCGCGTGATAAACCAAAGGATTTATGAGCGGATCCTTGGTCATTCCGATGAAATCTGAGTAAATTAGGTGCTATGGAGTACACTGAACCACTTACCTAACATAAGGTGCACCACTTTCACATTGCTATTTGGTTTCGCCACAGCCACTGTGCGGCTATGGCCGCAATTCTGCCCAAACAGGGCATTTTCAACCATTTTCCACACTTCCTCCTTCCACCTGGAGCCAGAGTCAACACCAACAGCTTCAAAGCACTATGCAAGGTTTATATACTTAATGGATAGGGAATCAAAAGCCGCACGGTGCCGCATGCGGCTTTGCACAATGCACAAAAGCCGAATGCGGCTCTGAGCGGCTTTGCACATCCTGTCTATTGATCTCATGTAAACACCAGTCAAGTTCAATGTATATGCCTACCTACAGTACTCCTCTTTGATGAGGTGGTAGTTTTAGCCAAATTCAAAAATATTGTCCGACTTGGCCGACTCAAGTCGACTTGAAGTCACTCCGAGTCAACTTCGCTAGGTGGAGTCGAGTCGAGTCGAGTCAAACTTCAAATTCAGTCGACTCAGTGAGTCGCAGCAACATTACTCATGCGCTACCCATTCCGCACCAGCACGGATGTGCATGTGGATCGGGGCGCAGATGCTCAAGATGAGGACGACGACCACGAGGACGATGTCCTGTGCAGCGCAGGTGCCTTTAGGTGCCCAGCATCATTCCCTGTAGCACGCGTGTTGGTGAGCAGTTTCAGATGTACACTGCATACTCAACCACTGACACTGGGGGCAACCACCAGTGCATTCACTCCGACATGCGTTACACACATGTCGGGCGCAGGTGGAAATGCCCCTGTTGGGTGTTCTTTGTTCGGATAAAGGCAGGCTTTGTTCGTGGCAGGACGGCGAACAAAGCCTGCCTTTATCCGAACAAAGAACACCCAACAGGGGCATTTCCACCTGCGCCCGACATGTGTGTAACGCATGTCGGAGTGAATGCACTGGTGGTTGCCCCCAGTGTGACTCCCAGAGAAAGGCCGGCAAATTTCGCGCTATCAACATCACATGGGCAAGCTGGATGACCGTCCTATTAAATCTCTCCGCTACTCCGTTCAATGAGTGCGCATATGGTGCGAGGTAAAAAATCAAAATCAAGTAGTCTTCTAAAAACTCAAGACACGGGATTTAGCTGGGGATGTGTAATTGGCAGTATAAATAAGAGCTCGGAGGCACTATTGGTGAATTTACATATGCAGGCTGAATCTTCTCGTCAAGGTGCCCTAGGAGTCAGAGGTCTGGCTTCTATATCCCAGCGAGGTCTACCCTACTTGGTCAACCAATGACTACGTGGCTGCACCTTCGTCGATCCGACGACCGACCTCGCCCACCCTTATCTTGAATGAACTTAATTGGTATGTAAAAGAAATTCAGGCCAATATGATAGATACAATGCGGATATAATCACTGGCAGAGTATATTAAACCAACCTGGGACTACGGCCGTAGGCCCGGAGTCAGGGTCGGACGTAGGTAACACAGGCAGAGGTTGGCGAGGGTCGGCTAACAATCGACATGCTTTACCTATGGGTGTGGGAGCAAGTAGTCGCAGACTACCCTGACAGTCGTAGTACGGCAGTAGTCCGACCCTCGGACTACGAGGAGTGACTCTGCAGTCTGCAGATCTGGCTGGAATTCAAGTAAAATGTGGTGAAAAACCGGAGTGACGTCTTGCCTGCAAAGGACCGCTTCAGAATAATATATCCGAGTCTGAAGATCCGAAGTAAGATGAAGTAAGATGAAAGACTGCGACAGAAATGACGCTATAACTTATGGAGAGTTTGGCCCTGGCGAGCTGGCCCTGGTGGCGGTGCCCATCACCACGTGCCGCCAACCCCAGCAGTCGGACTCGCCCGGTAGGCAACAAACGCCAGGGCCGCACAGAAGTACCATGGAGGCAGCCTGCTCTGCCGCGCCCTAACACACCGCTTTACTCCACCTACCACTACTCTCTGCATCCACCGCTGGGGTGCAGAACACGCAAGAGGGACCAAGAAGAACGAGAAGAAGAGAAGAACTCGCGACCAGGAGTAGCAGCTCGAATGGCGGCGGGGGACAGCGCCAAGGCGGACCAGATTGCGTTCCACATCTACACCAAGCTCTTCCACGTCCTCCATGCCGCCCGCGCCTCCGAGCAGGGCCCGCCCTCGGCCAAGACCGATAAGTGGGTCAGTCCTTTCCTCCTCAGCTATCAGAGAAGCATTCATTGACTATGGGACGGCAGTTCAACCTGGAGACGCCGCTGGCCGCGTCTGCGACGACGCCGACGGGCGAGCTGGACGCCTACCGCGCGCTGTCTGCCTTGCCTGCGCCCCGGCCGCTCGCGGTGCAGGTCCTGCTCGCGGTGCCGCCGCCCGGGGGCGGCACGGCGCTCGTGCACGCCCCGAGCCGCACGCGCGTCGAGCCGTCCCCGCGCTTCGTCCTCCTCGAGGAGTGGGTCCTCGCCTTTGCGCCGCCCGCCTCTTCCGCTGCATCCGCGAAATCTGAATCCAGCGCGAGCACGAAGTCGGAGTCGAGTGCGAGCACGAGCCGGAGCAGCAGCACGGACGAAGAGGCAGACGTCGCGCCGCCGACGATCTACAAGAACGCGATCCCGCTCTTCCGCGCGCTCTTCGCGCTGCTGCGCATCCTCCCCGCGTGGCGCGCCGTGCGCAAGCTCGCGGGCCGCCGCGCGCCCGCGGGGAACAATGGCGCGCGGCTGCGCGTCGTGCTGCGCCTTGCTGGGGACCGCGACGGGGAACAGGGCATAGGACCGGGATGGGGAATGGGAGGAGGGGCCGAGACGACGCTGGGCTTCGGGGACTCGCCCGCGCCCGGGGCGGGCGCGCCGCCGCTCCCGACGAGCACGCATGTCTTCCCCGGGATTGCGCACCCTGCTGGTGAGTCGTCTGTCTCCGTCTCCGTCCTTTTGTTTTTTTTTTCCTGCCTTCGCTCTGTCGCATCCTTGCCTTCTGTCTGTCCTTTTTGCTGTCTGCTCGTCTTTGCTTTCTGTCCTCCTTTTTGTTTTGTTTTCCATCCTTCGCGCTGTCGCTTTCTTGCGTTCTGTCTGTCGTTTCCCTTCCCACGTCGTATTGTTCTCTCCTCCACTCCACTCCTTCTTTCTTCTCCTGCCCCCATCCCTCTACACGCCCCCACGCCCGCCGAGGTCGAGGTTGCCGTATCCGTGCGATTTGCGCGCATATATCCAGCTTTTCCGCGCATATATCCACCTTCTGCCCTCCGTTCTGCCCTATCTTCACCTTTCCCTTCCCTTATCCTTCTTACTGTCCTTAATCCTTCTCCATCCGCTCCATGTCACCCATCTCGAGCCCCATTTCCTCCCCTCCCTCCCCTCCCTCCTCCGCGTCCCTACCATCCTGTGCCCCGTCCTCCAACCTCCCACTGCACCCCATACATGTCGCGAGACGGCGTGTGCGCGTGGATACTTGCTCTTTGGGCGCATACATCCACCTTCTGCCCTCCGTGCTGCCCGTCTTCCCTCATCTTTCCTTCTCGCTATCCGCTCCATTTCTCCCCATGTACTCCCATCCCCGCCCCTCCCTGGTACCTTCCTCCGTCCCAGCCTCGCTCCGGACGCTGCGCCCTAGACGTGTCGCGGAGCGATGTATGTGCGCGGATACGTGCTATTTGCGCATATCGAGCGTTCGCGCGCATATATCCGCCCCTCCCATCCACTTATCCTTATCCATAATCCCCTTCGAGCCCTCCCTTCCTGCACGTCTACATCCCCGTTCTTGTCCCCCCTCTGCGCCCCACACGTGGCGCGAGACGGTGTATGCGCGCATACATCCGTCCCTTCTACGCTCTTTCCCTTCCCTTATCCGCATCTTTTCCCTATCCCGCCCATTACTTCTCTTTCTCATCGTATCGCCTCCCCTTTACCCTCGCATCGCCTCCCCTTTTCCTCTGTACATGTCCCCCTCTCCATCCTGTCCTCGCCCTTCACACTGCGCACCGGTGGGAGGGTGGTGTATGCGGACATATGCTGTGTGGGCGCGCGTATGTCCGTCTTCGGCGCTCGCATCCGCGGATATCCACATCTTCCTTCTCTTCCCGTACACCCATCGCGCCCCGCGCTCCTCTCCCCTTTCCCTCCGCGTCGGTGCCATCCTCTCCTCCGTCCCATTGCCGCCCCTGCCGCTGCGTTCGACGCCTGTCGCGAGCCGGGGTACGCGCATATATCTGTATCCGTCCCTCCGTTCGTCCCGCTCCCCTCCGCGTTCCGCATCCGCGCTGTTCCCTTCTTCTCCCTCGTCCTCGTCCTCGTCCCTCGTCCCATCTCCCCCCTTCCTTTCTCCATGCCCGTCCCCGTTCTCGGCCATCCGTTATCCTCCACAGATGCACGCGCGCATAGATCTCCCGTCCTGTCCCTGTCCCGCCCACTCCTCTCTATCCCTCCGCCTCCCTCCTGTCTTCCTTCGCCCCGCCTCTCCCCCGCCCTCCGTCGAGGTACGGTGTCTGCGCTACCTTCTGCGCTCGTATTCGCCTTCCCTCCGCGCGTATCCATCCTTCTATCCATCTTGTCTTCCCTTCATCATTCTCCCCTCGCGTCTTCCTCGCCCCTCCCATCCGCGTCTCTGTCCCCCTCGTCCCCGTCCCCCTCCTCTCCCCGCCCATTCGCGTCTCCGCCCCCTTCGTCCCCGCCCTCTCCCATCGTCCATCCCGAGCGTCGAGGCGATGGGCGCGCGCATTGTCACGTCCGTCATCCTGCTCCGTATCCCCTTCTTTCTCCGTCCTTCCCTTCCCGTCCCTCTCCCCGTTCGCGTCTCTTCCGTCTTCCTGCCCTACCACCGCCTTCCTGCCCTGCCACCGCCTTCCGCACGAGCCTCTCCCCGTCATTGCCTCCGTCGATGCATGGGGCATAGGCTAGGCTTCTACGCGCATATACTCGCCTTTCCGCGCCTACATCCCTCCGCTACCCGCTCCCCTTCATCCACCTTCACCGTCTGCGCACGCGCCCCGCCCTCCGTCGTCTATTCCTTCTGCCCTTCCACCCTGCACTTTGCTGTGCCCGTCATGCTCGCTCTTCCCGGGTACACGCGCGCCTCCCTCCCTCCCTCCTTCCCTCCCTCCTTCCTTCCCTTCCTTGCGTCCCTTCCTTGCATTGCGTCCGCACGCTCTTCCTGATCTTCTCCCGTCTGCGCTCCCCCACACCTTGACGCTTTCACATCTTCCGCGCTTCAGCCCTTTCACGCTTTCACATCTCCAGCGCCTCCGCGCTTTCACATTCTCGCACTTGCACATCTTCAGCGCCTAGTTACCTCACCCCGCCGACTCTTCACACCGTCACCGTCACCTCCACAGCTTTCCTCCATTATCGTTGTCCCCCCCCTGCCCCTGCGCCTTATCCCTTGTCCCTTGTCCCCATTCCGTTTCCCGCTACGCTTGTCTCCGCGTTCCTCGTATCTCCACGTTCCATCTCGCTGTCGATCGGGTCTCGCCCCGGTGTCGTCGCGAGGAGCGTCATCGCCATACGGCGCTTGTCTCTTGTCGAGTGACCTAGGGCCCCTGTCTCAGGCGCCGATCCTCGCTTCTCTTCCATTCCCCGCTTTAGCGCCGCCTTCCTTCCTGCTTCTCGTCCTTCTCATCGTCATTCTCTTTTTCGTCCTCTTTGTCCTACTCCCCATTCTCTCTTCATCTTCCGTCTGCCATCGTTCTCCGTCTGCCTTACCCCTACCGCTTACGCTTACGCCTTCGCCGACGCTGACGGGACTGTTCTGTGTTCGCAGGCACGCTGACGCTCTCGGCGACGTACCTCACCACGCCGGCCTTCACGCTCGAGTCGCTCGAGGCGCTGCTCTCCTCGCGCTTCGCCGCCGCGGACAGCGACACGGCGGGCACGCGGTATGCGGGCGAGGGGAGCACGCGCTATGGCGGCGAGGCGCCCGCGCACACGCGGTATGGGAGCGACGCCCCCGCGCCCGCCCGCCCGCGGCTGCGCCCGCGCTCGCAAGAGGAGGACGAGGACGAGGACGCCGAGTTCGTGCCCACGCTCGCGCGCCGCTCCGTCACCGGCTCCGCGTCGACCGCGTCCGGCCTCGGGATGGGCGCGGGCGCGGGCGCGTCCCCGGGGCGCTACACCTCCCCGCTCCCGTCGCCCGGGCGCTACACGGCCCCGCTCCCCGCGCCGGGCTCGGGCGCGGGCTCGCCGGGGCGCTACACGTCCGCGTTCCAGGCGCGCGCGCGCGCGGACTCGCAGTCGTATCGCGGCGGCGGCGGGGGCGAGTCGCCGGCGCCGTCGTACCGCATGGGCGTGCACGTCGCGGGCGGCGCGGGCACGGGGTTCCGGCGCGACGTCGGCGCGGCGGGGGACGTCGCGGACCGGTTCGTGCTCCCGCGCAGCGGCGCGTCGTCCGTGTCCGTGTCCGCCGCGTCGCGCGCGTCGCCCGTCGCGGGGGAGTACGCGCCGAGCGAGCGCGAGCGGGAACGGGAGCGGGAGAAGGGCGTGCCGATTGGGGCTGGGGCTGCGGCGGGCGGGATAAGTGGGCTAAGCGGGTTGGGCGGGGGGAGTGGGAGTGGGGTTGGCGCGGGCGGGGTCAGTGGGAGTGGGCCGAGCGCGATCGCGATCAACCCGTTCAAGAGCAACACGCTGTCGCGCAGCTCGCTGAGCGGGTCGCTCCTGCGCGGCGTCGCGGGGAGCCCCGGGCGCGCGACGTCGCCCATCGCGACGGGGGGCGCGCCCTCGCCGATCGGGGCGCCGTCGCCCATTGGGAGCGGCGCGGGCGTGGCGTTCCCGCCGGGCGGGGAGAGCGGGAGCGTCGGCGGGGGCGGGGGCGGGGGCGGGGGCGGGGGCGGGGGCGGGGGCGCGGTGGGCATCCCGATGCGCAAGCGCTACTCGAGCAGCTTCCCGCACCGGTACGGGAGCGTCGGGAGCGGGGGCAGTGGCGAGAGCGCGAGCGGCAGCGGCAGTGTGCTTCCCCCGCGCGAGCGGACGACGAGTGGGAGTCGGAGCGGGAGCTTCGTAAGTCTTTTTTGCCTTCAAGGGTACGGTGATGCTGATAGATGCTTGTCGCGATAGTTGAAGGGCGCGCCAGCGGTGGACGCGCAGCACGACGACATCTCATCGTTCGTCAAGGACATCGACGCCGCCCGGCCGCTGCTCGGGCGCTATCGCGAGCAGCAGCAGCAGCAGCAGGACGAGGCCGGTGGCGTGCCGTCACCCGGGGTGGGCGCGGACGACGAGCGCCCCGCTTCGCGGCACAGCGGCAGCGGCTCGAGCTCGCCGGGGACGAGCCGCGGGGGCACCGTGCGCGCGAGCAGCACCACTGCTGCGCGCACGGTCACGCTCGACGCCCCCGCGGCCTCCGGCGCGATGCTCACCAGCGAGTCCGAGGTCGACGAGCGGCTGCGGCGCATGAACGAGGAGTTCATGCGCAGCCTCGTCGGGCTCGGCGGACGCCGCAGCGGCGGGGGCGACGGGCAGGGCTCCGAGGAGGTCATCGGGCGGCTCGAGTTTGACTTCGAAGGCGGGGGCGCGGGGCGGTAGCCCCCCCTCCGTACCCTCTTCTTGGTTTCTCCCCTTCGTCTCGTGTCGTGTCGTCTTGCTTCCCTCGTATTATCCATCGCGACCTATCCTATTTACCCTCATCCCCACACCTACCCGTCGCCCACATGTGTATTACTACTACTGCTTGTTTCACACACCTTGCACTTTGTTTCACATCCCTCCTCACCTCACCTCACGCATATCATACGTATTTCTTCTCCTCACGCACTCTATATATCTTCCTCACGCATTCTGTTACATATGTACGGCGTCTCCTGGCGGCGCGTTAGTCGCTTAGTTGTTAGTTTGTTAGCCAGTGTTACATATATATCCGCCCCCGCGCTATTGTACGTCCCGCGTATTTAGATGCATGTATGTCTATACCTTCACGAATTCGCTACGTTTTTTTTTTGTAGGCGGGGTGACTACGCCATTTGGGATAGGGTTTGAGGTGCGTATGTCAATACAGTATTCGTGCAGCTCCGACTTATTGTTAGACGGCGGAATTTCTCAGGCTAACGAAATTATTGTGGATGAGCCACTGCGGAGCTGCTCATGAGGATCTCCCGGAGTCGAGGCCTGATCATTTTGAACCAAGACACTTTTGTTCGAACAGCACATCGGAAAGTACATCCCATTTATCCATCGACGCCAACGCTATAAACCAACACAGTCCATGTATCCCGCCAAGGACTCGAAGTGACGAAGTATACTATACTTCCTCTCCGATCTTTCTAGAACGATTCGCAACTCCTCCGTCTGCGTATTTGTCTCCCCACCAGTCGCGTCCGCACCATTCCGGCCGAGCGCAGATTGTCGTTGGTCGGATGTTCAACCTGTTCCAGGAGCTTCTCGAGTTCTGGATGGTTGCGGTACAACCACATTGCATGCAGAATCCCAGTTCCGTCGAGAGGAAGGTCCCTGTCATTTTCCTTGTCCCTGTGCAAGAGCGAATATGGCAGGGACAGGAGCAGGAGCGCGATTGATGCGGCAAGACCGACGGAAATCTGTATTTTGCAAGGTTAGATATCACCCAGGTACGACAGTTAAAGCGCACGGCAATGATGGTCAACTAAAAACAGTTAGCGGGCACTCAAGGACAAAGATATAATGCACGTACGTCCGCCCGCACTTCCACATATACCACGTCGGCTGTGGTGTTTGATTTGAGTAGGAAGGGCACGTAAGGTCGGAGGGTAGGGGCACTTTCCGCTGGGGAAACATGTCCGACTGGAAAGGTCCTTTAGCTTTGCCGTCCGGATCAGGTATGGCTTCAAACCTACGTGTCCAAAACATCGAGGCCACAAGTGTCGATAAAATGTTTTCGACATCGTGGAGGGTTACATTGGAGCGTAAAGGCTTAGAATCATTGAGGCCCGGCAGATCCAACTGCTCAATCAAGTATCTTGTGGTTCATAAACGGATCAGATCTGAAAATTTAGAACGAATAGTGTACTTGCTTGTCCGCAGTTGTAACATATCCCTGTGTGGAGTTTTCCAAGTCCAGGGGCAGGTTGGATGGGGGGATTTCACCGTACCAATACGCCCACTGAACGCAGTGAATGAGACGCGGTCGCAGTTGAGAAGTAAATCAACCACGAACCGTGTCTAGGAGAAAATTCCCGCTCGTTGTCAAATTCGCTGCGGTTTCGTTTTTGTCCGTGACGAAATCTGAGGGCCCAGCATACGGTAACCAGGTGGAAGTGGTTTTTGTCAGTGCAGGCTCCACCGCTAGTAGATTTCGGGATTGCGAGTCGATGAACGCTGTCTGGGGCACCAGTGACTGAGAACAGCGAAAGGCCTGGACGGAAGAAACCCTCATATATGCGGTACCATTACTGTCCCAACCAATATTATTTTCCCAAGCCTTGGTAGTCATAGGTGGATCCAGATCCAGCAATGGTCCACGGCGGTTGTTAGAATCGATGATGGGGACCGTGGCATAAAGCATGATGCTGGCGGACAGTCCAGTGGCAGAAACTGCAAAGGCAGAAATCATTCCTGGCTCTGGGACGATATCAGAAGTGAATCTCCCTGGGATTACTCGCAAACCGACTTACGAGTGGGATATAAGGTGAAAGCGTCGCTCTCCTCGTTGTCAATGACCAAATTGACCCACACATCTCTCATCTGATCGTCCAATCCGCGCGCCATTTGTGGATGCACATACCCACAAGTAATATTGAACCCTGTGGCGTTGACACTGACGTTGCCTGGCACAATTGCGGCACTGGGATCCAGGATATCATACAAGGTGCCTCCATACAATCCCTCCGTCGTTGTGGTCCCAACGACGAAAGGGAGATAGGAAAGCGATCCTGGTAGATATTCACTGAGGATGTCGCTATTTAGAGTGTTAGCCAATTGGTTGCTTGAGCACGTATTTACTTGCGCGTCGAAATCCACATTGTTGCTCCAGTTATAAGAAGGGAGACTTTGTGTTGGGACAAGGACCGAGCGAGAAGAATTGAAGGTTTGCAATGAAACCAGTGCGGGGGTGGTGATGTGAAGGACCAGAATGGTTCCGAGATACAAGAACGTCGAGAGGACTCCAATGACCGAGGCAGGGACCGCCTTCTGGTGCCATACGTGTAGGATGGCCGACCCGACTCCCGCCCATGCGGCACTGTTATCGTGGGTAGCCGTCAATGTTTGATCCATCTGTAGACTGCGACGAATGGACAATGTTTGTGTCACTAGCACAAGGACTGCTGAATAAATCTGGACTATGCATCAGAATTTGAAACCTTATTCTGGCGAGAAGGAAAGACGCACTGTGCCGAATGTCGTCAAGATCGCTGTGATCAGCAGCGACACGAGTTTCTGGTTCTCAAGCGTGAAAACGAGATGATGCTCCAGCCCTTTGGCCCACACCCAGATAAGAGCCAGATGGATTACGAACAGCGTCGAATGCAAAACTAGAGACAGCCGGCGCAGGGTCTTCGTCGACTGAAACCATGGCGTCGTGGGTGCTGAACAATGATCAATGGGGAGTGAAGGTCCAGAGAAACTATGCATACCTGCGTCCGGCGGTTGTCCCGAAACTGGCTCAAAGTCTCTGATCGTCTGTGCATCATCGTCGGTCGTATCCGAGTCTTTATGATCTTTGTCCAGAGCACGAAGCTCGGTTGCCAGTGCGGGGACAGGACGAAATTTGAAACGATGCATTCGAGGAGATAGATCAAGTGTCTGCGGCTTTTATCTCGTGTGCCTCGAGTCCTTCGGCCCATTATTATGAGTGGCAAAGATCCAGCTCGCATCCCGCATTCGAAGCGATTACTTACCGCTGTGCAGCGAGTTACATTCATCAGTCCCATCGCTGTCATCTGTCAGTCACTGCCCGTGGGATTCAATCTGTCAAAGCGCTGGGAATGGCTTGGAGCCGAACTACACACCCAGCGCAGCTACATGTTGACCTAGGTCGAAAATTTTAAGGCTCCAACCATTTCATTTCCGTTTGCGAAAGTCCACGAACTAAACGGAAACGGTGAAAATGTGTTTAAAACCCGTTTAAACCATTTATAAATGGTATGGCCTGGGTAACATTCTTGCACCTCTCTGGATGGATTCACTGCAGTACTTAAGGCTACTTGACAGTCTCCAGAGTCTCATATCTGTCTCCAACTTCAATGCTGGAGGTTGTTTAGGGCCTGAACACAAGAGTTTAGTTTCACCGGGATGCGCTGGGGCGGTCAGTTCTGGAAATATTCGTCAATCGAGGATCCACCATGAGGTAACATCGTGTGGTGGTTAGTTCAAGATTCACCTATCTTGTTTGTGCACCATAATTATAGCAGATTCTCGAAAAAAAATCGGTCACCAGGTGGTTCATTTTCACAACCATTTATGTAAACTGTTTGTTCATGATCTGTTTACCATTTACCCAGATCTATAAAATAAACGAAAATAGAAACGGTTTCTGCTGTTTAAAACATTTATAAATGGAAATGGTTGGAGCCCTAGTCGAAATGTTAGTTGAATGTAAGTAAATCCGCAGCCAAATAAAATTTCATAGAGAGATTATATTTCATTTCTTTCCAAGATTGATAAGGAAAGAGTCAGAGTCAGCTGCTCTTTCAATAGCCGGAGATTTATTCATTATCAGAGAGTGATGAGAGCCATGCCAAAAGAAATTCTTTTGGCAACACTTTCAGGTGTGTTGAAACAAAGACAATCCAAATTTCCTTTGTTACAACAAAGGAATTTTGGATTGTCTCTACACAACTCCTTGTTTTGATATGGGTTGGAAGCGCTGCATGCATCCAGAAGAAGTCAAAGTAGCTGCAAGTTGTCTGCAAAATACACTGATTTTTTGTACAGTATATATGGCACATATAGTGTGCAAAAAATATTAGTGAACATCTTTCAACTGTGAACAGTGTTTTTGCTTACAACTTTGGTCATATTCATGAATTTGCTGACAACTTGGAGCTTGGGGACATCTCTGCCCCAGGTTAAAAACATGTGGTTCTCCATGACATCCAAGCCTTGGTACATCTTGGAGTGACTTTACATTGATGCGGATTTGCTGAAAATGATGCTACTGATTGGAACATTGATGTAACATCTTTGCTGAAGTCCCCAACTGGAAACCATGCCATCCGTGGTCTATAATGAATGTAGCAAGCCCAGAGCATCTCTGTAACACTAATTCTCCCTCTATTTGATCTGTAAACGTCAAACCACCAAGTGATATAACAGAGCCAAAAGACGGGGATGATTCAAAGTAATTCAGGGCTCTTGAGGATGTGCTGCACAGGAACAGACTTTAAACAGACAAATGTCACTCAGGCGGATCTATTTAAATCGTGGTTCTGTGCCGGAGTCCATCCAAAGAGCTGACAAACACCGGGAATTAATTTTGAAGAACCCTCTAGTTCCCCGAGCGATGCCGAGTGGCTTGGGAGAGCCGAGATGATGCGGCGGCTGCCGGCAATTGAATGCCAAGATGTCATCTACTTAGAGGATGTCGCCTATTCAAGATGTAAACCATGCACAAGATGTTAGCTATAGGATGAAGTTGCATTCAGAAAATTTGACACCAGCTGTAAGTTGTCGTCAAAAACCCTGTAAAATACCTTGAATTTTTGCACAGTATATCGCCCATAAGTATATCTATGGCACATATACTGTCCAAAAATTATTAGCTGACATCTCTCAACCGTAAACATGGTTTTTGCTCACAACTTTGGGTAATTGCTGACAACTTCGGACTGGGCTACAACTGTCACCCACCTCAGACCAGGTAGTTCTGAAATACATTCAAACCTCAGGACATCTTAGATGGTCTTCATATCGAGGCCAATTCCTTGAAATTGATCCTGCTGATGACAATATTGGTGCCATGTTTCTTGCCAAGTCTCAACATGGAAACCATCTTATTCCTGGTCTATATTGTCGGTAGGAGGTCCTCAATACCTCTGCACTGATTAACCTGACTCTTATTCATCTGTAAACTTAAAGCATAAAGAGATTCAAGAGCAGCAACAACATCGAGCCACCTTGAGCTATTTAGGAGCCATTCAGAGCAGTCTTCTGTCCTCCTACCATGCGCTGTCCGCCTTGCCCGCACCCTGCCCATTCGCGATCCAAATCCTGCTCATGGTCCTGCCGACTGGGGGCGGAACAGCGCTCATGCACGCATGTCAAGCCGTCCCCGCGCTTCATCCTCCTCGAGGAGTGGGTCCTCACCTTCGTGCCACCCGTGTCCTCTGCTACGTTGACCAAGTTGGAATCAAACACAAGTACAAGTACGAGTGCAAGTAGAAGCACAAGCAGGAGCAGCAGCACGGATGAGGAGACAGACGTCGCACTGCTGACGATCTACAAGAACGCGATCCCGCTCTTCCGCGTCCTCCCCACATGGCGTGGCGTGCCTGCGGAGAATAATGGTGCATGGCTGCGCATTGCTGGGGCTGGGGACGACAGCGCACCCGCGCAAGGATCGGGAGGCAGAGGAGGCAGAGGAGGGATACACAGAGGAAGTGGGGGAGGAGAGACGATGCTGGGCTTCGGCGACTCGCCCGGGCTGCTGCTGCTCCCGACGAGTATGCATGTCTTCCCTGGTGATAAGCCAGCTAAGTGAACATACGTGAAATCTTCCAATTTTGCACTAGTTATACGAAGCTAGAAGCTGAATACAAACATTAATTAATGTTTCTCCGAGAGCTATTGCGGAAGTCTGAGCAGATAGCTAAGGATTATGCATGTGCCACTGAGAGAGTTGGTGCAACTTATATGACGGCCACCTTATGGGTCAGATTACAAGAGTGCCTAAGTTCAATATGGCTAACAACTTGTCCAACTGTCTACTCACACCGCACAAAGCAAAATCTTGACATATGTCAAGATGCTAGCTGAAAGTAGATAAATCGGTAGACAAACAAAAATCTGTAGAAAAATAATATATTCATTTAGTACAAGACTACAGTAGAAGTAGCAGCAATCAGCAGCTGTTTTGAAACCGACAGATTTATCAATTGTAGCTAGCTATGAAAGGACTGCTGAAAGTTCATCAAACAGCCGCTGATTGCCACTACTTTCATCTTAGTCTTGTATTAAATGAATATATTAATCTTCTACAACTTGTTGTTTGTCTACTGACTTATCTACTTTCAGCTAGCATCTTGACATATGTCAAGATTTTGCTTTATACGGTGTGACGAGGATTGGGGCTTGTTGGCATGTTTCCTACCAAGGGTGCATATACTATCCATTCAGAAGGATCATATCTATGGGGTTATACAATGGATCAGTAGTCCGGGGCACCAGTAGCATCTGGAACACCACATGAAGGGCTAGGTGGTCGGTCCGACATTAACCGATCCCAATCGTGCTAGATATTGTTGATGACCCAGCTCGGCTTATGCTCAGATAGGTATCCGAACCCGGGTCCTTGATGAACCGGCTCGGGAGCAATGAGGGCTATGGAGGAGCCAATCACAGAGTAGAGATCGCAGCAAGGAGGGCTAGGACCTCTGATTATACCCTTCAAGGCTAGGTCACTGAACTCCCGGATCCGTAGATATTTGTCCGCGTAGGTTTGGGCCTGATTTGGGTCGTTTTTGTCCATGCAGGACCTAGCTGAGGATGACATAACCATCCAAAACGGGTAATTTTCTCCTCCCACGCACCAGAAAATCACATTTTCCGGCACAGACCACCATTTCCGCGGGTTTTGGACCAAATGCTACTGATTCAACACATTTCCGTCGAGGTGGGCCGAAAATGGACTACCAGATGATTTTTTCCCCACCAAAATTGGTGATTTTTGTCTGTGCACAACCTGGCATTTTCGCCTCCAGGATCCAATTTTTGTCTGCACAGAACTTAGGTTTCGAGGCCAAAATCTTAAAAATTTCTCTGCACTGCGACCTGGCCTCTCAGGGTATAATCACAGGTCCTGGAGGGCTGCGGGTTTCGGTTTAATCATCCAAACCAGTGCTGGCTCAGCTTGGCATTTCATTGCTCAGCCCGAACCAAGCCAACCCTATACCCTGGCTGCATGGTTGTGCAGCCACTTATACCCTAGAATATTTATTGGAACATAAACTAATGTTCAACAGGTTCATATTGATACCCAAAGAGTGTGGCACCCGCAGCCCACCGAGTTCTGTTTATCTGTTTGTACTAAAGTCATTCTTTATTTATTGTTTCCGTTTTGGGATTGCTCGTTTGTATAAAAGGCAGTAGTTTAGCAGTGGAACGCCAGTGAATCTACCCTTTCTCTCTACTAGTGCAAGCCTCACTTATACGCCCAGAGAAAGTCTAGCATTCATTTGGAATACCATTGGGGAAGCTCTTAGTTTCTACAATTTGTGTTTCGGTCTCATAATATATTTGATCATCTGGCAAAGTCTGAACATTTGAATATCTGAAATCTGTATATCTGGCATCTGACATATCTGGTTTTGGACATTTGGTATAAGAACATATCTGGCTTTGAGCATTTGGTCAATAGTAATATTGTTTGTTGTATATTTTGAGAATGTTATACAGAAACAAACCTCCTAGATCTTCACTGATCACCCTTGGAATCATATTCCATAACCCTGCGAATAAAATCCAACTTTCCAAGTCTTCTAGTCCACATATAGCACCTGGAACAATTAGACAAGTCACATAACCAACATTAAATAAAGAACTATTTCTTTGATTGTAAACCCAAATTGCATACAGTATTTTAACATTGGAATCCCCGAACCTGCAGTCTGATTGTAGCGGACATAGAGTTGTTGCTGGTGTTTTATAGTGGGTTATTGAGCCACTATATTAGACCGATTTCATTAGGGTTCATATAGTCAGCATTTCACTGGGATTGCGCATCCTGCTGGTGAGTCGTCTGTCTTCGTCTTCGTCCTCCTCGTCTTTTGTTTTCCTTCCTTCCTTTCCGTCCTTTGCGCTGTCGATTTCTTGCATTCCATCTGTCATTTTTACTGTCTCCTCGTCTTTGCTTTCGGTCCTCCCTTTTGTTTTGTTTTCCGTCCTTCACGCTGTCGCTGTGTCGTTCTGTCTGTCGTTTGTGCCGCTCCCACGTTGTATTGTCCTATCCTCTGCCTCCCTTCTGTTCGCCCCGTCATCACGATAACTTACCGTCCAAGACGCGGCATATGATCTACAAACAGTCACATTTGCAAAGCTACTTGGGACTGGGGCGAAAAGCTTTACCGCCCAAGCTACAGTAGTTGTAAAGGCCAATGAGCACGCCTCTGGGGAAGACTTTGAAAATCTCACATAGATGGGAGATCCCTCGCCCCCTGCTTCATCGAAAACTCGACTACGTTCTTGGTCTCATTTTCACGGAACACTGGATAATTGACGGCTGTCACCAAGCGAACATCTCCCAGGTGAATACACGGAGAGCGAAAGAGTGGGCACTGGAAGGCCAAATAACCTCCCCGCCTTTGGACGGCGTGAATTTGAGTGTGTCGTTCAAGGGGGCACCGTGCACGAGGATTAAGATCCCCGAGGACGAAGCTACCCCCCGGTAGGGTGGGTGGGTTGCCAGATTTGAAGGAAATGAAATTTCATCTCCAATGGATAAAATATTATCTCACCCAACCACCTTGGGATTTGCCTGTGAAGTGCATCATTCTGCTGCCCTTTGGCCGCATCAGTCATTCACTAAGTAGTAATTGACTGCAACTCTCATGATTTTGAATGATTCTCTGCAGAGCTCAGTCTTCTCAGACCAAGCTGTAGTCGAGGCATATTTTGTGAATCAATCTTTGACTCGGAGTCTGCAGGACTTCCTATGAACCACCTTGATCTGAAGTCCTTCCTATGGTGCAATGTCAAGAGATCATTGTCATGTAAGCTACAAATTTACTCTTGAGAACATGTCTTGAACATTTTACCACGGTACACCTGCCAGCTAGTATGACACACCGGACGATTCTTGGCGAGAAAGGACGCATGTGAATTTGCCCATCTGAAGTCGGAAGTTGAGCAGTGCCACCAAGGATTCAGCCACAGTAGTTGTTACGCCGCACTAAGACACCAGTCATACCGCGAGCAATTTATTTTTGCCCGATCCAGAGTCCATTCGGACAATTTATAAGCGAAAATGGGGGTGGGTCCCCAACCCTCAACAACCATCAGCGCTGAACAAAATTCAGGGGGTTAGGGGGGTGGGTCCCAGAATCGGGGGACGTCGTAAAAGGGGGGCATCATCCTCCGAAATTTTATCTCCCCCTTGGCCACACTCACAGAATATTTACAGCTTGAGTGATGGTACAGGCCTCATGTTAACATGCGAAGTTGCCGCGGCACCTTGTTTCGAGCAGAAAGACGCTGTTCGTGCACATTCGCCCACGGTCCGAATTCATATTGAGCGTTGAAATCTAGATACTTGTCCAGGTGATAGTGCGTGACTTGTCCATACACTTGATCGATCTACTGATTCACAACAGAATATCGTGCCGATGATCACCATGGTTCGTGTGGGGATCGCAACGAATAGAGGCTACATAGGCTAAATATCGATAGACATGGATGAACCAGGTATCGTGGGAAGTAGGAGTAACATAAATGCGCGCCCAAGGCGGCGGGTGCACCAAATGTCCTTCCAACGTCGCGCCCAAGATTGAATCAATGTTCACGCATTTTCACGCATTATAATCAACATCTCACATCCCATTTCCGTCCAATATAACCGCCTCTGCGATCTCCCTAACGGTCCCAATCGCCGAAATACGGAACTGTCGACCATAAGGGCTCTTGACCACAATCTCGCGCCCGTCCAGTCTTATAAAGAATCCCTACAGACGGGATGTGGTTAAATAGGTATAAGTTGTTTAATGCACGTACCCTAGGATTAACAGCCTCCTCGTTGATTGGGAACCAAATGAGCGGTATCACCATTTCGGTCAACACAATGACTTCCGGATATCGTGTCGCAGACTTGCGCATCCGCTGAGTTGAACGCTAAGCAGTTCGTCGCCGTAATAAGGTGTAAATATCTCACCTCAATATCATCTCCATTCGATTCGCATTCAGCCCGAATGATGTTATGCAACGACTCCTCCAGCTTCAGTATCGTCTTGCTAGGTAAAGGGTGTCGAATAACAGGCGCAAGGATTTCATAAAGATGTGTGTGTCGGGCCCCTCTCGCAAGGTCGAGTGGTGTATCATCGGATTTGATAGTTCGTAATGTACCTTCAATCTGTCAGCCGAACGTCCTTCATTCAAGATACGAAAGATACGGGGACATACGCCAAGCTCCCAATTCCAACAACATCTGCACCTCCTCCACCGACGCTCCATGCCACGCAGCTTGATGAATCGGCGTATACCCGCTCGGGATTTTCGATTCGTCCCCCGTAGCTTCAAAGTTCACGAATGAGTTGCCAAGCTTGTTGCAAAAGCAAGGTAATACCCAGCCGAATGCAGTTTATCCAGTCCTGCTTATATGTCGTTCGCGCATAGTTGAGCACCACATGAAAACCCGATTGCCGGTGAAAATACGCCGCATCTGCCAGCTTACCCCGTTTTTCAGTATACGGCGTTGATCCTCCCAGTTGGCGTGTCGCTCCGTGCCATGTTCCAAATTGAAAGGGGCTGAGGGATCCAGGTGTTTGCTGTTGATTCTGAACATAAGCCGGGGGACATATATTGAGGTTCGTTGACGGAGGGAGGGGAAGGGGAAACGCCGAGACGGGCTCCATCGATTGCAGGAATGTGTCGAGCAATTGGCTGACAGTTGGCGTCGCCGTAAGCGACGAAAAACTCGCCGCAAGCGACGCCAGATCGGCTTTGACCCCAGTATTTTGGTGAAGAATTGCTTCGGTATCCGACTTGGTCTCCAAAGTCGTCTGCCTAGATGAACCCAAATATGGTTACAAATGTCAGATAAATAGGAAAACAGATCAGAACGTACATTGTTATGGTGGTGACAGCCATGAAAATGTCCTGCTGGTGCTCTCTCAACTTCGCCAATAGACGATCTACCTTCGATTTGTTGAGGAACCACTTCATCGTCGTCGCAACACTCGTCTTCTTCAACGTCTCCTCCGGTCCTTGCTCGGATCGCGCTTTGTGTATCTTCCACACCAGATCATTCAGCTCGTGTACCGTCTTTTTACACACCTCTTCATCGAAAACTTGTCCTATATATGCAGCCTGCGCCGCCGATAAGTTGAGTTTGGCTGCATCAAGCTGGCGCAGCTGAATGGACAATCCTGCAGCGCGAGAGAGAAGATAACTGAGCTCTTGTGGACAGCTTTGATGCGTCTCGATGATAGTGCGGAGGACATCGGCGATGGTGATACAGACGGAGATGAGCGCTGTGCCAGAGGCTGCCAGTGAGAGTGGGTCCATGAGATCCTGGTGACTCACGGCCCGGGCATTTGCGTCACACTTGCGGACATAAGTGGCCGTTAAAACCGAAGCTCAGCGGCAAGCTCCGGCGTTCTGCGGCCGTTTGCAGCAGCCCTTGCCTGATCTCTTCGGATCAGAGCCACCACGGTATGGGGGGTGATTAATCACCGGCCTCTAATCAGCGATGAGTCGCGATGCAAAAAAACCTCTAATCAGCGATCCGTTTTCATTAATCATTGCAGCATTCACCTAGGCTCTCCTCTGGGCAGAGTGCTAGGCAGCATTGCTGCCAAGCGCATCGGCTACTCATTTGTTTTTGTTATTGAAATATATCCGCATTAGGCCAGCGATGACGAACACCCGTTCGACGTCGCCGGCGACGCTGAGCACCACCGAATGGCGAAAATTGCAATAACATTATACAAAAAATATAGGAATATGGGGTGATGAGCATGAGTCCAACCAGGCCGTTATATATTCCGTGCGAGCCACACGCACTCCGGAATCAAGAGAAAGATCACGCGCGGCCGCCCGCTCACCCTCGCGCTCAGTACCCGCCCGAGAGAGTGAGCCGCGCCAAAATGGCGTACACTGGTGGCACCGACAAAGCGCCATCGCCCCGCGGCGGATGGGGCGACTGTTGTGCCCGACCCGGCGCACGCTGGCGGCGGCTCCTGCGAGCGCCCCGCGCACACCGCGGCAACAGGAGAGTTGCTTTGTGCCGCGGTCGTTAGGCTGGCATCGCACCACGACCACAACCGCCAGCCAAGCAGAGACTCAATGTCCAGCCCGTGCGACGTCAAGGGTCCGTCAGGGGGGCTTGGTGCGCCCCGCTCCCGCTATAGGCTCTCCACGGCGCAAGCGGATTCAGGGAACAAGCTCCTCGCCCAGGGGCGGTGTGGGGCAACGCAGGTGCCGTCTGCTGCACCGGCTTCCTCCACGACAGTGCACCGCTGCTGTCCCGCTCCCGAGCGACAGCGCTCACAGCACAGACACATGTGCGAGCTGTGCCAGCAGATACCGGTCTCGATGACGATATACCCGTGCAGGTCGTCCCGGGGTGTGTACTGCAGCGGGCGCACACACGGGCTTACGAGCGACAGCTTCAGGCGCATAGAGGCGGGCGGTACACGGACGCTGTGACGTCCGCCGCTATATATCGTCTGGCGCCGATGCACTCCTCCGCACAGATATCGCGCGGAGCGAAGAGAGCCGCGCCAGGCGGCTATCGGTGTGTGCTACCATTGAGAGTGTACCACAGGCACACTGCGGCGGTGCATACACATCCTAATGCTATATCAGAGGAGAAAACTGCACAAGGTGAGCACATAGCAGGACGCCGACAGCGTAGCAGACGCACCGGGTCAAGTGTCAACATATCCCTCCCCAATGCTGATCTCAGTTACGGATTGCGGCGGGCTCGAAGGAAATGGGGGTGTATGTAAGCACGTGGGAGGGTGTGTCGAGATCCGTCAAGGTGTGTATGCCGTTCGGAGCTGTTCCAGACTGGGAGAGGTCATTGGGGGGTGAAACGAGATCTGGACCATATCGTAGGATTGACGGGAGAAAAATGGAGGAAAACTTACCCAAGACCCCTTGTTACAACCCAGGTGCTGATTTTCGCATCATAACAGGATATGCCCCCGGGGAGAGCATATATGAGTGATATCGTCGGGGGGGGAGCCGTCTGAAAGAACAAGAGTCACGACAGTGACCGACGTCACACGGGGTCTTTTCTAAGCAATAATTCGGGGTCGTATAGCACACCCAAAGATCTTGAATGCTAATCACAGTTCCCCAAGATATTTAAGTGAGTACCCGGGGGAATTTGTATCAAAAAATACCAGGAAAACGGCCGCGAGCAAACTCAGAAACACGAGAAACATGATTTAATATTTATGGGAGACATTTAAACATCCAGTGAGACTTCAATGTCCGAGGGGATATGTGTCGTCAGTTCGTGGACTCAATTAGCTCTACCTTCTAGCAAGCAGCGACGGGAGATAGCCGGGGTTTCGGTGCAATGGGAGCTAGGGGTCTCATTTCAGGAACGGATGCTCGGCGGTCGCCCCAAAACAAACGAGGCCAAAGGTATACTCACCCTTGATATAGTGACGCGTCTGAATACCTGAAAAACGCGTGGAAACGTGTGGAGCCGAGCGCGACGCGACGCGAGGTGGGGAGCACGTGACCGCCGGAAGTACCGGAAGGCGAATGCAAGAGCACGCTGCGATGGGCCGATGGCGGGGGCTACAAAAGGGGAGGGACAAATGAGGAATGCTATATGAAGGCTACACACCCTGAAATACAGCGGGTGCAAGCCGGAGGGCGGGAAGCGGCGGGGGTAGGGGCGGGCAGCGGGCAGCAGGCCAGGCACGCCGCTCACGCGGGAATTAACGAGATGGCAGTAGTTCTGGAAAGAAAACCTTCGGAGCTGCAATGTATTGCGCCCGACGCTGGGGCTGGGCGGCAGCGGCGCGCGCTGGCGGCGGAATAGGCACTGATGGGGGGTGCATAAGCATTAAGGCAGGCACGTAACGGTGATCACGTACTTTCTACGCTGGCCAGAGGCAGTACTTAGAGCCCCGCTTTTTTGTCGCGGCGGGAGCGGGGCCGGGTAAGGCCAAAGGATCAATAGCTAACAAGGATAAATACAACCCAATTGGGAAGCGTGCACGGACCAACAATATGGCGGCGAGCGCGCGCGCTTTTGATTGATGCGCGCCATGGATTGATTGACGGGCGCCATGAACGCGCATGCTGCAGGTGGGTGCCGTGCGCTAATAGCTGAACTGATGCATCACAACGCATCGCTAACTAACGGTTCCAAATTCCGATGCATCGCGACGCATCGCTCATTACCAATGTTATGATTAATCAAAACCCCAGATACGCCTGCACTGGCAGGTTTCTCCCGTCCACTCTACAATGAAGCTTCTCCCGACTCGATAACTCACGGCTAATCCAGATGCGCCTTCTTTCTTGGCAACCAAAAACACATAAAAAAGGAGGAGGTGATATCATGATGATAGGCCCGGGCTCGATTCGAACGAGCAACTCCTGCAGAATCGATTCATCATTTGCTATTGCGCACAGGTGCGGACCGTCCGCTACCGGGCCTTCTCCTCTTACTTGCAAACCTTGTGAATTTGGAGTCTTCCTGGTGTCGCTATGTTGAATTCGGTCCGTCTGGGCTCGTATCGAACCTCGGGGGAAAAATACTGCAGACGCCCTGATTATTGCCCGGGCTCGAGTCGAACGAGCGACTCCCGCTGAACCTGTCGGATGGCGTTAAATAATTGTATGCAGGTGCGGACCACCCGCCACCGGCATTACTCTCATGAACTTGATCTGGTACATATCCTGACATACTTACTCAACATCTCCAGGGTAAGGCGCATTCCCCACTGTGGGAAAAAAATCTTTCTTCAAGGCCTCCTATGGCCCATGCTCGAGTCGAACGAGCGACTCCTGCCAAATCAAATTGAAGCCATGGATAATTTGTGCAGGTGCGGACCATCCGCTACCAGGCCTTTCCATCCCATCTACTAACCTCGCCAGGTCGATATCTTTTCCGAACGGCCCCTGCGACGGAGCATCTGGACGTTCTGCAGAAGGCGTTCGTTCGAATCGAGCACGGGCCATGGAGTTGTAGCCTGTCAGCGCTGATTTTTGTCGTGCGCACTGAAATGCTGTACACAGGAGATAAATGCTCAACAGGACGTCCTCGGTTGAGCCGCTACCGGACCTTCCTATCCTATCTATTAACCTCATTCACGGCGGGAATGGCGAACTAAAATATGGAAAAAAACAATATGACATAAACAACCTATGGCCCGGGCTCGAATAGAACGAGCGACTCCTGCAGCAACACATTATCGTACGTTATTGTATGCAGGTGCGGACCATCCGCCACCGGGCCTTCCTCTCTCACTTATTCCCCCCCCATTAGCTCCTTATCTTTTTGCATCACTGCTGCGGCTTCGCTAACTAAACAAAATTCAAACCACAGGTTTTATGGCCCGGGCTCGATTCGAACGAGCGGCTCCTGCCAAATCAAATTGAAGCCATGGATAATTTGTGCAGGCGCGGGCCATCCGCTGCCGGGCCTTGCTCTCATACATCCGAACCTCATCTAGTACATATCCTGACATACTTCCCAACTTCTCCGGGGTAAGGCGCATTTCCCCACCGTGAGCAAAAATCTTTCCTCAAGCCCTCCTATGGCCCAGGCTCGAGTCGAACGAGCTGCTCTGGTGCAGAACATTTTTCTTCCACAAGAACTGGGTGCAGGCGCGGACCATCCGCTATCGGGTCTTTTCATCCTATCTACTCGCCTCGAGAAGTCAGAATCATCCTGTCCCGAATTTTCAGCGATGTTGAAATTGGTCCGTAGGAGATACACGCGCAAGTTTCATGTATTCATTTGCGACAAGTAAATGTACTTGGTCACCTGGGGTTATGCTAACTACAACCCAGAGTCTCAGGGGAAGTTGTGGAAATAAAATAATAATAAAACATCTCTCTGCAGTCGAATGGCCCAGGCTCGATTCGAACGAGCGACTCCTGCAGAAACTCTGTTTCGAGACAACAATCTGATTCTGTGCAGGGGCGGAGCATCCGCCACCAGGCCTTGTCCTCTTATGTATGCCCTACTCAAGTCAGGATCTTGCCCAGATTTCAACCTA
The DNA here is from genome assembly GCA_029289555.1 of Mycena latifolia. Lineage (NCBI taxonomy): Eukaryota > Fungi > Basidiomycota > Agaricomycetes > Agaricales > Mycenaceae > Mycena > Mycena latifolia. The sequence goes on along the minus strand of JARJLE010000174.1, from coordinate 12,930 downwards.
TTCTGACTCTGAAGCAGAAATCGCACAGATCGTAACATTTTAACGACATTATGCCCAAAGTTCCAGAGGTGTCTGTTTGATTTAATTCGAAACACCGGACATCGCGACGCCGCCCCTGGAGTTGGTGATTAAGCAGGATACCTATTTCCCCATTCCCACATCGACAGGAACACTCGCCGAATTATCCATGTACCTCGCGTAAGAATCTCCTGATCAAGTACTGCACATACTACATACTTCCTCTCAAGTTCACTCATTCGACCGGCAATGGCACGATTCGCAATGCCTCCGCTTGCCCATTTGCCAGCGTCCCCCACCAACCTCGTCCGAACCATTCCCGCGGAACGCAGATTGTCGTTGGTCGGATGTTCGACCTGTTCCAGGCGCGGCTCGAGTTCTGGGTGGTTCCGATACAACCACATTGCGTCCAGGATCCCAGTTCCGTCGAGAGGAATGTCCCTGTCAGTTTCCTTGTCCCTGTGCAAGAAAGAATATGGCAGAGACAGGAGTAGGAGCGCGATGGACGCCGCAAGACCGACAGAAATCTGTAATTTGGCGTGTCAGATGTGAACAAGGTATGAAAGACAAACCCCACGGCAATGATGGTCAGCTAATCACAGTTAGTTGGTATTTTAGGACAAAGGTATAATGCACGTGCGTCTGCTCGGACTTCTACATATACCACGTCGGCTGTGGCATTCGATTTGAGTAGGAAGGGCACGTGAGGCCGGAGGGTAGGGGCACTTTCCGCTGGGGAAACGTGACCTACTGAAAAGATCCATTGAGCTTTGCCGTCCTGATCAGGTACGGCCTCAAATCTACGTGTCCAAAACGTCGAGGCCACGAGTGTCGATAAAATGTTTTCGACATCGTGGAGCGTTACATTGGAGCGTAAAGGTTTAGATGAATTGAGGCCCGGCAGATCCAACTGCTCAATCAAGTATCTTGTGGTTCATAAACGGATCAGATCGTGGAAATTTAGAACGAATAGTGTACTTGCTTGTCCGCAGTTGTAACATATTTCGCTGGGGATTGGAACATGGCCAGGGCCAGGTCGGATGGAGGGATTTCACCATACCAATACGCCCACTGAACGCAGTGAATGAGACGCGGTCACAGTTGAGAAGTAAATCAACCACGAACCGTGTCTAGGAGAAAATTCCCGCTCGTTGTCAAATTCGCTGCGGTTTCGTTTTTGTCCATGTCGAAATCTGAGGGCCCAGCATACGGTAACCAGGTGGAAGTGGTTTTTGTCAGTGCAGGCTCCACCGCTAGTAGGTTACGGGACTGCGAGTCGATGAATGCTGTTTGGGGCACCAGTGACTGAGAGCAGCGAAAGGCCTGGACGGAAGAAACTATCGTATATGCGGTGCCATTATTGTCCCAAGCCTCAGTAGTCATAGGTGGACAACGCGGGCCCGAGTAAGAGGCATCCAGTGTCCCCTCCCTTGTCGAGTTCTGATGTTCCTTTCCCGAATTGTCCGAAACGTCGGAATCGGTCCGTACACGCGCATGATTCTCCTTGGTTCCAAAAAATAACGCAGCAAAACGTGAGGTTGCAAAATAAATAAAAACACATTTCACGGCAGTCGAATGGCCCAGGCTCGATTCGAACGAGCGACTCCTGCAGAAGAATGTCTCATCCAGGAATTGTGTGCAGGCGCGGACGACCCGCCACCGGGCCTTCTCCTCTTCCGGACTAACCTCGTCATGTCGGAATCTTCCTGGTGTCGCTACGTTGAAATCGCTCTGTCCGGACTCGTATATTATTATCCAATTCCCAGGGAGTTTACTCAATCAACGCAGATGTCTGATATCATCTAACCTCGGGAAAAAATACTGCAGACGTCCTTATTATTGCCCGGGCTCGATTTGAACGAGTGACTCCTGCAGAAACTCTCACAATTCCGGGTGGCGATTCTGTGTAGGTGCGGACCACCCGCCACCGGGCCTTGCTCTCATACATCCGGACCTACTAGTAAGCTAGTACATATCCTGGATTACCCAACTTCTCCGGGGTAAGGCGCATTTTCCCACCGTGGGCAAAAATCTTCCTCAAGTCCCTCTGTGGCCCAGGCTCGAGTCGAACGAGCAACCCCTGTCAAATCGGAAGAGGCAACGATGAATTGTGCGCAGGTGCGGACCATCCGCCACTGAGCCCTGCTCTCATATATCCGAACCTCATCTAGTACATATCCTTGGCATACTCAGCCGACTTCTCCGGGGTAAGGCGCATTTCCCCACCGTGGGCAAAAATCTTACTTTACGTCTCCCCATGGCCCAGGCTCGAGTCGAACGAGTGTCTCCTGCTGTTACAACTCGCGAGTCGAGCGTCATTGGGTGCAGGGGCGGACCATCCGCTACCAGGCCTTTTCATCCTATCTAATCGCCTCGAGAAGTTGGAAACTTCCTGTCCCGAATTTACCGCCAGCGAGATGTTGAAATCGGTCCGTCCCTGCCCGTGAGACATTTATATTGTTTATCCCATGCAGGTGCGGAATCCGCAGGCCGTCGGCCCACATCCCTGATACTTCTAACCTCGGGCTACTCAATAAACGGACTGGGAGATGCCTGAAATAATCTAACCTGGGGGGAAAAAATACAGAACAGTCCATTTTATGGCCCGGGCTCGAATCGAACGAGCGTCTCCTGCAGCAACACGAACGGCTGGTTATTGTATGCAGGCGCGGACCATCCGCTACCGGCCCTTCCTCCCTGACTTACTCCCCTCGTGAACTCAGGATGTTCTTGGCGTGGCTTAGGCTACTGCTATGCTAAAATCGGTCGATCTAGACTCGTATATTATATATGCCATGCAGGTACGGACTAGTTACTCAATAAGCACAGATGCCTGACATCATCGAACCTTGGGACAAAATGCTAAGGATGCCCTTATGGCGCGGGCTCGAATCGAACGAGCGACTTCTGCACAATCTGTTGCTCAGGCTATTCTGCTAATTTGCACAGGTGCAGACCATCCGCTACCGGGCCTTCTTCCCTGACTTACTCCCCTCGTCAAGTCAGGATCTTCCTGTTCCGAATTCCGGATCCAGTCCGCAGCTGGGCACATACATAGCCATCGCCGAAATTGCAATACGTGAGGTTATGAAATTTCCTGCCGCGCGCTTCAACAAGCGAGGTGCAAGCTCCAATTGGTGAAGCCTCTATCTAACCTCAAGTGCGAGAGGCTCGCCGCGCGCCTCAGCTGAAGTTGCCGGAATAAACACCAAAAACAACACAAAAACCGTATCGATGCTGTGGAGGGGCCCAGGCTCGAATCGAACGAGCGTCTCCTGCAGAATCCCTCCGTCTATTCCATCGTGCACAGGCGCGGACCATCCGCCACCAGACCGTCCGTCCTACCTCCTGACCTCTTCAAGCAGGTTGCACGAAGAAAAAGGCAGCTGGACAAAAAAAATGGTGTCAATCCTCCCTACTGCCGAATCGAACGAGCGACTTCTGCAGAAGCTCAGATTCCCCGATCGTTGTATGCAGGTGCGGACCACAGAGTGTACGTACTTGTTGACAACGAGAAGGACCTCGCGCGCATCGTAAATTTGCATCCAAGTCTGGTACGACCATTAACCAGAGTTTGTGTCACTTGCAAGAATATGGCAGCAAGGGTCACGTCTAAATACTACTTAGGCAATTGCGAATAGCACGAGGACCCCGCAGACGATGAGAAATACACAGGATGTCCGAGTTTTCGCCTTTGAAGAAGGAATATCGCAAACCTATGGGTGATATACTGTCTAAAAATTGAGTACATTTTACAGGGTTTATGAAAGCAACTTACAATAGAATTATGGCACATATAATGTGCAAAAAATGCTACCTAACATCTTTCAACCGTAAACAGGGTTTTTGCTTGCAACTTCAGTTGAATTAATGAAACTGCTGACAACTCAGGACTTGGGAACAACTTTGCCGGAGCTTTACACCATGTGGTTCTGCACTACATTCAATCCTCGGTACAGCTTGGAGGGACCTCACATCAAGCTGGATTTGCTAAAATGATGGCACTGATTGGAACATTGATGCTACGTCCTTTGCCGAAATCCCCAAACGGAAACGATGCCATTCGTCTAAAATGGATGCAAGAGATCAATAATACCTCTGAGACACTCAATCTCACTCTATTTCCTCTGTAAACTCAAACCACCAAGAGATTGAACACAGGAAAACTGACAGGGCAGTTTGAACTAATTGGGAGCGCTCGAGGATTCTTTGGAAAGGAACAGACCCCCAAACATTTAAGAGACCCTCAGAAAGATCCATTGGAACTGTGATGCCGGCCGGAGTCCACCCAAATCCCTAGCGAGCGTCACTCAACAGGAGCTTGGATGGACTCCAGCATCGAATGGCTATCTGATGAGATTCTCATGACGATCCCCTGCATTTGTGAGGTCCATCTCAGGGAAGACTGCTCTGAACAGCTCCTAAATAGTTCAACGTGTCTCCGCGTTTTTGCTGCTCTCGAAGCTCTCGATGCTTTGAATTTCCCGATGAAGAAGTGTAAGATTAATCACTGCAGAGGTATTGAGGACCTCCTACATACAATATAGACCAAGAATAAGATGGATTCCCTTTTGGGACTCGGCAAAAGTCTTCGCATCAATGTTCTAATCAGCGGCTGCAATTGAAGAAAATCGGCCTCGATGCAAAGACCCTCAAAGATGTATTGAGGGTTGAAAGAAGTGGAGAGATACCTGCTGTAGCCCTGAGACACAGTTGTATCCATCTCCCGAGTTGTCAGCAATTTAGGAATTGAACCAAAGTTGTTAGCAAAAACCCTGTTTCTAGCTAAGAGATGTCAGCTAATAATTTTTGGACAGTATATGTGTCATATATATCACCCATATAGAATCCCCTCTTCAGCTTACACCTTGGTTTGCAGCTAACAACCCAAGGCAGCTTACATCTCGACCTTAAAGTTGTTCGCATCTTCCGAGTTGGTTGCATTTGATTGCCGGATGAGAGCCATCATTTCAGTTCCCGGCAACGTAACTGCCACAGGCTTGATGGACCCCCGAAGATTCGCAATGATATTTAACGCTTCTATTTTCCCAAAGTTTGCTCCGAGCGCAAATGGCCTCAATCCAAGCAAAAATTAGGGTTGAATTTTACCTATTTCTACCTCAGAATCCAGGTGTTTGACTTCAATGGATTAGGTTTCTCTTAAGCTTCCAGCTATCTCGGAGGACTTCCTTAGTCCCTGCATATCAGATTGACGACTGGTTTCCTTTTCGGACTTCGGCTGGATGCCACCATCAGTGTTCCCATCAGTCACATCATTTTAGCGAACTTATGCAGAAAAGGAATACCAATCTCAGGATGCTCAAAGCTGTATCCAGCCTCAGATGTACTGTCCAACTTGCTGTCTGGGTTGAAACTTGAGTCCATGTCCCAAGTGGTCAGCAATTTTGTGAATTCAACTGCACTTGTAAGCGAATTCCCTGTTTAGGATGAAAAGATGTTAGCCAATAATTTTTGGACAGTATGTGCCATACGAACGCAAAGGGGATGAGGTACATTCCTGCGGGTGATCATCATTACTGTTGTTTGCATAAGTCCGTGAAAACACGGAAAAAATTCGCGCAGTCGCGTGTCGATCTACTCAGGTCTCACCATGCTTCGGGGATGCTTAAGACGAGGGTGAATGAATTGAGTATTTTTTGTCATGTCCGGACATCAATATATCCCCTCCAGCCTGCTATCTTGTTCAATGTCACGTGTTCTGGCAGGATCAGCATGTTGGTTTGGGACATCGATCAATGTCCGAGGAACCTTGCAATACATTTTATCTGTGGTTATTGTGGAAATCTCCTCGAGAGTTCCTCTTCCGGCACGTGACTGCACGATTTTTTCTCGTGTTTTCACGGACTTATGCAATCGACAGTAGAGAGAGAGCAGACATCAGACTGCCGCTTACCGTTGCAAAATAGCCTTGCCTGGCAGGTAGGTGTTGTGAGCTCAGAGGAATTGGACCCACATCTTGCAATGGACATCGCACCGAAGCAGACCATAGCTCGTACTCGAGTAACCCATGCAAGTCTGAGATAGCAGCATTTTGAATGACCGACATTGATATCAGAAAGTTGAGGCAGGGGTCAGTGTGCAAGCGTGCGAGATGGCCGTGTTTTGTATTCTATCTTTGAACGGTGCGGGATGCCGTCATTGTGGATCAACAGGTGTTGAACAGGTGGGCTGTCAGCGCCCAAAATAGCACCTTCGAGTTCCTGAGCCACTAAGTTGATTGCTACCCGCCGACCTACCGCGGTGAATCTTGCCTTGCCACACCATTTGCTAGCGGACTTTTGAATTCGTTGATGAAGAGAAGACCCACGCAGGATGCAGAGCTCGTCCAAATGTTTTACAGATCTACGTTTAGGACTCTACGGGATCGGCGCACGTTCAACTTTCCGTTGCCTCTGACGAAAGCTGATGGAGGGCCAATTGTCTCCATTCAGTTAAATTGTGCTCCGAAATCCCGGGCAATTGAAGTCTGAAAACACTCGGGCGCATTTTGGAGCAAAGATGTACGCCTGACGTGGAGGAACAGTATCAATCTGGGGAGTACCTTGAAGGGCAGCACTCGAAGGCGATGTCTGAGCACGGAGTTTTGAATACTCAGGCGTATCTTGGATGAACGATGTACATGTACCACCCGGTGGAGGACGGTCTTGCAATGTATTGCTGTCTCGGCAAAATTGAAGGCGCTATCATCTTTCAGATGAATTTAGCGGAATGCCCTCTTGTATTTGTCTGGTCGCGACATGGGCTGCGATGCAAGATTAACGTTCAACAGTGGAGCACGCTGAATCTTTAAGAAAATCTCTATGTGCATATGGGGCTGATACTGTAAGATGATTGTTTTCAGTTTTTCGGAAAGGAAAGCGCGAGATCACTGATCCTAGTTCAAGTTGTGAACTGATAGTGATACATGTGCTCTGATCCGAAGAGATCGGGCAAGGGCTGCTGCAAACGGCCGCAGAACGCCGGAGCTTGCCGCTGAGCTTCGATTTGAACGGCCACTTATGTCCGCGAGTGTGACTCAAATGCCCGGGCCGTGAGTCACCAGGATCTCATGGACCCACTCTCACTGGCAGCCTCTGGCACAGCGCTCATCTCCGTCTGTATCACCATCGCCGATGTCCTCCGCACCATCATCGAGACGCATCAAAGCTGTCCACAAGAGCTCAGTTATCTTCTCTCTCGCGCTACAGGATTGTCCATTCAGCTGCGCCAGCTTGATGCAGCCAAACTCAACTTATCGGCCGTGCAGGCTGCGTATATAGGACAAGTTTTCGATGAAGAGGTGTGTAAAAAGACGGTACACGAGCTGAATGATCTGGTGTGGAAGATACACAAAGCGCGATCCGAGCAAGGACCGGAGGAGGGGTTGAAGAAGACGAGTGTTGCGACGACGATGAAGTGGTTCCTCAACAAATCGAAGGTAGATCGTCTATTGGCGAAGTTGAGAGAGCACCAGCAGGACATTTTTATGGCTGTCACCACCATAACAATGTGCGTTCTTTTCTCGTCTTTATCTGACATTTGTAACCATATTTGGGTTCATCTAGGCAGACGACGTTAGAGACCAAGTCGGATACCAAAGCGATTCTTCACCAAAATACTGGGGTCAAAGCCGATCTGGCGTCACTTGCGGCGAGTTTTTCGTCACTCACGGCGACACCAACTGTCAGCCAATTGCTCGACACATTCCTGCAATCGACGGAGCCCGTCTCGGCGTTTCCCCTTCCCTTGCCTCTGTCAGCGAACCTCAATATATGTCCCCCGGCTTATGTTCAGAATCAACAGCAAACACCTGGATCCCTCAGCCCCTTTCAATTTGGAACATGGCACGGAGCGACACGCCAACTGGGAGGATCAACGCTGTATACTGAAAAACGGGGTGAACTGTCAGATGCGGCGTATTGTCACTGGCAATCGGGCCTGCATGGGGTGCTCAACTATGCGCGAATGACCTGTAAGCAGGACTGGATAAACTGCATTCGGCTGGGTATTACCTTGCTTTTACAATAAGCTTGGCAACTCATTCGTGAACTTTGAAGCTACGGGGGACGAATCGATAATCCCGAGCGGGTATACGCCTATTCATCAAGCTGCGTGGCATGGAGCGTCGGTGGAGGAGGTGCAGATGTTGTTGGAATTGGGAGCTTGGCGTATGTCCCCGCATCTTTCGTATCTTGAATGAAGGACGTTCGGCTGACAGATTGGAGGTACATTACGAACTATCAAATCCGATGAAACACCACTCGATATTGCGAGAGGGGGCCGACACACACATCTTTATGAAATACTTGCGCCTGTTATTCGACACCCTTTACCTAGCAAGACGATACTGAAGCTGGAGGAGTCGTTGCATAACATCATTCGGGCTGAATGCGAATCGAATGGAGATGATATTGAGGTGAGATATTTACACCTTATTACGGCGACGAACTGCTTAGCGTTCAACTCAGCGGATGCGCAAGTCTGCGACACGATATCCGGAAGTCATTGTGTTGACCGAAATGGTGATACCGCTCATTTGGTTCCCAATCAACGAGGAGGCTGTTAATCCTAGGGTACGTGCATTAAACAACTTATACCTATTTAACCACATCCCGTCTGTAGGGATTCTTTATAAGACTGGACGGGCGCGAGATTGTGGTCAAGAGCCCTTATGGTCGACAGTTTCGTATTCGGCGGTTGGGACCGTTAGGAGGATCGCAGAGGCGGTTATATTGGACGGAAATGGGGTGTGAGATGCTGATTATAATGGGTGAACATTGATTCAATCTTGGGCGTGACGTTGGAAGGAAATTTGGTGCACCCGCCGCCTTGGGCGCGCATTTATGTGACTCCTACTTCCCACGATACCTGCTTCACCCATGTCTATCGATATTTAGCCTATGTAGTCTCACAACGTATTTAAGCGGCGCCGTAGTAATCGGATATCATTGTCTACTTTTCAACAGTGGGTTCATGGCGAAGCTGCCAACATTGCCGCCATAAACGTACGCGAGATTCCTTCTTCTTGGCCGGTATTTGTTGCGATTCCCCCACGAACCATGATGATCATCGGCACGATATTCTGTTGTGAATCAGTAGATCGATCAGGTGGATGGACAAGTCACGCATTATCACCTGGGCGAGTGTCTAGATTTCAACGCTCAATATGAATTCGGATCGTGGGCGAATGTGCACGAACAGCGTCTTTCTGCTCAGAAAAAGGTGCCGCGGCAACTTCGCACAGTAACATGAGGCCTGTGCCGTCACTCAAGCTGTAAATATTCTGTGAGTGTAGCCAAGGGGACGCGAAGATACCCCCCTGTTCCGACGTCCCCCGATTCTGGGACAACCTCCTGAGTTTTGTTCAGCGCTGATGGTTTTTAAGGCTTGGGAACCCCCACCCCTATTTTCGCTTATAAATTGTCCGACTGGACTCTGGATCGGCAAAAATAAATTGCTCACGGTATGACTGGTGTCTTACTGCGGCATAACGACTACTGTGGCTGAATCCTTGGTGGCACTGTTCAACTTCCAACTTCAGATGGGCAAATTCACATGCGTCCTTTCTCGCAGAGAATCGTCCGGTGTATCATACTAGCTGGCAGGTGTACCGTGGCAAAATGTGTAAGACATGTTCTCAAGAGTAAATTCGTAGCTGACATGATCTCTTGACATTGTACTGTAGGAAGGATTTCAGCAGATCAAGGTGGTTCATAGAAAGACTCCGAGTCAAAGATTGATTCACAAAATATACCTCAACTCCACATTGGTCTGAGAAGACTGATATCTGTAGAGAATCATTCAAAATTATGAGGGTTGCAGTCAATTACCACTTAGTGAATGGCTGATGAAGCCAAAGGGCAGCGGAATGATGCACTTCACAGGCAAATCCCAAGGTAGTTGGGTGAGATAATATTTATCCGTTGGAGATAAAATTTCATTCCCTTCAAATCCGGCAACCCATCCACCCCACCGGGGGTAGCTTCGTCCTCGGGGATTTTAATCCTCGTGCCCCCCTTGAACCACACTCTCAAATTCACGCCGTCCGAAGGCGGAGAGGTTATTTGGCTCCAGTGCCCATTCTTTCGCTCTCCGTGCATTCACCCGGGAGATGTTCGCGTAGTGACAGCCGTCGATTATCCAGTGTTCCGTGAAAATGGGACCAAGAACGTAGTCGTGTTTTCGACGAAGAAAGCGGCGAGGGATCTCCCATCCATGTGAGATTTTGAAAGTTTTCCCCAGCAGCGTGTTCATTGGCTTTTACAACTAGGTTGGGCGGTAAAGCTTTCCGCCCCGATCCCAAGGAGCTTTGCAAATCCGACTGTTTGTGGATCATACGCCGCGACTTGGACGGCAAGTTATCGTGATGATCTTATTACTTCAACAGAAGCTACAATCCTGTAAGGGACTTCTACACTGTCATATACGATGTAGATGTATGTGCGCGAGCTCGATATATGCGGCGCGCCCATAGCAAGCGTACGCGCGCCAACAGCATCCTCTGGCCGGAGGGAGTGGGGTGGGGGAAAGGAGAGGGCATGATTGGAAGGATGACGATGTATGTGCAGGGAAGGGGTGGGTGCGGGGAAGATATGGAGGATATGGTGGGAGGTGGGATGAGGAGAGGGACGGGGTGGGGTGGGTATATGCGCCCAGATACCAAGTATATGCCGAGATGAGATAAGGGGGAGGAAGGGAAAGGGAGGGCAGGGAAGGGGAAGACGAGGAAGGGCAAGCGTGTGTGGGAGGAGGGAGGAGAGGTGGATATATGCGTGCAGAAGATGAATATATGCGCGCATGTATTGACCTTCGACCTCGGTGGGGTGTGGGGAAGGGGTGCGGGGGAAGGAGAAAAGAAAGGAACGGAGGAAGAGGAGAGAACAATACGACGTGGGAAGGGAAACGACAGCCGGTACGCAAGAAAGCGAGAGCGCGAAGGACGGAAAACAAAACAAGACGAGGACCGAAAGCAAAGACGGGGGGACAGCAAAAATGATAGATGGAAGGCAGGGAAGCGACAGAGCGAAGGCAGCGCCAACGCAGGAAAAAAAAAAAAAGGACGGAGACGGAGACAGAGACAGAAGACTCACCAGCAGGTGCGCAATGCCCGGGAAGACATGCGTGCTCGTCGGGAGCGGCGGTGCGCCCGCCCCGGGCGCGGGCGAGTCGCCGAAGCCCAGCGTCGTCTCTCCTCCTCCTCCTCCTCCTCCTCCTCCCGCCCCCCGTCCCGGTCCTGCGCCCTGATCTTCGTCCCGGTCCCCAGCAAGACGCAGCACGACGCGCAGCCGCGCGCCATTATTCCCCGCGGGCGCGCGGCGCCCCGCGAGCTTGCCACGGCGCGCCACGCGGGGAGGATGCGCAGCAGCGCGAAGAGCGCGCGGAAGAGCGGGATCGCGTTCTTGTAGATCGTCGGCGGCGCGACGTCTGCCTCCTCGTCCGTGCTGCTGCTCCGGCTCGTGCTTGCACTCGATCTCGATTCGGATTTCGTCGACGCAGCGGAAGAGGAAGACGCAGCGGAGGACGCGGGCGGCGCAAAGGCGAGGACCCACTCCTCGAGGAGGACGAAGCGCGGGGACGGCTCGACGCGCGTGCGGCTCGGGGCGTGCACGAGCGCCGTGCCGCCGCCGCGGCACCGCGAGCAGGACCTGCACCGCGAGCGGCCGGGGCGCGGGCAAGGCGGACAGCGCGCGGTAGGCGTCCAGCTCGCCCGTCGGCGTCGTCGCGGACGCGGTCAGCGGCGTCTCCAGGTTGAACTGCCGTCCCAAAGTCAATGAATGCTTGTAATTGTGATAAGTGTGGACTGACCCATTTATCGGTCTTGCCCGTGGGCGGGCCCTGCTCGGAGGCGCGGGCAGCATGGAGGACGTGGAAGAGCTTGGTGTAGATGTGGAACGCAATCTGGTCCGCCTTGGCGCTGTCCCCCGCCGCCATCCAGTAGTCTCCGCGAGTGCTTCTTTCGTTCGTCTCGGTCCTTCTTGCGCGCAGTAGAATGTTCTCACCCCGCGGTGGATGCAGAGATTAGTGGTAGTTGTGTCAAGCGGTGTGGTTAGGGGCGAGCAGAGCAGGCTGCCTCCAGTAAATTCTGTGGCGGCCCGGCGTTTGTTGCCTACCGGTCGAGCTCCGCCCGCGGGTTTGGCGTCACGTGGTGGTGGGCACCGCCACCACGCCGGCTCTCCACGGCCCGACGTTGCTCCAAAAGCGTCATTTCTGGTCGCAGTCGCGTTCATTCTTACTTCGGACCGGATATCTAAGGCGTCATTTTCCACAGGCAAGACGGCACTGCCAATTTTCACCACATCTACTTGAACTCCAACCAGACTAGACTCACTGTGTTCCGGCCCCTCGGCCTCGGAGTCCGAGACTACGGGTAGTCACAGATTTGCGACTAACTCGCTCCCTCACCCATGTCAATCGTTAGCCGACCCTCGCTAACTTCTGCCTACCTACGTCCAACCCTGAATACTTACGGCGCAGTCCCATGTCGAGAAATTTCAGCCTACATATGTAAATTCACCAATAACGCCTCCGAGCTCCCACCGATTTACGCTGGTGCGTCCACTCCCCTGCTAAATTCCGTGTCTTGATTTTTACAAGACTCCTTGATTTGATTTTTCAGAAGACTAGCTGCAGCCAAGTCTAAGACACCCAACCCACCCGACTCTCTTAGTATTCTAATCTCTCCGACCTGATTCTCCCCTTTTAAATTCCTCCCACTGGCAAATTTCTCCCGTCCACTCTACAATGAACCTTCTCCCACCTCGAATACATGAGGGCTAATAAAGATGCCCCTTCTTTCTTGGCAACCAAAACCACATAAAAAGGAGGATGCGATATGATATAATAGGCCCGGCTCGATTCGAACGAGCTCTCCTGCAGAAACTACTCCTCATTGCGCACAGGTGCGGACCACCC
>JARJLE010000173.1:0-148230 GCA_029289555.1 Mycena latifolia | reverse complement strand
AATTCCACAGTATAAACCGACTAACCTTGTACCGTTTCTAACAGTACCCAACTCCCTTCCAAAATCCTTCTGCAGCCATGTCGCGATCTGGTTTGCTCGTAATCGCTGCTCTTCTCCCCGTCGCCCTCAGTCAATTGGCTGGAACGAACACCCAGAGGTTCATCCGGCTCTGACCTGGCAGAAATGTACCGGAACGGGGGGTAATGTTGAACATTGTTGTATGAAGTTCGTGTTTGATCATTTCATTCAGGGACCTCTTGCACCACCCAGTCTTCCACGGTCGTTCTCGACTCCAACTGGCGTTGGCTTCACGATGGCGTTAGTGGGACACAAACTGCTACACAGGTTGGTCTATATATTCGGAATATCCAGACATCTTGCCGACGTCGCTGTAGGAATACCTGGGACACTACATTTTGCCCCGACGGCAAGACCTGCGCTGCGAACTGCGCTCTCGATGGTGAGTTATCCGCTCGAATAACCGATCAAGACTCATTTGCTCTCCCAGGCGCTGACTACTCAGGGACATACGGGATCAGCACCAGCGGAAATGCGCTCACTCTCAAATTCGTCACCGGCTCAAACGTCGGTAGTCGTGTCTATTTGATGGCTCCGGGCAGCACAACGGAGTACCAACCTTTAACTTCGAAAACCAGGAATTCGTGAGTCGTTCGCAGTTCATTCAGCCTTTCGATTGCTAGCTGTCGCTTTTCACTTTAGACTAAGTGGTTCATGAACTGACTCAAGACATGAGTCGGAATGCCAGATTCGACGTTGAATGTATCCCAGGTTCGTCTATCGCTTTTTTTCCAGAGATGACCCACGATCCTTCTTCTTATAGCTGCCTTGTGGTCTCAACGGCGCTCTCTACTTCTCCCAAATGGACGCCGACGGTGTGTGGCGAAATCTGCTGGAACACAGGCGGGGCCAACTTTGCACGGGTTATGGCGACTCACAGTGCCCCAGAGACATGAGTTTATCAACGGAGTCGCCAACGTAGCAGGATGGTCCCCCCTATTCCAATACGGTACGTCAGGAGTTTCATCCGACTTCAGTGGAGCTAATATGAGTTATACAGCGAATACTGGCACTGTAAGTCATTTTTTGTTTGTTATTTTATTTTTGATCGCTGACACTTGCCAGGGCAGTATGGTGGGTGGACAATTGGAATAACGCTCAAAGCCGCTGCTAATTTCGGTCTCCAGGTACCTCTGCCCAGAAAATGGATGTTCTGGGTGCGTGAAAAGCTTATTCAGCGTCTCTGAACTTATCGTTCTCTCATAGGAAAGCGAACTCGGTTCGTCGGAAACCAAATTTCGACATTTAGACCTAACCTCTTGCAGGTCTCCGCCGCAGTTACCCCGCATCCTTGCTGTATGTCTGGCCATTTTCCTAGCGCAATTGGAGCTAATATCCATCATAGCTACTCTCGGACAAAGTACTTGCACCGGAACCACCTGTTCTGCAGCAAACTCGTAAGGAACCCTTGCGTGGACGCATTCAAAGTTGACAACTACCCCAGCACCCAAGGTACTTGTGACCAGGCCGGCTGCGACTTCAACTCGTATCGCATGGGCAACACGACGTTCTATGGTCCTGGCCTCACCATCGACACGAAGCAGAAAATCACCGTCGTCACCCAATTTGTCGGTTCACCAATTACCTCCATCAAACGTTTCTACGTCCAGAACGGCAAAGTCATTCCCAATTCGAACAGCAACATCGCTGGTAATTCTCCTTGTGATCTTGAAAGGCGTGAATAACACTCGGAATTCAGGTGTGACCGGGAATTCCATCTCGGACAGTTTCTGTGCCGCTCGTAAGATAATCCCGCATTCATCGGATCCACTTTTCACTTGGACATCACAGAAAAGACCGCTTTCGGTGACACGAACACCTTTGCGTCCAAGGGTGGATTGGCCGGCATGTCGGAGGCTGCCGCTGCTGGAATGGTCCTTGTCATGTCTATCTGGGTATTCGCTCTCTTTTTTTACCTTGAAACAACGCTCTAAATCCGCATTGCAGGATGACTATGCCGCCGATATGCTCTGGTACCGTCTAGTTTTCACTGGATTTCTGTTGAAACTGATTGTCTTTTGTAGGCTCGACGCTCCTTACCCGCCCACCAAAGCGGCCAGCTCTCCCGGTGTTACGTGAGTCCCTCCAGTCGTTTCGTAGATGGCACTCCTCACGATTCCAGTCGTGGAACTTGCTCGGCGAGCTCTGGAGTTCCCTCTCAAGTGGAATCTGCCAGCCCCAACGCCCAGGTCATCTATTCGAACATCAAGTTCGGACCCATCGGTTCGACATTCGCTGAACCGGCTTGAGATCCTGGATTGGCATCTTCGTAGCTGATCGAAAGTGTCTTTCAAACTTTATATATTTGTATCTTTGCTCCACAATATACGCATTCTCCGAAGAAGTCTTCAGATGAAGCGCGGAGCTCACACCGCAATCCCCTGTTTTGCTTGAGGTTCAGTTTCACCTATCGTACAGTGCCTACAGTGGACTCTTCAAAATTGGATGCTGATTCAGATTCTATTAAACATCCATTGGGCGCTTGAGGAGTCGAGCCGCAACCCCGCCAGCCCTCGGGAACTCCTCTTTTCACCCAAATCCAGACTTCGTTCGCCCTGGAAACTACCTGCTCTGATTATTGAACTTTTCAAGTAATCTGGTTTGCGCGCGCTGCTCGTTGGATTCATGGATCAGTGCACGCCTTGTATTGGTCTCTCTTGACTTGAAGCTTCATCTCTTGGCGCGGAAGGCCTGGAGAATCAAATTGCTTCGAAAATCGAACCCGCCATGCGCCCACTCGCCGAATACTAACCTGGAAGCGGCTCAGGATTATTCTCCGGCGAGTATCGTTCTGGGTTGTCACTTGCCCCATTGGGAGGAGCAAGTAATTTCAGTGCCGTCAAGTCTAATGTGTGGGGCGGGGCGGCTGCGGATATCTGGCCCACGCTCTCCATCTGTAATTAATCACAACATCCTCCATCGCCACAAAGCGTCATGTCACCTCGTTTTCCTCCAGTTCTTCTCCCAAGTTCCTATATATTATTTGCCTCCGACCAGTTCGGCAAGACAACCCAAAGGCGACCGACTAAAAAACCTGCCTCGACAAGTCCAGCTTTATACTTTCGCCGGTGTGAAGGTCAGAATGTTCCTAGCAAGGGCCCTTGCGTAGGAACTCAACTCGTCTGTATCCAAGGCGGATGGATCGAGGGATACTGTCTCACGGATTCCATGATAGGGTGTGTGACACGGGGCTGGCTGCATGGACGTTCGTGGATCCGGGCTCGAAGTACATGTACCTCAAATCAGATCTATCGTTGCAATCATTATCCTCCGTTTTGAGGGTGAAAAGCATGTAGCTGATACTAAGCCTCTTTGAAGGTTAGCTTGAGGCAAGGTAGACATATCTCCCATACTAGTAGCCAAGAACGTCTAGCACGGCGAGCAAGATCAATGCCGGACTCCTCGAGTTGCTCCATATATGTTTCACCTGGCTGCGCCGCTGCGGCATACTCAGAGATCGAATGATAACGCAAGATTCCATCTAGAGGCCGCTAATCCCACAATTTGAACATGCAGCGTCGTGAGTTGTCAACACGGGCTCGACGGACAGTTAGCACCAGCCATATTTCTTCCGAATAATCGTCTCCTGTTGCCGTGGTCTGCGCTTCACTAAGTGCTGGCAAGGTTCGGTTCGATTCAGGCTCAGCCCACTTTCCTCTGAACCCCGAACTTGGCTCCCGCGTCCGGTTCAATAAATCCCTGAACCTTGAACCTGAACCGGGCGTTCAGGTTCAACGCGTTCGGTTCGGCGTTCAGCCGCGTCCCAACGCATAACCGAACGGATTTTTCTGGAGCGCAAAAATATATTATTTGAGGGGCGAAAGAAGAATTCACAAGTGTGCTTGCATGAAGTATTTACACATTAATAGCACTGTCATCCGCTTCGTCGACTGCTGGACCTCGGAAATCAGCATGGAGTTCCGCGATGAGCGGCAATATGCCGAGCCGCGATTGACCCAGACCGTTGTGATATGCACTTTTCAAATTGAAGTGCCACGAACATATCTGTGCCCAAGGCTCGTCGCCGCTTTGATGTTGTTGGCATCTACGGCGAGGGTGGAAGGGCGAGTAGTACGAGAGCAGTGGCGAGAACCTGAAACCCTTCGAAGGAGGGGAGTGAAGCCCAGTGAAAGCCTGAATCGGGACGGAGGAAGCAAAGGACGAAGGACAAAAATCGGGACTGTGTCATCGGCCTCAGCGAAGAAAGAAATAGATCTTGGCAGCATCCCGGAGCGAGCCGTCCGCGATGTTGAGCATCGCAGAGATGGGAGGATTAGTGCGAGTGTGCAACGACGGCAGAAGAATCCATCTCGCCTGCTTATATCGATAAACTGCATAGAATGGAGCCATAACATTGTTCGTCACAGGTGCATCAAGCTCAAATTTCCTCTGCTCCTCGACTCTACAATATCGGTGTCTTTCAATGGTCCAGACAAGGCGCCGCTCTACGGATCTCAGGGCAACTGTACATCGCGTGAAATTGGAAGAACGTACGAGTGCAGGCTGAGTTATGGAATCTAAAGCTGCCATGCGAGACGCCCGCCTCCGTCCTGCATCCCTTCACCGTGTTTCGGTTATTCCCTCGTCAGCCAGCTTCACTTTGACTCGCCTCCATCTTGGTTTGTATCAAGTCTGAATGGATGTGGCGCAGCAACTCGGACTTTCCGCGACTGACCGGTTCCACCATCTTCGTCTCGTTTCCTCTGCGCGGAGTCCCTTGGTGGTCGTACGATCTCAACCGTCGTTCTACTTCTGTGGGGGCGCCTGGAATTTGCATTCTTTGGTGGCTATACAGAGGAAATATTGGAGCTCAGGAATGAATTGGGAATGATTAAGTACGACATAATATATGAAAGATACACTAAATACAGGTATTCATCTATGCGAGAACGACGGAGGGGAGACGCCACAGCGGGCGGCGGGTAGAGGGACGGAGGGTCGAAGGTCCAGGGCTGAGGATGGCCCACAGTCAATGGCTTTGAGGCGCTGAGCGGCGAGACGCCGAAACGATGAGAAGGGGGTAACGAGGAGCCGTACGCCCTTGCAATTGCGAGGCCGAGGGAGTGGATCCGGGTGGGCGTAGGGAGCCGGTGGAATTGATGTGCATGCGCCGGGTGGCGGGGGAAAGTACCGGGGATGGCGTCTCGCGGCCGCTAACGCTCTCACCATTCACACCAGCACAAAGGCCCCCCCGTTGCACGCCTTCCGCGTCATGCAGAGACCACGCGCTAGCCAAGACGGGAGGGTCTGCGCGTGCGGCATGGGTGGGTGGTCTTGCGCGCGGCTGCGGAGGCGTGCTGGGCAGGCGACGATTGCGATTGCGAATGCGGAGCCCACGGCACATAGGTACAGTCAGATCAACCATTCGCCGAATAAGAGAGACTGCGACGTACCTGGAGCAGCAGTGGATACAGAACGCAGGCGTTGATAAGCGGTGCGAGGAAGAGGCGATGCCTAGAACCGCGCGGTGTAGACTGGCAGCGCCAGTGAAAAGTCTTCCAGTGAGTGGGAGTGGTAGATAGAGCAGTCTCGATTGCGCACCTTTACCCAGATTCGAGGGCACGGCATCCGGAACGAAGAAATGGGGTTGTAGGCGAACGTGGGACGGAGGCGTACGCGGACATGGTGTCAGAGGGGCGCCTCGAACAAGAAGGGCGATACGGCGTCGAGAATTGTTGCAGCGGATGGGGAACGTGCGTCGTGGACAACGCTTGAGCTGGATGCGGCTCGCAAAGTCGGCGGGTTAGGCATGAAGCAACAAGTGCGATCGTAGCGGCACGGAGAACGGATGGGGGGTGGGTCCAATGATGACGACGGGCGCGGTGAGAGCGTCAGAGGAAGTGTCGCTGCAGGGCGGAGGGGCGTGGTGGCGGGTAGGGGATTGCAGCGCGGACGGTCGCAGGAGGATAGTGGACGCAGCGGAGAACTGCGGCGATGTGCGGCGATGGCAGACGGGGTATAGCAGTGCGCAGCGGGTTTAGGGATGGTGTGAGAGACGGGGTAGCGCTGTTAGAGCGCGCAGAAGTCAGTATGAGCAGTAGATACGGGAAAGTATGATTGCGCACCGTTTCGTCAAAGACTGGGTGTGCACAACATCTCTAGAGGAAAGGCGCGGCGGGCGAGGCGTAGGTAGAGATAGGTGGCACGCGCACGGATTGTAGACGAGAGATGGCAATACACATTGGGTTATGCAGCGAATACGGGACTTGAGCCAGAAATGGGTGGCGGGCAGCCGAGGAAAGCTTCTGTAGGGTCGTGGATGGCGGTGGATGGTGGGCTATTTGAGCGGAGAACGCGGCTAGTTGAACAAGGGATACGGGTAGTTGAGCAAGGGATTGAGCTAATTGGCGGGAGTAGAGCACGGCACGGGGCACATCGATCCGCTGGCAACGCTGATGGGAGACAGGCGCAAACAAACGCGTCGCGTCGAGCCATCGCAGGAGGCAGCGGAGGATGGACAGGACGAGGACGCGTTGATGGGGATTGTCGGGACGGGTCGGGTGGTGGCGGCATTTGGCTGGCTTGCGGCGGCCGGACCGGCGGGGGTGGCCGAGACATGGCGGGTCGGGTGGCGGCCAGATTTCGAACAAACTGGATCATATATACTGGGGCTCTTATACTGAGTTCTATTGCCCTGGGCGTCTCTGTTTGCAATTTACTCAATCCCAATAACGCCATTTACGGCCCAAATTTACACTAGATCCCTCGGTCTACTTCGACGGCCGAGCACCACAGTCAACGCTGTCGTTCGGAAATGCCACCATTCTGTTGGTTTGTGCCCTCCTTAACGGCATGTTGATTGTTTTTCAATGTCCGCTGGGGATCTTTTTTCAGAAAGTGGGTTGCTCTCCAGGGTTTGAGCAAATCATTTTCATTAGTCTTGATCTCGACAGCACCGAACCGATGACTCAGAGGGGTTCCGAAGTATCTTGCACAGCAACCTCCGTCGATGAGCTCCACCACGAGTTCAACTTTACTGAAATTAAATGTATGCCGGGGGACAACCGTTACGTCTTTACGTTAACGCTGCCGCCTCACTTAGGTCCCTGTAGATGGAATGCGATTCTCAAGGTGTCTGTTTCCATTTCTATTTCACCGGGCATTAGGGCAGTGTATATGCCGGGGAAGTGTGGTGGTTAAACGCATGTAGACAATTTCTGTAACACCACATTTGACTCGTGTTCCTTGGCTCTGGCTAAATCAAACGTCGCGCGCCTAGCCGATTTTGGGGCAGAATCCTCCCAAGGCAACGCAGTGACTTCCGCCGACGTCATCACAATATATTTTGGTAATGGAATGTAAAGACTCGCCTAGTCGTAAATGAACCGCAGCAAAACTCGGTGTCTGTGCCTGTTGAAGTGAGGGTGAATAACCTGAGAATGAAACATCACGATCCAGGATCATACATGCGGGTACCTGTCATGAAGGTCAGAAGTCGACTCATAAACCGTACGATAGCAACCGAGACATACACACGGCGGCGGGCATGCGGCCTCCTATGAAAGGTATCAGATCAACGGTCACTATACGGCGCAGAAACGCATACAGTGGGCCCACCACCTATCGCCCACAGTTCTATGAGTCATCTTAAAAATGCGACACAAGATCCACGACACTCACAGGGAATGGCCATAGCTCCTTGGGCGAGGACAAAGAAGAGGAGAGCGCTCGAGATGAACTTGTTCAACATTCTGTAAGTGAATTATCCGTGTCAAAATCAGCCTCTGATATATGAAGGCGGGAAGCAATATCCGCAAGGAAATGGACTTGTTACATAGCCAGGCCGGAACTAGCGGCCCTGCTCTCGGCAGACTAGCGAGAATTAGGAACGGATCCGGTGCCCGTGGATGTGTCCTGCCGCTGCTGCGGGATCTCTAACAGCATACCCGGACCTTCAATTGAGAGTGGATACACTGAACTTGACATGCATAGGAGTCTGTCCGTAGTCGTCACATGAGCCGCAAGAAATGCAGTTGGGTCTCTGGGCCATTGAGTGACAACATGGATTGAATTGGTGAGTTCTCTACGTCACCGCTGCTGAGCGACGTGACCCTTAGACGAATGAATGGTTGGTTTGAAACAAATACATCTGAAACCGAAATGTAAATTTTTATCATCGATGTATAGAAACGCGGGATGCAAAGTACGTCATTACTACACCACCAGCCAGCCTGAGTCTCGATTTGAGTCACCGTAGAATTGTTGCATGGAGATTATCTACCAATGTTGTACAGGTCCACAAATGACCCGGTATTGAGATCCGAAAGCTGAGAGCCCTGCAAGATATCGAAATTGACGGTCGCGCCGATGTCGTTGGTCACAGGTCACCCAGTGGTCGGCTTGCGATCTCCTCACGACATTCTGGCTGATCCCTCCACTTCGTCGCGCATATAATCTTCCTCTGGCCTTGAACCCGAGCTCTCGACCATGCCCGCAACAACCCTCCCCAAAGGAGGCCTTGGCTGCACCGTGTGCTCATATCAACGATGTAGAAGAAAGGGTATGTCCGGGGGTGGACTGAGGAGGTGCCTGGTCGTGCTGGGATCTGTGAATAAGAGTGCCGTAGAATGCCGAGAGCCCGGAGGAAGAATCTGAAGTAAGAGTAGACTATAATCTGGACTCAGGATAAGAAGAAACTCAGCTCAGAGGCTCGCAATGGCTCAGAAAAGCGCAGGAAGAGGCTCAGAAATCGATGGTGGTGGCGGGAAGCAAGGAGCGAACCCCTGTACATGACAGCGGTAACGACAGTAAATACGATCGGTCCAAAAATAGGTAAAGAGTCCGTAGTATATGTGCCTCCGCTAGAGCGAGAACTCTCGCCGTCGAACCAACCGGGAGCTGCGCATAGACGAAATAGGGAGAGCACGTCGCACCGCTCAACGGTGACTTGTGGGTGCCCAGGCCACAGTCGGCTCAATCCCCGGCGTAGTCCGAGAAGGCCGAAGACTCGGGTCTGCGCTCGTCGCATTGGCGTACGTAAATGGAACAAGGAAATGTCTGTGAAGAGTCAATAGGTAAGTAAATAAACGAGTGCGAGAGTGTAAATGTGAGATGAGAAACATATCAATCGGGAACCAATATTTATTGCCGTGGTCGGAGACTCGGTGCAGAAGCATTGGAAGGAATACGAAGGAGTGTATATAGCGCTCGAGGGAATCGGGGGTGTCGGAGATGCTGATATGTTGTGCTCGCTTCGATTCGATGGTTGAGACGGGCAGCGCACGCGGAATAGCACTCGACGCGGTCAGGTGATCGTGATTGCCAGACTCGCTGAATGCCTATGGCGACGTGGGAGCCATATGGCACTTCCACAACGACAGCTCTCAACGCCGCCTCTCTTCCTCATTCCGCACAAAAAAACAGCTTAAGCCGCCATAACATGCAGACTTCCTGCCCCACCTCTCTGTCGCCCTCATCACATGCCTCGAGCCTCATCCGTGCCATTCTCACGAGGCCAACTCCAAACCCACAGCCGTCGAAGAGTCTTGCAGATTCGAATACCAGTCCAGATGACCTCCGAATGCCGGGCCTCTTCCCTTCACCGCAGCAGCGCCCTGTTTACAAAACATTCGGGCTGTGTGCCAGTGGGAGTGACTGGTCTTCAACACCCGGAGACTCTGGGCCGGGCATCTGTATCCGGCCGCTCGTCATGGCATCTCACCCACGTCCACACCGCGCAGGACGCGATGGGAAAGGACGTACTAGCCCAATTCCGATATGGCCGCACGGCGCGAAATGGGTGCACACGCACGGGCATGCGCGACTTGTACCACTTTTCCAATACCGCCGTCCGTTTTGCTCGGCTGGAGAAGGCGTGCCGCAGAATGACACCTGTGCGCGCGAGGAGCCATTCTGCGAAGTGGGCCGAGGGGTCCACCGCTCAGGAAATCCTGCACGAGGACACGTATCATTCCAGACAAGCGGCCACGACCCGGTATTGAGGAGGAGCAGCGCGAGGACCTTGCCCGCCGTCGGCGCGAACCGGAGGGTCCAAGGAGGGTCTGCAACTCTGCGTAACGATCGGGAGGATCGCGGCCGTTGTGGGAATACGCCAGGCGCGTATATCGAGGGATGGGACATGCCTGGCCAATGAGGACATGCTGCAGTACTGGGGCGATTTTTTGGGGGGAGGATCAAGGGAGGATCAGCATTGCGCGGACTCGGACACGTGGGTCGGTATGACTCAGCCATCCGGCTATCACCGGCCGAGTGTAGCAACGGCTATAAGTTAATATTATAAGCCTCAATAGGCTTTGATCTGGCATTACTTTCACCGGCATCGCAGCCGTGTACGAGAACGGGAGCTACGAAGAAAGAATAAGGCCTCTGGATCACTGGACCGACGACAGGTAAAAAGATACAATATTATATCGTAATTCCGACACGAGGAATCGAACCCCAAACTGCCTTGACAACAACTCGACGAGGCCGTGTTCCATACACCATGTCCGATGCTTTCAACTCCTGGCCAGCTTATTATGCTGGCAATTCTTTCAGTAAGGTACTACATCGAAGCTGGAATCGACGAGGTTCTTTGGATCCACCATGGATCCTTCCAACTCAGACTGACTTCCGGCAAGGCGGCCATCAACCAACAGTTGATCCCAACACACCGCGCGGCTCGGGAACGCTCATCTTGCTTCCTACCATCTTCGTGATTCGGGAGAGCCATTAGGATGGTCACCAACGCTTTTCAGGCAACCGCCATTGCGGAAATTTGCAAGAGACAACAGTCCCCACAGAGCTATGATCTATCAATAGAGCGAGTGAATTCTGGTTGAGAGTCCCAGTGTTGGCTTAATGCTTAAGGACTTAATTTGGTTAAGGGTTAAGGCCTTAACATAAGGGTTAATGGTGGAGCCTCCGAGCGGTTAAGGCTTAAGGATCCAGCCCGGGAGCGGCCGGACTTCGGGTGGTGCCGGATTTCAACCAAAATTCACGCAGTTGAGAAACAGATCTGAAGGAATGGGACATTTGGACCTCTTCGCAATACTACAGCACACAGTGCGGCCAGTAAATTTTCTGGATGACAATACATCATCAGGCTGAACTTCTAAAAGTTAAACCAGCTACCGTGCCAGATACAGAGGACAATCCAGGCCTGTCTGAATGACAACCAACCATGAGAGTGGCTCCTCATTGCCTTGGCCACCTTTTGGCACCTTCGTGCAATGCTTGGAGCAGTAGAATTGAGCGTAGGAAACTATTTCCTAAAATGGATATAAGCCCTTAACCCTGCCCTTACGATTAAGCCTTAAGCCTTAATAACCCTTAACGGCCGCGAGAGAGGGTCCATAAGGGTTAAGAGCCAACACTGTTTGAGACTTGTAATAGAATCGTAACCTGCTGCGATACGCAATGCAGATCCGAAATCACCAGCTGTTTTCCGCACCATTTCCGCGCCCAACATGGGGAGGTACGCTCTGGTCCCTCAAGGCAGTGCCGTGTGGGCTATGTAGCACCTGCGTTCACTGCGAAAAAACTTTAGAGTTGATCTCCACCCACCTCGCCCACAGTTGATCTGTCAGCTTTATCCTCACGCAAGATGTTTCATCCTCTTCTGCTACTCTCTGTAGCGTTTCCGATATCCACGAATGCGCGGCCAATCCATATGCGCGACGGCATGAATGGCACTGGGGTTTCGTCAATGGCCAGCACATCAAGCATCGTGTCAATATCGAGCTTGCTGACCTCTTCCAGCCCCTCGTCCTCTCTCCCTGAGCCTTCCCCTCCTCTGTCTTCCGGTGTCCCTCCAATGTCCGGTGCTGTAAGCAATAGCGCCATATCTTCGCCTATGTCGACGAGTTCGGCTATGTCAACAAGTTTTGTCGCGGCGCCCCCTGCGAATTCAGCATCAGATTCCGCCAGCGGGATCGTGACGGCTTCGGCTACATCGACAAGTTCTCTCGCGCTCCCCAGCTCGCTCTCCAATTCCACAGCTCCACCTGCAAATTGCACTGGGTCAGCCAACGGGACCGCCTCGTCCGGATCCCTGGTCATCGCGCACTTTATGGTAGGCAACGTCGCCTCATACACGATGCAAAACTGGGCCAATGGTGCGTGCATTCCGCGTCATCTATCATATCCTGACCTGCCCGCGCCCTAGACATTGCCCTCGCCTCGTCCAAGGGTCTTGACGGATCTGTCTTGAATCTGGGCTCAGACAGTTGGCAGCCCGACAAGGTCGCGGACGCGTTCACCGCGGCGAAGAGCGCGGGCAGCGCCTTCCGCATCGGCTTCAACTTCGACATGACGGTGATGCCCTGCACTACCGCGGACGATGCGGCGCTGCTGCAGAAGTACATCACGACCTACAGCGCGCATCCGAACGTGCTGCAGTTCGCGGGCAAGATGCTCATCTCGACGTTCTCGGGCGAAAAGTGCACCTTTGGGGAAGACTCCGTCGACGCTGGATGGACGAGTGCAGTAAAGACGGGCCCGCCGGTGCATTTCATCCCCGCGTTTTTCGTTGACCCCGCAACGCTCGGCACATACCAGTCCATCGATGGCGCGTTTAACGTGCGTATTTCCTCCTTAGTTCCAATGTATTAAATTGCTAATTGTGGCAAAGTGGAACGGCGGGTGGCCGCAGTCGAAGGTGGACACGAGCTTCGATACCGATACGACGTACGTCTCTGGTCTCGGCGGGAAAACGTATCTAGGCGCCGTGTCGCCGTGGTTCTTCACGCACTACGGTGCAGACAGCTTTAACAAGAACTGGATCTACAACTTTGACGACTGGCTGTTCAGCGAGCGCTGGGAGGTCCTCATCAAGAACCGCGAGCAGGTCCCCATTGTCGAGGTCATCACCTGTAACGGTATGGCCACTTCAAACACCCACCCACCATCTCCTGATATTCACCCGATCACTCCCTGTTCCTAGATTACGGCGGGTCTGGTAAAAGTGACGCGGCAGCGGCGCGCACTGACGCGCATTGACGCGGCAGTGACGCGATAGTGACGCGGTGTGACGCGGCTGTGGCTGTGTGATTGACGCGCACCGGCGCGCCGCCTCTAGCTCATCACCCAATGCTCAGTCGAGCGAAATTTGAATGCGAGCGATGTTTTTACGTCCCAATACATCATCTGAACACAAAAAATCCAACCCTGAAATTTGGTCTCTTTAACTAAACATCAACCGTTTTTCCCTATTTGAGCACCCTACGGTCTACGCTCAGGCTACCGAGAAGTTTGAACGAGATCATTTTAGGGCCCTGAGGTCCCCGAAGGGAATTTCTGTCATTATCCAATATATATCCTTCCCAGTGCAGAGCAAACCGGGAGCTCGGCGGTTGAACCTCAATGGGAGGCAGATTCTGGACGAACCTTTAAACATTGAACCATTGTGATTCTCAACCAGTCAAACTGAGGGAGATGCGATCTGGAAGGTTCAAATAAGCTATTTAATGACCCTGAGTTCCCCATAGGAGCTTCCTGTGGCTATCCAACATATATCAACCAAGCACAAACTGGGAGTTTGGTGTAGCTCTGCACATTCCTGGAACACATTCATGTTTAGCAATTATAATGAGCGTGTTCCACAGACTTCTGATCAAATGTATGGTTGAATTTAATCCTTGCAACATCCTTGACTATTTCATGTTTCCCTCCCGAGGAATTTGCATGTTAGACAGGACATTCTAAACCTCACGCGGAGGTGCAGTACTATATCCTATTTGCCGAGTCCAGAAAAAATGTTCTGGGGGTGGCGCGGAACGGCACGCAGTGACGCGCTTTATGAACCCATGCTCATGTATCCCCTGTAATGGGGCAGAACATATTTATTGAGCGGAGGATGTAGGTCGAATGTAAGTATGGGCAAAAATTCCGACATTGGTGTCGTGAATTAACTGGATGGAGACTGCACTAGCCTGTGGGTAAAAACAGCGAGCAAGAATTCTCACAGGCAGAGGTGACGGTCTTCCAACTCAAACCAGATCTGGGTGGGCGGGGAAAATTGAGGCTGAGTTGGTGGGTTGAGTAATACGAAGCCGTACGACAAGCATTATGTAGCGTGAGTGAGGGCTACAGCACTGTCATCGTGCATAAACCCTATTCTACTAATTTCTAGTGTTCCTCACAAGGCCATAGAAATATATGTGACGCGCAGTGGCTGTGTCATTGACGCGGCGTCGGCGCGCAGGCTGTAAGTCCTCAACCAACGCTCCCTGCACCTTAATTCGAGTCCCAGGACCATGTGTACATCTCCCTACATCAATTTGGCACAAAAAAACAATCCTAAAATGTGTAAGCTAACTTGGGTTCGGTCGCATTTCATGTACAACGTAGGGAGTCGAAAATCATCGATGGTTCAAACACCAAGCCCAGGGAGCAACAGGGTAGGATTCCCTTCACAATTAAAATGATGAACTGAAGTTGAACAGTACCAATCAGACTTCCTATTTGGTGAGGCTCCAGTTTCTGTGAACAACTAGTCCTTGGATGCATTTATAGCTGGTATTGCATTGTTTCCTTGCAATGAGACCACATGTACCCGTCAACTAGGTCCTGGGTGGTGAATCAAACTGGTGATCTATAAGTGACTCAGTGTGTAATTGCCTCCTGTTGATTACGGATAGAGCTTACGTCACTGTATAGTGTTAGTGATCAATGACATGGGCACAATGACGAACGAACATACATATCTTGTCCTCGGATTACGGGTTTTGGTAGTTGTACAATAATGTATATCCTTCATAGTGTATTGTCCAACTGGCTTGCATTTCACAGATTGCATAGATGCTAGTGCTGAGGTGTAGCGCAGCAACATTATGGAACACATATACCATACAACACTAATTTGTCGACCCAGAACTTGTTGTTCAAAATTTTGCTTGATTGGTTTCTGGGGACCCCAGCCTGAATTAGATTTGCCCATGAGTCGATTTGGATTGGATTCAGACTAAGATGATTCATGTACCATGATATTGTGACAGGGATTTACAACAAGGTGTTAATATAACATAATAATTGACTCCCGCAATTCAGAACCTCGTCAGTGAATAATTCATATTGTCTACAGCTGCTAAGGAGGCCGAAATCGAACACCTTCACCTCAGTCTGAGGTTGACTCGGAATCTCGCACTGGTCTAGGCTTTCCCTGTGAGTTTTGAATTATAATTTGTTGAGGGTTGGGGAGTACGACAGTTAGTCTAGAGCATCTGGAACAAAAGACTGTTCATAAGTGAAACACAATGGATTTTGACCCAATTCAATGAATATCTCTGAAGCTATAGGTGTGCCAGTGACGCGGCAGTGGCTGTGTCATTGACGCGGCGGCGGCTATGTTGACGCGGCACTGACGCGCACTGACGTGGCAGCGGCGCGCATTGACGCGGCGGCGGCGCGCATTGATGCAGACCTGATGCAGCATGTGTCCTGCTGTAACTCAACAAAACTGGCAATTAACAACTGTGGAACATTGCATTTTATCTCCACTGTCCTGTGTAAGGCCGCAACTCCCATTTGAGTCAAAGTGGCCTCTGTACGGCACAAGTTCATCACATAACAGTACCATTTCGGTGTAGGTACCTGGCCTGATGTCCTTTGAGAGGCTCCCACCCTGCTAGGATTCTGGAGAAATGATTTTAAATGATCCACGATGATCAAATATAAGCTGGGCATACCGTGGGAAATTGCGCGTCAATGGCGCGTCACCGCGTCATTTTCTCCTGACCCGATTACGGCGAATCGCACTACGTGGGTCCGATCGAGGGCTCGCAGCCTAATTCACAGGCCTGGGTAAACGGATTTGACTACCAAGGTCTGTCAGCTCCTTCCAAATAAAAATCGCGGGCTTGAATCGCAACATTTCAGGCTGGTTGGATGTCATGGAATACTACATCGCGTACTATATCCATCGGCAAATGCTACTCATAAATTGAGACCCCGATGCTTCTTTAATTCAACTCACCATGGTCCGTTTGATCAGTGGGAGCTTGGTGCGATCCCGGGGGATCCCAGACTGTCGGAGGAAAATATTCAACATCTCAGCAGTTTATAAATAACGATCCTACAGTTGGGTGGAGAATTGAACATTCCGGTGGTGCAGTGGAGCGTATGACGTTGCGTGGAGCGGTTTATCTCAATTTATTTTACACCAATGGCCCACCAGCCAATCAACTTGTGTGGCTCATAGCTATGTAGTCTATCTACTCTATTTAAGCAGCCTCTGTAGCGTATGTAGTCCATAACCAATTATTATCTAAAGTGCTCCCCACATTTTTTTGCCATTCGTAGGCAGACTGGTGACGGGTCTAACCTCAGATTGCCGATGGTTTTGCCACCCGGCATGTTCGGTTTTGATCGATTTGCCATCACCACCCTTGGAATGGCTGCCGAAATTTGAGGGGGGGGTGGACGCCCCCAATGAAGGCATCAAGAGTAGCAAGCGCAATCGATTACACAAACGAGTAGTCCAAGTTGTTGTATGAATCATTTGCCAACCATGTACCCTACTCGTTTCTTCCCTTCCTTCAATGTTCAGCAGTGATCATTGTTCCCCTGACCTCCATCCACGCAACCATTGCAAGTCTCGATATATGTGACATGGCCGAAAATGTCCCTGCATTCGAATAGGGAATCGTTTCCGGTGCCGTATAGGCCAGCGTTGCTGAGAGCGATCTCGATATCGTGATCGTAGTTGCCTGTCAATGACATACAGTTGGCCAAGTATTGAAGAGGAAAAGTGCGAGAATGCGCACCAATGGTTCGCAAAGTGCGCCCGCAGTACAAGGAGCCTATCTTGCAGTTGCGCGCCGCAGCGCTGGTAGCAGCGACAGCCAGGGCGATCGCAGTGGTGAGAATGGTGGTGCGCATTATCAATCTGAGCGATTCCAAGTCAGAGGGAGGGCAGGAGAACAAGAAAGACCCCTGACTCACTGAGATTGAAGATGTGGGAGGGTGGTTGGAGTTTTCTGTTAGCATGCAGGGGAGCTTTATACCTACGACGCGCATCGAAAATGGACAAAGTTGGGATGGATCATGCCAAGAATCGTATCTGTTGCCGTCAACTTGCCGAAGATAGGTGTGTTAACTCATCATTAACTTGTACATAAAACAGTGACGGAGAAACTGTACTTCTAGCACATTTCGCCTGTTTGCCAACTCATCATTAACTCGAGAACGCTGACGAAGAGAATTTGTTAGAAGTACATTTTTTCCGTCACCGTCTACGCAACTTGACGGCAATAGATCAACGCCGCAGGCGCCTAAAAAAAGACCACTAAAATGTTCCCTACTGTAGCCACTCAGGAAGCGAGTAGGTGAGGCGAAATGTGTAAGAACTACATTCTCTCAATCACTGTTCCCAAGTTGACGGCAACAGATCCGCGAACGTCCAGGGGAAAAGAAATGACCCCAGCTCGAAGCGGCAGTTGTTGTAATTCGGCAGCGAATAGAAAGCGCCACCGTTACGCGAGGTATTTCGGTGTGGACGAGACTAAGTGCCGTACTCTAAGTACTCAGGAAGCGAGTGTGAGGCGAAACGTGTAAGAAGGACATTCTCTCAATCACTGTTCGCAAGTTGACGGCAACAGATCAACGTCGCAATTCGCCCTCAAAGGCTCGACTCAATCCTTCTGAGGAAGCGGAACATGCACAAAGGGACTTATACCTCGCGTAACGGTGGTGGCGCTTTCTATTTGTACACTTAGTCTCGTCCACACCGAAATACCTCGCGTAACGGTGGCGCTTTCTATTCGCTGCCGAATTACAACAACTGCCGCTTCGAGCTGGGGTCATTTCTTTTCCCCTGGACGTTCGCGGATCTGTTGCCGTCAACTTGGGAACAGTGATTGAGAGAATGTAGTTCTTACACATTTCGCCTCACCTACTCGCTTCCTGAGTGGCTACAGTAGGGAACATTTTAGTGGTCTTTTTTTAGGCGCCTGCGGCGTTGATCTATTGCCGTCAAGTTGCGTAGACGGTGACGGAAAAAATGTACTTCTAACAAATTCTCTTCGTCAGCGTTCTCGAGTTAATGATGAGTTGGCAAACAGGCGAAATGTGCTAGAAGCACAGTTTCTCCGTCACAAAGCATCGGGAAGCATCTGTGCATCCCTGACGGTAAGCTCGGTCTCAGCGACCCGTTTTGTAAACAGCGAGGAGGCCACCAAGTGCGCAGTGAAGTTAGAGACAAGAAAGCAAGAGTGGCTGTATTCGCATCAGCGGACCTAGTGATTTGCCGGGTCGGGCTTCAAGCCTAAGCCCAGGCCCGACCCGAACTCGGGCTCAGGTAGGGCCCAGGGTCGGGCTCAGCTTTTTGGCCGACCCGCGACCCAGGCTTGGGCCCGGGTCGGACCACATATCCCATTGAACGGAATTTCTAGGTGAGATAGAACCTTGAAAGTTCATTACAACATCAACGAACCTCGTTTCAGCATCCCCTCCACTTTCAGACACCTTTTGTATAGATCTGCAGGTTCAACAGGGGGACGGACCAATTTGATGGATTGATGGCTGAAATGTCGACGGCTCGAGAGGTTGCAATTCATCATGTAAAATGTCTTATAATGCTTTACGAGGTGAGTAATCAGTAAAAATGCCCTGTATGCCTCACTTGTGGGCACTTGGAAAAATAACAGCCAAGCCCGGGCCGACCCGACCCGGGCCCGACCCTGGGGGTCAGGTCGGGCTCAGGATTTTTTCAGGCCCAAGCCCTAGCCGACCCGATCCAAGCCCGGGCTTTCAAACCCGACCCGACCCGCAAATCACTAAGCGGACCGCACTTCCGTCTCTTGCTCATGGTCACCGCAATTGCTGAACTCTCGACTGTCCGACCGTAATGTGAACTCGTGTCCGGAAATTTTGAATCCCTCGTATCCCACCGATCTCCGACAGTCCATCCCATGCAAACCACTCGTTCTATCAATATTCTTGCAACATTTTCTCAAAAGAGTTAAAATTGCTGGCAGCGCTGCCGTCTTCCTCTGAGCAGGCTTCAGGTGTGCCTGCATAGCGGGTCTAGGAATACCTTTGGAGCGTGCGCGCAAAAAACCAAGAAGATCACAAAATCCCGATCAACTTTCAATACAGACTCCTAGATCCACGGGACTCATATTTGCAAAGGGACGGCGCTCATAAGACTAGGCGGTTTTCCACTCATTCAGCGAGGCCCTAATAGAAATCATGCGACCATTATCAAAAACCCTATCGCTTGCGAACAATGCGACGGATCTGCATCAGGTCTAGGATGCCGAACCATCCACACGCCGCCTCCAGGACCTCTGGACTTCATAGAGCATTTGCCACGTGCCTGCACATCTTTCGGGTGTTAGTTCCTCCACTCCATTCTCTAGATAACGCAAAGACCCGGTGCCAGTTGAGCTTGCGTCCGGAATTTTCTATGGCTCTATCAAGATCGCGTCATCTTCGTGTATGTGTCGTGTTATTTACTATCGTGCAAGTGCCACCTCGCCGAACAGTGTCCGTGTTGTGCTCGCGCGAGAATTACATCAGGTTTGCTTTCTGGTACTCCATTTCTGCTAGCACTGAACTATTACCGGTTTGGGGCTCTCATTTCAAAGATGTGAAATTTCATCTCCGTTAGACCTGTCAATTTGTCGAGTCATGGTCCAAACTCCAGGCAATCACGTACTTCCTCAACGCTAGCACTGGTCATGGCTAAAGGCCTTCGTGAAGCCGTTGCCTGCAATTGGGTGCTGCAAGCAACTTTTAAATCGAAACATGCCGCCCTTTGGTGAACATACCAAATCCTCGCGATGTTTTCCAATGGACTCCCCTTGGCAGCCTGCTACGAGCTTCGTCCGATTCACCATTGACAAATATGTACTCCTTCAGCCTTTTCTGACACATTGATACCTCTCAGTCTCTATATTCCAAGCCTTCGTCGAGCAGGTCACATACCACACACCAAATCAGCGAGTGCAATCCGCGCGGCGCTGAATTTTAACTTCTACTCGCTCACAGCAAGGTGAACCGTACGTATACGGCTTCGTCGACGCTAGAGAGACGCTTCCGATCGAGCTCTCCACATCCGAGCCACACTTAATCCGCCGAACAGCCATGATGTTGTGCTACCGAGAATGTGCAACGTTTGTCACCTTGGGACGATCTTTCGCTTCCGGTTTCCTACTATTGCCGCTCCTCCACCTTTCAAAAGCTATCCTCTCCCCAGTGCAGAATAACACGTACGTCTAATTCGCCGACGCTGGTGCTGAATTGTAAGACGGACTCTAGACCGACCACTCATGGAACGAAACAAACACACCTTAGTTGACCCTTGTTTGAATTTTGTCATGGAGACAGGGTGCTAGCTCGCACTAAACCATTGCCGCTGGCCAGGTTGTTCGGCTTCGCTCCGTTCAAGCTATCGATCCCTCCATGTAGGCCATCACATACCGATTAAAGCTGAATGGGTGCGAGGTACCGAATTAGTCCCGAATTACAATACCGGCTCGGGTCTAAGCGCTCTCTCAACCAAAGGGGCCTTTCGCGCACTTCTTGGGCGCATCTCTTGATTCTCGTTTGACTTTAGTCATGATTCCACAAGAGAGCGACGGTCTTGTGAACGTCGATTCTTAGCCTCGTAAACCGGCGCTGGAGCACGAACAATCCTCTGACAGCACGACGGTTCAGCTCCTTCGGTAAAATTTATGGGGCACGCCACACCCCCACATCCAGAAGGCCGATGCGATGTCCGTCTCCGTCGCAATCTCCGTATTCTTTGCTCTCCAATACTGCCATTTTGGTATGAGATGATACATAATCAATTAACATTCTGAACCTCATATCCAAGATAGACCGATTTCTCGGGTTCATGCCAGCTGTTCAGAGCTCTACTATGTATAAATACACAACAATTTTTCTCTGACACCTCATTCGTTCCCTCCTAGTCCAGCATTTCCTTGTCCACATCACAATGAGGCTTATCGCTATTTTCTTCTCTGCTGCCCTTGCAACAAGTGCCATCGCTGCTCCCACCGCTGCCGCCCGCAAGAGCCAGCTCGATGGTGTGCATTACTCTTTATTCTTGCTCTTGAGAAGAATCACATCGTGTATCTATAGACCCTCTGGCCCTTGTAGAAGACCTGCTATCTGACCTCGACCTCGCCCATAAACGTTCAGTGGTCACCAACGACAAAGCTATCGTGCCGGTCCCCCCCACTGCCATTAGCAAGAGGCAGCTCGATGGTGTGCATTACTCTTTATTCTTGCTCTTGAGAAGAATCACATCGTGTATCTATAGACCCTCTGGACCTTGTAGAAGACCTGCTATCTGACCTCGATCTCGCCCACAAACGTTCAGTGGTCACCAACAACAAAGCTGTCGTCCGGGCTCCTCCCACTGCCACTAGCAAGAGGCAGCTCGATGGTGTGCATTACTCTTTATTCTTGCTCTTGAGAAGAATCACATCGTGTATCTATAGACCCTCTGGACCTTGTAGAAGACCTGCTATCTGACCTCGATCTCGCCCACAAACGTTCAGTGGTCACCAACAACAAAGCTGTCGTCCCGGTTCCTCCCACTGACATTAGCAAGAGGCAGCTCGATGGTGTGCATTACTCTTTATTCTTGCTCTTGAGAAGAATCACATCGTGTATCTATAGATCCTCTGGACCTTGTAGAAGACCTGCTATCTGACCTCGACCTCGCCCACAAACGTTCAGTGGTCACCAACGACAAAGCTGTCATTGCGGCCTAGAAGGCGAGGTCATAATGAGATGTTGTCGTTACTACCGTCTCAAGTGTGTCTTGCATTTCTAAAGACCCAAAGGCATCTGTGTTAACATCTCCGTAGTGTTCAGTTGTAACGAAAAGGACAATCATATAGTACGCATCTGCTCATTTATTTTTACCCACCTTTTCCCCCGCTACCCCATACACTTCTTATTATTTTCTTTCTCCTTGTCACTCTTTTCCGATCTTACGTTGCTTCACACTCCTTCCTTTTCCATCCCGCATCATTATTCTCGTACCGCCACTTGATTTTAGTATAAATACCTAGCCGTCGTAAATACAGTTTTCCAGTGAATCTATAACTACCACAATCACATGAGATTCATTTTGACTCTCTCTTGTGTGCCGGAACTCGAAACTCTAGCTTCCGTCACATCTTTTTAACGGGTCTGAAGAAAATGCGGCGCTTGCCGTAACACTGAGGCGACGGCGTGAGGCAGCAATTCTCCGAGATTCCACTGTAGGCCTAAGCCACCTTGTAATACAACCTTCTGAGCTCAGCAATGTATTCTGCCTGTCTCAGTGTAGTCTATGCACTACTATTTTCAACCACGAAACCAGCCACACGAGGAAACTGGCCACTTGACTCTCATTGAGTCAGGACCTTACATTCTTTCTAAGTTTGGGGTTTGGGAAGGGAGTGGGACCCCAAGGCTGGTGTATACCTAATTTCAACCAAAAGCGATGGTCGGATCACCGTAGAGCCACAACCTGTGACACCGTGCCACGCTGCAGAAAAAGTCCACAACCAGATGCCCGACTAATTTCAACCAAAAGCGATGGTCGGATCACCGTGCCACGCCGCAGAAAAAGTCCACAACCAGATGCCCGCCAACCCAGCGCCGCCGCTGCAAGGTACGCACCGTCCACTGGTTCACACCGAGTCTGCTAAAGCCTTGTACAGCGCGCAAATTCCTTCCACTGCCACCAACACCCCGCGCAGCTCCACCATGACCCCCGCCTGTTTGAATAGCTCCTCAAGCTGTACTTTGTTTGTTTTCTTCACCATTCGACTCCGTGACGTAGGGGTCTATCGCTTGATCGAAGTAGTTGTCTTACTGTACCCTGAATTCATCCGTCCTCGCCTTGAATAATTTAAGGCCAGGTGCGGCTTTCTCTCTGCATAGCAGGTTGACTACCCCGAGGCCGCTAGTGTCAAGTGCGCTGCAGTATGTGAACCAGCCAAGTTGCTTCGGCATTGAGCTGCCCAGGACCATCTTTCAGCACTGAAACAGGCCTCATACTGTACGACCCTGTAGGGGAGCAACAGTCACGGTCACTGGAAAGCCGTTGTGTCGCCTTTTTTCTGTTCGGTCACTGTCACGGTGCGAGCCGTTGCTTCAAAACAATCGTGGCACGGTTCGAAAAAAAAATTGGAAACATGTTTAGGGTTCAGAAATTGCCTTAAATCATGGGAAGCCACTCCTGGGGTGTATCAAATGGTAGATATCAGCTCTGACGTGCCAAAAACACAGCTGATAATGGCAAAAAAAAATCTAATGATTATTCAACATGTTGCTTCCTTGAGCAACAGTCACGCTCACGGTGGGGCCCGTTGCCTGGAAAAGAGGCAACGGCCTTGTCACCGTCCTCGAGATGTTGCTCCCCTACAGGGTCGTACAGTACTCGCAAACTATGGGTCATTTATAAAAGCATCAATGTGAACAGACCCACCTCGTCTACCTGAGTTGGCAGACTCTGTTAATAATTTGGAGTGACAATGAGCAAACCCACCCTTGTCTACGGCCATAGGCAGGCTTAGGCAGAGGTAGACAGAGGTAGACCGAGGTAGGCAGCTCGTAGGCGCATCATAGCCTACGGGTGTAAATTCATGTAGTCAGACATCTCTGACTACCCTCTGACTCGGGCAGTAGTCAGACTACGAGGGGCCGGAACGCAGTGTGTGGCATGGAGAGGACTGACCGCCATTCCTACTTACAGCAAGCTTTCCCTCCAACATTGACCATTTCCTAGACTCCTTCAAACTGTATTAATCATAATTTCCTTGAACTGCTTGGGGCCTTAATACATAGATCGCCGCACAATATATCTTGAACCTTGTTTGATTCTGCCGTAGGCAGGTTACTGTAAAATTTGGTTGGTAGGTCCCAAAAATAGAGACAACACCGAAGCTTGGATGCTCTCAGGGGAACAATTCAAAGAGTATGAGGGTCGGAAGGATGGCAATGACCAGGCTACCAACCAAGACACTTCAGCAGACTAAGAGACTAGAGGTTAATCATAGGCCGCTCCAATCATGCATTGGTTGTTACATTCGGACACCTGGTTAACATGAATTATTCTTGTATTGGCCATTGTCCCTGCCTGTGTTAAACCTGGGGTTATTCCACATGCCTGACACTATAATCCAACACCACCTCTACCTGGATAATTCATTTATCTGGGCTCGTACGCATGGATATATGATAATTATCATGATGTTCCGTAATCGTCCTCATCCTGCACTATACGGAATTCAACTCCTAGAAGAACCCATATATATATATATATATTTTTTTAAAAAATTTGTGGCTTGTATACGAAGCTAGCCTATGATAAACCTAAAAGCGGAGCAAGATAATTCGGCCACAGGGGCGATAGGCAACAGAACTGAACACATTCATCTCAGGTTGAAACCATTGAATCTCACTGGGCTTTCCTGTGAGTTTTGAGTTACAATAGACCGGGATTTTGAGGTCCAGGGAGTAACACAGTTTTAGAGCGCATCTAAGGACACAAGATAAAGCCTGAAATATCTCAATTAATAAATCCAGACTCCAATGGTTATGCACACTTGTGGCTGTGTCATTGACGCGGTGGTGGCTGTGTTGACGCGGCACTGACACGCACTGCACACCAGATGAAGCAAAGTGGGGCGGGGTAATGTGCATGCTGCGGTCACAGTGTGTTTATGAGTAACAGAAAGCACGCAAGAGTGACACGTACCTGCACAGAGCGCCGAAAAAAAAATACAAAGAAGTTGCAAAGCCGTCGGAGTCACCGCTCATGAATCTATCCTCCCGATGAGAAACGGTATATGCATGATCACATCCAAGGGAATGGCTCACATACTATGGAAAGTAATCAGAAGGACGAGGGGGACGAGGGGCAGAAGGAGGTGTCGACGTCGGAGAGCAGACACGAGGTACGGTCGAGTGAGCAAAGGGGGCAGGATGAGTTTGTGATTAGTGTGAGCGACGAGGATTTGCACCCAGTAGGATCACTGGGTCACCGTGAGTATTTGGTCAAAATCTACAACGAAGGATCAATATACGTGCGGCGCAGATTGCGACCAGGTCGCATCAAGCACAGATGTCGCCGGCCAAGACAGCAGAGAGAGATGTTGGTACAAGTGCAACAGGGAGATATAAGCTCGAACCAAGCATGTATAGAGTCCCAGAGGCATAACCAGTGAGATACAGCCGCAGAGAGGACCCGGGGGGGGGCCGTCTTGTAGGGGCGCCGGCGGTAACGGTTTGGACAGGGGTCCTCTATAGCGTGGGGGTGCGGGTTGCTGGGTTCGCCTACGACACCGTCGAGACGAAGCAGCCATGGCAGGGCACGCAGGGATGGCGACGCGAGCCTACATGGCGGGGAGAAGAAGAGCGACAATTCAAACTCCGCCGACCGACTCACCCGTTCGGCCCCGAAAGACTCAGAAGAATTAGAAAATGTGAAAACTGACTACGTCATAGATTCATTTACAAGACGACCTCTAGACGAATCCGAGACTATCCGATACTCCCCAATATTTTCGTGACAGCACGATACCCAGCGATACCTGCCGAGACAGGTTTTTCACTGGGAGGCCTCATATCTCGAGCTCCACATCGCGCGCACTACATCCGCCGTCACCACGCTTCACTTTCCACAACCAACACTTCGTGAAAGAGGGATGATAGGAAGCATTCCCGACTCATCCCGCCGCGAGCGTCGTCTGCCTCGCTCTTCGGCGGTCTCCACCTCGATTTCTTATCTCGCCCCCAGGGGAAAAAGAAAGAGGAGAAGAAAGAACGCACAGTACAACACCGCCCCGGCGGCCTCCGTGTGCGCCACCGCGAGCGCGAGGAGCGCCTGCGCCGTTACTTCCCCTGCTCGTGCATTCACGGCAGTTGAGGGGGTTCCAGACGGAGACTCGGGCGATAATATGGCGCTAGATGCGGGCTCGGAAGTGCCTTTCTTGGAGCGCGACTTGGATTTGTTCGAGGTGGCCCGACGAAGCGCGAGACGACCCAGATCTGCGCGCAGCATCGATGTCGGCATGATCTGATTACAATGGCGGGCGGCGGAGGAATGCGTGCAAGTATGTGCTCTCGGTCGCGGCATCGGGCTCCCTCATAGGAGGTGCGTGTGCGCGCTCCGCCGTGCAGCGCAGGCGCGGGAAGCGGGAGGGGGCGCGAATCGGCGAGGTCGTCCACGCAGCGCATGACAGTGACGTCGGAGACTCCGCGCACCGTGTGCGGTCGACGGCTGCGGCCCGTTCGGGGCGGCCGCGCGCCGACACCTAACCCGCGAAGCGCGCATTGATATTCCCGGTGGGGAGCGCGGGCGCATTTGCTCTGCCGCTGAAGCGGGTGCTCCTCCGCGAGCCATCTATGCACTATGCAGGAGCGTGGCGGATGGGCGGACGGCGTACGCAGACGGGCGGATGGCGCACATGGGCCCGCGCCCAAAGAAGAAGAAGCAACGTGGGGAAGCAAGGGAGGACTTATCCACTTATCGTCCCACGCCCCAGCGCTCGTGCAGACCTCGCAGCGTGCGAACATGGGGACCTGGCGGATGAGGTAGAAGTTTGTCGCTATAGTCATTGTCAGCCGTTCGAGTGGAAGAGAAAGATATACAGAGAATGTGCGCGGAGATTCACCAGTACGCGGCGCCCACCCGCCGCACCTCGAATAGTTGGGAAAGGTCTTGATTGCGAGCCAGATCCGCGCACCGTCGAACACTTTGGTAGCTCGAGTTACTGCGATGCAGGAGAAAGTCACAGTCGTCCGGGGCTATCATAGCATCTCACCCACGTCCACACCGCGCAGCACGCGAAGGAAAGCACGTACTAGCCCAATTCCGATGTGGCCGCACGGCGCGAAACGGATGCACACGCACGGCCATGCGCGACTCGTGCCACTTTTCAATGCCGCCGCCCGTTTTGCTCGGCTGGAGAAGGCGTGCCGCAGAATGACGCCTGTGCGCACGAAGAGCCATTCTACGAAGTGCGCCGAGGGGTCCACCATTCAGGAAATCCTGCACGACGGAGGTAGACAGACACGTACCATGCGGCCCATGCCAGACAGGCAGCCACGATCCGGCATCGAGGAGGAGCAGCGCGAGGACCTTGCCCGCCGTCGGCGCGAGCCGGAAGGTTTGCGTAAAAATCCGAAGGATCGCGGCGGTTGTGGGTGTACGCGCTTGGCTAACGGACATGCTGCAGTACGGAGGTGATTTATTATTTGGGGGAGGTCCATAGGATAAGAATGGCGCGGACAGGGGGGCTCTCGTGATCTCTTACCACCACCATTGATTTGGTGATGGCGAGGTTTCTTCGAGGGTTCCCCGCCGCAAGCGCGCGGCGTAGGGTGCGAGCGAGCCCCTACCCCTCAGAGGGGGGCCCACTAGAGGTGGGGGGTCTAGAGGACCCGTAGAGGCCGAGCAGTGCCCTACTACACAATACAATGAACTGAAAATAGAAAAACGGACGAGAGTATCCGAGACGTGTGTGTGAATGGAAGCAGGAATACGTGAGCGGTGTCGTAAGACATCGCCCTCAGCCCTCCTCTCACCAAAACCTCGCCGACGTCTACGACGACGAGCCCCCTCCCCGTACCTTCCCTCTGCCTTATTGCAGCCGACCCCTTATCTTGCGGCCAACACATGGCCCACATATGCGGCCAGGCAACCGGCCCGCCAACACGAGGACGCCTTGATGAATCCCCGACTGAAAATCCGGTGAAAGAAAGAACAAAAGGAGTGGAGAAGAGACCAACACGGTGGAAAAAATACCCTGGAACTCGAGCTCGGGGCCAGAAAAGAGGTGCGCCCAACCAGGCAAAGCTCGCAAGCTCCACTGACCATACGCGCAGATGCAAACTGGAGATCCCCCCGCGTAAAGCCATCAAGTACGTGGAAGGCGAAGTCCAGCTATCACTACCAGCCGACCGCGACGCCACCCCCCGCGACACCCCCCGCGCTCGTAAAAGATACCAGCACATTAACCCCCCTGGTATCACCCCCCTCAACTACGCGGGCCCGTCACTGGAGACCTCCTCCAGCGACATCTACAATCCCGGAAGCGACGACGACACCTCAGACGACGAGGGGACCAGCCGCCCCACGCGCCCCCTCCCTGCACGCCCGCACCGTGACGCCTCGCTAACGCCAGCGCCCTCCACCTCCGCCCAATCCCCGCCACCGCAGAGCGACGTCGACGCCGACGACGACATGAGCGACGACAACGCCATGAACGACAACGCCCTCGGCAACGCCCTACCCCCCCCCCACCCCCTCCGCTTGGCGCGCCGCCGCCGTTCGTACTCCCCACCGCCCGTACGCTCGCCGCCAGAGTCCCTGAGGCGCGGGGCAGGAACCCCCACCTCCTCTTCGCGGCCGGACGGCCTGCTCCCCCTATCGACCCGGAGCTGAATCGCGCAATGGTCCAGAGCAACGGGGGGCAGTTCCAGGCGCACGTCATCACCAACAAGAGGATCTATCACGGAATCGCGCCAACCCAAGTCGGGCTTTTCGAGGCGAGCCAGTACCACAAGATAGCCCTCGTCATCGCCAACGGGGGCGACCATGTGCTCTCCCGCGTCCAGTACGAGGTACCTCTCGACGTCCAGATCGAGAAGGTGCTGCGCACGTTCGCCCCCGTAGGGCGTATTGCCGTCCGGCTCCCCATCCCCGACCCTGCCACCCCGACGAGTGGAAAATACGGGGGCGCCGCGACGATCCTCGTGGAGGTCCAGGATGACGCCGGCGCCGCTGCCATCACCTCCCAGGTGGTGTTCGGTGTGCATGAAGTGCTGGGGTTCTGGGCCCACGACGTTGTCGCGAACAGGAACACGGCAGTGTGGGCCTTCGCCCACTGGGACATGGTGCGCCCCGGGGGAGACAGGGCTGAGATTGAGTCCGCGGCGCGCGCCGCCTTCATCTTGGCGGCCTACGACAACAACGAGGCCTTCCGCCTCATCGACCAGCTCACACAGGCGCTGGGAGGTGACGCGAGGCTCCGCGTCCTAGCTGTGCTCGACACGGCCCACTTCGAACTCCTCCAGCACGACACCAAACCAGTGGTCGTCGGGTACATGGAGCCCCTCACCTCTAACGAAGCGGAGCAGGAGCAGCTCAACGAGCTCCTGCGCGGCCTCGACTTCCAGACCGGCAACTACGCGTTCACCCGACGTTCGAAGTACGGCCACAAGCCGGAGTGTGCGTACTGCAAAGTCGCCAACCACCCCGCCTTCCACTGCCCGTACACCAAGCCGGAGCTGCTTTTCTGGGGGCCACCCGGCCAGCTCTCCGACCTACCACAAAGCCATCCGTGGTACATCGAAGGCAACAGCGGCGGGGGGCACGACAACGACCAGGGCGGCCGTGGACGCGGTCGCGGTGCAGGCTACGGCAGCGGAGGCCGTGGCTGGGGCGGGCGCGGAGCCCCCTACGGCCGCGGTGGTGGCAATGGCGGCTACGGCGGCTACGGAGGAGGCGGACGAGGAGGCGGTCGTGTCTACCGTGGTGGGCGCGGCCGCGGCGGTTATTATTAGACCCACGACGCCCCCAAAAATTAGATGAGTACCCACATGCCCACCCCTCCTATCCCCCTCTCCCCCATTGGCCCAGCGGGGCTCTACTACACACGCCGTACCCCCGTCGCTCGCGTTCGCGTTCTTAAAAATATACACCCCCCACCTCACTACAAAATATATACAGTTGCCTTACTCACCTTGAATTTATTGTGTTCCCAGTAAAAATGGTGGCAAACCCGGGGAACTGGATGTCCTCATGAGGAGAAATAGGAACATTAATACCCAGGTCGGGGCCTGGAAGAAGACGTGCGCCGAAGCGTGCACGCAACCCGAACCCGCCACATTTACTGACGGCGCGCTCATGCGCGACGGACAGGAAACGGGTGAGGGACACGCGGGGAGGCGGAGGAACGGATAGATGCACCTTAACCGGTGCGTCGACCCCGTCCCCGAGCCCCCCTGCCGCAACGGTGGGACGTCAATACAGTACGTCGGGGTCCACCGGCCAGCAGTCCTGGCACGCCCAGCACCTGAAGACGCGCTCCCACGAAGCACGTTGAACGGTGCTGGGCAACCCCAACCCAACCTGAGGCAAGACGCCAGCGGCCTTCGCGTGGTCGCTGGCGTGTCTCTTTCTTTCCGCTACCAATAACCGCTTTAACTTACTACATAACTTTACAGGTGAAGATTCGGCAACGGAAAGGCCTGCGGTGGTCGGAGGGGGAGAAGGCTCAACCCCCGGCCGCACCCTCGATGAGGGCCATCGCATAGGAGGGGGATTGGCAGAGAGCCGCTCGGAGGCAAACCGGGATGGCTACCAACCCCACTGGGAAGGTCCTCCATGGCGAGCCGATGAAGGGCGGCTCAATGCAACTTCGGGCGCAGCGCGCGCACCGGGGGGCACTATAAATAGTGCTTACGCGCAAAGTTCGCGTGGGGCTGAAAACCAGCACCCAGCCCTCAGAGGGGGCGACGCTCGGAGCATCGAGCGTCCGACCACGAGCAGTTGGTCGGGGGGGACGAATGAGCCCCCCACACACCCACCACGGGGTGATCTTTTGGCCACGAGCAGCTGGCCGAGGGGGTTGAATATACCACCTGTACACTCACATCAGGACGATGACCCGTTCCTGCAGCCCATAAATTATGGGCCGCGGGAAGCAGACGCACCACAGCCAGAGCTGCCGTGGCCCCCCACGCCCCACCTGGAACCACCAGCACAACAACGTGCACGTACACCTCCGCCCCCGGAACCACCGCCGTCACAACCCCCCCCCACAAATAACCCGTTCGCACGGGTATATCCGGGCCCAGCGCCTCCGAGAGAACGGCGCGACGACGGCAAGAAAGACACTAAGGCCAACATAAAGCTGGCCGCTCTGAATATTAAAGGGCGGGGAAACCCCGACGTGCGTCACGGGGATAACAAATGGTACCACATATGGCAGGTTGTACGTGAAAACAAAATAGGAGTACT
Organism: Mycena latifolia; assembly: GCA_029289555.1. Taxonomy (NCBI): domain Eukaryota; kingdom Fungi; phylum Basidiomycota; class Agaricomycetes; order Agaricales; family Mycenaceae; genus Mycena; species Mycena latifolia. Next base: position 117,236 of record JARJLE010000173.1, on the reverse strand, counting down.
AATTGTGGGAGAGGCCCACCTGGACGACCAGCATAAGAGGGATGTCGATAACCTCTTCGGGAGAGTAATACGACTGGAATTTACACCGGACCGAGATGCGCCTGCAGCACGGGCAGGCCTAGCCTTTGTTCTGAACAAGAACATCGTTAAGACTAATGATGTCACTGCGACAGAAATTGTACCGGGACGCGCAATGCTCCTCGAGATGACACATGTCGACGGCTCCGCAATGGCAGTCCTCGGAGTGTACGCACCAAATCGCCCGAGCCTCAATGCAGCGTTCTGGAAAGCCATAAAGGACTGGTTCATTGCCCACCCAGCGGTGCGGCGGCCAGGGATGCTGGGAGGTGATACAAACTTTGTTGAAGACGCGATAGACCGCCTACCCGCGCACACCGATAATAATAACGCAAGGGAAGCTTTCGAGGATCTCAAGAGATACCTCCGATTAATCGACGGATGGCGGGAGACATTCCCAACAACGAGAGCGTACACATTCCTCCAGCCCGAAGCATTAGGCGGCTCGCAATCCCGCATAGACCGAATATACATCCGGCAAGACCTGTTTGAAGATTCCTTCGAATGGGGGATACAAACTGTCGGAGTGGAAACCGACCATAGAATGGTCAGTGTACGCCTAACAACTGAAGATGCACCCACTATTGGCCACGGGAGGTGGCAATGGCCCGCACACATAATTAGAGACAAAGAACTAGGGAAGTTCATACTAGACAAGGGACTCGAGCTTGCGGAAGAGCTGGAAATAGTCCTGCAGGAGGCCGCGACGGGACAATGGAACCCAACTCGGAATGCACAAACTCTCTGGGCTACCTTCAAAACCAGCATAGGTGCTAAAGCAAGAGAGAGAGCCAAAATAGTCGTACCAAAAATCATCGAGGAGATTGCGGAAATAAAAAACAAAATGGATGTCATAGTCGCCGTGGGCTCTACTCTATCAGAAGAAGAGAAAACACTGTCCGGGTATGTACTTCAAATGAAGCTGACACAGCTCGAGAAAGTCCGACACCAAAGCGCCCGGTTGACAGCACAAATACGGAACAAACTCGAAGGCGAGGTGATTGGGACGTACTGGACAAAAATAAATAAACCCCACCAGCCCCGCGACATCATTCCGCGACTCCGCAAACCTGGGAACATTGACGGAAATGTTCAGTACGAAACAAACTCAAAGAAGATGGCAACGATGGCACGAGACTACCACAATCGCATCCAGACGGACCGAGAGCGAATCCCACCAAGCGTGCGAGAGGAGAAAGTGACGGCAGTACTAGACCGAATTACCAAGGCGGCATCCGGACCCCAAAAAGACTCCCTCCGGGCGAGACTCACACTCGAGGAAGTTCGAGATGCACTAAAGAAGTCTGCCAACAACAAAGCGTCTGGCGTCGACGGTATCACGTACGAAGTATGGAAAATTCTGAACCAACGCTATGAGAGCGCTAAGTCTGCAGGCGCGCCCGCCTTCGATATTCTGAGGGCCATGCACACAGTATACAATGATATCGAGACCCATGGAATGGTGAAAGGGACAGGATTCTCAAAGAGCTGGATGTGCCCGCTCTACAAGAAAAATGATAGGTCGGACATATCGAACTATAGACCCATATCTCTACTCAACACAGACTACAAAGTATTTACCAAAGCGCTCACGATAAAACTTGTCAGAGTCGCCCCAGATTTGGTGCACCCCAGCCAAGCAGGGTTCATCCCAGGGCGGCAGATCCGCGATCAAATATGGCTCACCAAAAGAGTAATAGAAGTTGCTGAAGCAACAGAACACAACGGTGTCATTGTGGCGCTCGACCAAGAGAAGGCATACGACAAGATTGAACATGACTACCTGTGGAGGACAATGGCAAAATTTGGGATACCTGAGGAATTTATTAAGACAGTCAAAACACTGTATAGCGATGCGAATACTTATGTGTGTATAAACGGCGAGATGAGTGAGCGCCCCTTCCAAGTCAAACGCGGGGTCCGACAGGGGGACCCATTGTCCTGCCTGCTTTTCGACCTAGCAATAGAGCCACTGGCTGAATCCTTACGCCAGTCTAACCTGGAAGGATTCAAAATCCGTGGCAAGAGTGAGAGACTAATAACTACCCTCTTCGCGGACGACACATTAGTGTACCTCGATGAAAAAGACGATTTTGGGAGCCTGATGGACATCCTGAACGAGTGGTGCATTGCGGCAGGGGCCAAATTCAATATTGGGAAAACAGAGATGATACCCATTGGCAAAATTGACCACCGGGACAGGGTGCGTGCGACACGCTTCGTCAATGGAATAAATGGGACCAAGATCCCCGAACATATAAAAATTGCGGCAGAGGGCGAACCAATACGTACGCTAGGCGCATGGGTCGGAAACGGAGTAGAACAGGCCGCGACGTGGTCACGAACACTAGAAAAGATCGACGCGTCACTTACCCAATGGGAACTGGGACACCCCTCAATGGAAGGGCGGCGACTTATAGTCATGATGGTAGTAGGCGGCATGACTCAGTATATGGCGACGGTGCAGGGGATGCCTGCTGACATTGAAGAGAAACTTGAAAGAAGGATATGGGAGTTCCTGTGGGCAGAAAAGGCGCAGGTGTCAGTAAATAAGGAGACCGTTTACGCTCCTACCAGCTCCGGTGGAAAAAACCTACTGGATATTGTAGCCCGTAATGAAGCAATTGCTGTTACTTGGCTGAAAACCTACCTCAGCTTTGGGCCGGATAGGCCACTCTGGTGTTTCGTCGCAGATGAACTACTAGCGAAAAAGGCCACAGGCGCCGAAATAAATGTTGACGAGGCGCTACGTATGAACACCTACCTGCAGACGTGGGCCCCATACCAGTCGGCGTACGCGCTGGGAAGCACTGACCTCGCTGACATGATGCAAGTGGGCCGTAAATACGGTGTTGCGATAGACGTGATTGCTGTTTCCCGAGACCTCCAAGACCAAATGCCAATTTGGTACCATAAATTCTCTGGAGGTGACCGGAGACTCTTCAATGCAAGGGAGCATGTAGTAAAATGCCTGAAAGAAAAGCATCGCATCAGATTTGTCCGGGACGCAAAACTGCTCTCCCGAAAAATGGGAGCGCCGAGGCATACCAATAGGCGCGACTGCAACTGCGCATCGTGTCGTATAACCAGGGAAATAACGGGCTGTAGGCACCCGAATCAATGCTATCTCAAGGCGCAGGAGCTGCTCAACTCACTGGAAAACAAATGGGATCCACGTGTGATGCAACCTGAGGACTGGGAAGAGGAACAGACCCCCCTGATCCGTGGGGACGCAGATACATCGGAGTTTGACTCCAGGGTAACAACAAAAGGCACACTAGGAGATGTCTTCCGCATCTTCACCGAGGGTTACAAGAACCCCGCGACCACGCCCCCGAACACGAGACACACACCTAATCCGGGCCCTAGAACCGAGGTGTACACAGACGGATCTGCAATAGATAATGACTCAGACCAAGTTAAGGCCGGAGCAGGAATCTTCTTTGGGACAGATGATATCCGGAACAAGGCAGTACGAATACCAGACGAGCTTCGGCCGTCCAACCAGGTTGGGGAACTGGTTGCCATTAAAGAGACAGTCGAAATAACGCCGCTGGACTCGCCATTAAAAATCTACAGTGACTCAAAATATGCGATAGACGGACTCACCAAAAATCTCCAGCGGTGGCAAGATGAAGGATTCCACACGGTCGCGAATGGCGCCCTATTCGAACTCACAGTTGCCAAAATTAGAGAGCGGAAGGCACCGACAGAATTCGTGTGGGTGAAGGGGCACTCGGGTGTGGCTGGAAATGAGGCAGCCGATGTCCTGGCTGGAGAAGGCAGCCGAAAACTGCTTGGCGACGACATAAATATAGAAGCTGATGCCGGGCTCACCCTCCCCGGGGCCAAATTACAAGCAATGACACAGGCGAAAGCCTACAAGATCATCCGTAAGATTGAAATGGACAAGGAAGCTTACAGAAGGCTCCTGGATCGGCAAGCGACACGCGAGAATATGATACTAGCCAAGAATGCCGCCTCTGACCGTGACGGGAATTCACCACCGTCCCGCAAGATCTGGAAGACCACCCGAGACAAAGACATCTCGCGCAGCATTCGTTTTTTCCTGTGGATGCTGATACACGGTGGCTACAAAGTAGGCCGATTCTGGGAAAAAATAGCCCAGCATAGACTAAGAGGATGGTGCTCGAAATGTAACACTCACGAATCAATGGAGCACATCCTAACACAATGCAGTGAACCAGGTCAGAAGGAGGTATGGGACCTTGCGACTGAACTATGGAAAATGAAAACAGGCCAGGAGATGAGACCCACTATTGGCCAGATAATGGCCGGGGGGGCAACGAAATGGGGGAGCCCCGGGGAGACAAGACTCTACAAGATCTTAATCACGGAGTCCGCCCACCTCATTTGGAAGATACGGAATGAGCGGGTAATCCAACAAAATGGGCCGGCGCCGCTAGCCAAAATCCAGAACCGCTGGTTAAAAACCATAAATAATAGATTAACCGTCGACTGTGCTATGACAAACAGCCTAAAGTACGGCAAGAAGGCTATAAAGATGGCGCTAGTAAAATCAACTTGGAAAAAAACTCTCAAGGATGAACGCACCTTAAGCCGAGATTGGCCTAAATCAGTCGGGGTTTTAGTGGGTATCGGATAATTGTGAGCGATGACGGCGGAACGGTGACTGACTCTGGTCACCGGGACGCCCGAGCTTGCAGTTATGCGTAACCCCACATATCGTGCTAAAGGCACGAATGCGGTTGCGCATTTCCTCGAGAGGCAGTGCACCATCGTCTGGCCAGGTTCCAAGTCCAAAGGCCACCATTTAGCGGGTTTAGGGGACCGGCTATGCCGGCCCGGAAGCTCAAGGGTGATGCCTGTGGCACCCGAGAGTGGAAGGGGACGAGGAAGGCAGTGCGCCCCACCCCTCCCTTCCCAACACCATTCAACGTCCTCAAAAAAAAAAAAAAAAAAAAAGAATGGCGCGGACACGTGGAACGATATCATCCGGCTATCACCGGCCGAGTCTAGCGACGGTCATCAGGCTCAACCCCAATAGGGTTTGATCTGGCATTACTTTCACCGCAGCCGTATACGAGAACGGGAGCTGCGTAAAAAGAAACAGGCCTCTAGATCACTGGACCGACGGCAGGTAAAAAAACCAACAGTATATCGTAATTCAGACACGGGAAGTCAAACCCCAACTTGACTGCCTTGACAACAATTCGACGAGGCCGTGTTCCATACACTATGTTTTCAATTCCTAGCGAGCTTATTATCCTGGCAATTCGTTCAGTAAGGTACTACATCGAACCTGGAATCGACGAGTGAGAGTTCTTTGCATCCACCGTGGATCCTTCCAACTCAGGGTGACTTCCGGCAAGGCAGCCATCAACCAACAGTTGATCCCAACACCGCGCGGCTCGGGAACGCTCATCTTGCTTCCTACCATCTTCGTGATTCGGGAGACCCATAAGAATGGTCACGGTCACCAACGCCGCTCAGGCAACGGCCATCACGCAAATTTGCAAGAGACGACAGTCCCCACACAGCTATGATCTATCAATAAAGTGAGTGAATTCTGCTTGAGACTTATAATATGATTGTAACCTGCTGCGATACGCAACCCAGATCCGAAATCACCAGTTGTTTTCCGCGCCTAACGTGGAGAAGTACGCTCTAGTCCCCCAAAGCAGTGCCGTGTGGGCTATATAACACCTGCGCTTACTACGAAAAACCTTTAGAGTTGATCTCCACCCACCCCGCCTACAGTTGATCTGTTGGCTCTATCCTCACGCAAGATGTTTCATTCTCTTTTGTTACTCTCTCTAGCGTTTCCGATGTCCCCGAATGCGCGGCCAATCCATATGCGCGACGGCACGAATGGCACTGGGGTTTCGTCAATGGCCAGCACATCAAGCATCGTGTCAATATCGAGCTTGCTGCCCTCTGGCCCCTCCTCGTCCTCTCTCCCTGAGCCTTCCCCTTCTCCGCCTCCCTCTTTCACTCCAATGTCTGGTACTGTAAGCAATAGCGCCATATCTTCGCCTATGTCGACGAGTTCGGCTATGTCAACAAGTTTTGTCGCGGCGCCCTCTGCGAATTCGGCATCGGATTCCGCCAGCGGGATCGTGACGGCTTCGGCTACATCGACAAGTTCTCTCGCGCTCCCCAGCTCGCTCTCCAATTCCACAGCTCCGCCTGCAAATTCCACTGGGTCAGCCAACGGAACCGCTTCGTCCGGATCCCTGGTCATCGCACACTTTATGGTAGGCAACGTCGCCTCATACACGGTGCAAAACTGGGCCAACGGTGCGCACATTCCGCGTCATATATCATATCCTCACCTGCCCGGTCCCTAGACATTGCCCTCGCCTCATCCAAGGGTCTTGACGGATTTGTCTTGAACCTGGGCTCAGACAGCTGGCAGCCCGACAAGGTCGCGGACGCGTTCACCGCGGCGAAGAGCGCGGGCAGCGCCTTCCGCATCGGCTTCAGCTTCGACATGACGGTGATGCCCTGCACTTCCGCAGACGATGCGGCGCTGCTGCAGAAGTACATCACGACCTACAGCGCGCATCCGAACGTGCTGCAGTTCGCGGGCAAGATGCTCATCTCGACGTTCTCGGGCGAAAAGTGCACCTTCGGGCAGGGCTCGGTCGACGCAGGATGGACGAGCGCAGTGAAGACGGGCCCGCCGGTGCATTTCATCCCCGCGTTCTTCGTTGACCCCACAACGCTCGGCACATACCAGTCCATCGATGGCGCGTTTAACGTGCGTATTTCCTCCCTAGTTCCAATGTATTAAATTGCTCATTGTGGCAAAGTGGAACGGCGGGTGGCCGCAGTCGAAGGTGGACACGAGCTTCGATACCGATACGACGTACGTCTCTAGTCTCGGCGGGAAAACGTACCTAGGCGCCGTGTCGCCGTGGTTCTTCACGCACTACGGCGCAGACAGCTTTAACAAGAACTGGATCTACAACTTTGACGACTGGCTGTTCAGCGAGCGCTGGGAGGTCCTCATCAAGAACCGCGAGCAGGTCCCCATTGTCGAGGTTATCACTTGGAACGGTATGGCCATCTCAAACACCCACCATCTCCCGATATTCACCCGGTCACTCCCTGTTCCTAGATTACGGCGAATCGCACTACGTGGGTCCAATCGAGGGCTCGCAGCCCAATTCACAGGCCTGGGTAAACGGATTTGACCACCAAGGTCTGTTAGCTACTTCCAACTGAAATACGCGGGGCTTGAATTGCAACATTTCAGGCTGGCTGGATATCATGGAATACTACATCGCGTACTACAAGACTGGAACGGCACCCACGATTGCCAAAGACCGCATATTCCTGTGGGCGAAGCTCTATCCCACCGCTGCCACGGCGCCCGACCCAGTTGGCCCACCACGAGATGCGGTCAGTACCAGGCTGCCTATCGGCTTTCATGGCACTGAATTATTTCACGCAGGACTGGGCGGCGGACATGCTCTGGGCGCAGTTCCATCTCACCCAGCCCGCAGACCTCACCCTCACGTGCGGCGCCTCAACGCAGACATTCAGCAGCGTCCCGGCGGGAATTTCGAAGCAGAAGCTCGAGCTGAAGGACGACTGCAACATCGCAGCGAAGATAACACGGGGCGGGAGCGATGCCGTGACGTTCGCGCCTGCGGGCATGAATTTCAGCACAAAGCCGCCGTCGTACAATTTTAATGCCTTCGTCGCGGCGTCACCACCGTAGGCAGGCCATTCATGACAAACGAACCAGGATGTATACAATAGAGTGAATTTACGACCTTATGACTTCGGATCTGCACGTGGCCCTGCGGTGTAAATGGAAAAGATATCGTTTCAAGTCCTTTGACGACAGTAAGGAGTAGTTCCTTGGTGGAGAATTTGATCCTTATTCAGCGCTCGTTGCACGACTTCAATGTGATGAACACTACGATGGTTTGGTTCGCATGTCGAGCGGGTTTCAGCCCTATCAGCTTACGCGGAGGATTACGAATGAAGAGCAGGCGCTGGAGGATCTCGAGGCGCTGGACAAACGGCCGATCTTGATGGCCCATTGAACAATATTTTTCCGGTGCTGTACACATGGGTTGAGTGTCAAAAATATCCAGCCGTCAACTTACGCTCATTGGATAAGACAGGCTGCGATGTTTACGCCCTGTATGTCAGCCCAGGTAAGCGAGAAGTTGGCTGAGTAACAACAGCAATGGTCCGACAACGTCATGCATGATTTATAAAATGGATTGCGGCTCCGAGCAGATCTAGAGGATAACTCCAGTCGGGCTACGTTTATGTGCGAGGAGCCCATGGGAAGTTACGTATAACTTGAGTCATTCGTAACTCCGGGTGAGTAAGACAGGATTTCTTGCATTTAAAAGGCCAGTCCTCGTCCTGCAGGCTCAGAAGTCTCATCATGTCATCCCTGGTCCTCGGACTCCTCATTGCCGTACTCACGAATGCCGGGCCTATCCCCCATCCACGAACGCTCGTCGCACGCACCTTCAATGACTCCAACATGTATGCCAACTGGCCGAGCTATGACGAGCTCCCGTTGCATCCTTCCTTCCCCACCAAGGGGGCATGGGGTGTTTGGGTACGCCTCGCCACCTACCACTTACCGTACTACTGATCACTCGATAATCCCCAGGGTGCTGATGACGAATTCGGGGCGCTGAACCACATGACGAACGCGACGATCCTGGCGGCTACGAGCGAAATCCAGACCGGGCGCGCCTTCAATCTCAACCTGGAGCTCGGCTTGCCGTTCCCGCCCCTCGTACCCGGCCGCCCCGCGCTGATCCACGCGATTCAGCCCCAGCAGGGGTACCAGGACGACATAATCTCGCTCAACACCCAGATCTCGACCCAGTTTGATGGGCTGCGCCATTTCCCGTACTCGACGGATATGAATCAGTCCACGTACCAGTATGGGTGCATTCCGGATCTCAGATTAATGGGAGTCTGATCATCCAAATACCAGATTTTACAACGACCTGATCACATTTGACGAGATGATGGCAGCAGGTGGACCATCGACTTTAGGAATTCAGAGTGCGCAAGCTTGTGAAAAATGAAAACTGCGGCTCACCGAATGCAGATGCAGCCCAAAAGGGCATTGCCGGCCGGGGCGTCCTCCTCGATTGGGGAGGATGGATGGAGTCCAAGAATGCGAGTTTCGACGCCTTCAGCGTAGGCCCCGTCTGTCCCGGAGGTGTTTATTCATGGTTAACATTCGAGCAGAACGTCTCAATCCCGGCCGCTGACCTCGATCTGGTTGCCGCTTGGCAGGGGTTGGACCCTGCGTCTTTCACCAGGCCCGGGGACTTCCTCATCGTGCGCACGGGGTTCACTAAGCAGTATCTGGCGCTCCCGCAGCACGAGCAGCAGATCCTGCCCTTCCGCGAGGGCGCAGACGCGCAGTTCATCGGCGTGGAAACGTCAGACGCGACGCTGCGCTGGATCTGGGACAAGAAGCTCGCGCTGGTGGGCGGCGACAACCCTGCGTTCGAGACGCTGCCGTCGAACACTGCGGTGATCGACGGCGTTCTGCGTTCTCTACACCAGGTGTTCATCAGCGGCTGGGGCCAGAGTATTGGTTGGTGCATGCCTCGTCACCGCCGGCGCAGAGCTCACCTTCCTTCTTTTACACAGTGGAGTTCTTGGATCTTGAAAAACTGGCAGCAGCGTGCCACGAGCTGGGAAGGTATTCGTTCTTCTTTAGCATCCAAAACCTCAATATCGTCGGGGGAGTTGCAAGCCCCCCAAATGCTATGGCCATCTTGTGAGCGAGAGGCACGGATTCGGATGGCAAGGAAATAAGTACGGTGAACCGAGTCAGCGTGTGGACTGGTAGGGAGGTACGTAGCTAGAGAGGCGGGCAAGTCGAGGAAGGAAGTCAATGAGATCCGGCCAGGAAAATCACGTCTTAAATATCACCCTCTGCTTTATGTACCACCTCGATTCCCCTGAAAAAAGACTTCCCGCGTAAGTGGTCGACCCAGAAAATTGTTTTAGTTCTCCGCCAGCGCTTGTATTTGTTCCCGGTCTCCTTGTCCGTAGAATCAATGACTGTGACGGCCGTCGAACCACAACTGCACGTCCGGGTCGTTGCTCGGATGCGTTTTGTGGAGGTTGAGATATGCCATCCGCAGGACGTCGAACACCGTGACGTACGTTCCATCCGATTTCTCGAAGTAGAACCGTCTGCCAACTCTGGTATGCCAATGGTGATCGAGGTCAGCGGCGGGTTGCACACCGATTTGGTAATGAGGCGCTCGTGAAATCGTTCGTCAGCTTCGAAGGCGGGCCAGGGCCGAGAGAGGTCGAGGGGTAGAAGCTGCTTTGGTGTACAGTCGTGCTCGCGATGTGCATGTGGAGTGACCGATACGTCCGATCGGATTACGCGGTCTAAGCGCCGCAATAGCAGTGAACGGACCACGAGCATCATGTCGATGATTAGAACAACAAAGACAGGTGATGCGACGCCGAGGTACCAAAACGAGGATGCCCAAAGGAGGCCGTTGGTTACCTTGTTTCTTGTTTTGGGACCCTTGTCAAGGAGTCCGTGTTGACCACACTTCGAAGAAGGTCAGTCCGGACTCAGGCTCTTGTTGAACGGATGCGAAGTGCGTCGACTTTATAGGTGCCAGTTCAAGTGGGATAGCACCATCGCCGGTGGCCACTGGCAACGCGAGGACCACCATCTCGGCCCACAGTCTTGAGTGAAGAGTATCCGACTCAGAGTCAATAGTTTATCATTTAAGCCGCGTGAAGCCTCGCGGTGAAAGCCAATGGCAGCCTAAATGCTGTCCATCGCGTGTGCTATAATGCCAGTTGTTCTGACTCAGAGTGTGTGGCGAGATGATCCGTGACGGCCACAGCTGCATCACAGACAAACAGTTAGAAGCGGAGTGGCGCTCGAGGCTGCCATGTTCGATGAATAGCAACATCACGTACAGTCGTCGACTCCACCTCGCACTCGCGGACTGTATCCGCTCGCTGTCCCGCAAATATGCATGGGTCGTCGTAACGACAACGCAGGAGCCCCAACGTGCGCGCATTCCCACCACATCCACCTCGTGTAACCCTAACCCATCACCCTCCTCGTACTCCTGGCCCTCGAGCTCGCTCCACCTCGTTGGCCCCCTCTGGGGCAAATGCGCGAGCATTGATATTGTCACGGCGGACGAGCACCGTCCCACCTCGCTCGCTCGTCGGAAGAGGCGCGGGCCTCGTTCGCCCAAGCACAAAGCACGTAGCGAAGCGAGGAGAACCCCAGCTCGCTTACGCTCAAACAAATGCCTGCGCCGCCGAGTGAGGCTCATGCCGCGTTCGTCAGCGAGGCAAACGAGGCAAAAAGAGCCCCAGCTCGCAGAAGAAGCAGAAAATGAAAGCGAGGGAAACGAAGCAAAGTAAAACAGAGAAGAGCAACGAGGGGGAAAAGCCGCGCACAATACAACACCGCCGCATCCGGCGTCGTCCACGCGACCGCGCGGGCAAGGAGCGCCTGTGCCGTCGGGTCGCTGGCTCTTGGGTCTCTTGCGCCTCGTTCAACGACAGGTGTGGGGGTTTCGGATGGGGCGCCGGATTTATCGGAGCGCGATTTGGATAATTTGAATTTGGTTGAAGGTGGCCGACGAAGCACGAGACTGTGGGGGGGGCTCACCATTTATTCATTCGCAACCGACTTCACAACGCAACCCGCCAGGTGTGGCGGCTATCCAAGGGCGGCCGCGTGGGCTAGGGCATCTTGCTCTCTTCGCCCACAGAGGTGTACTTCGAGCTCGTCCGGGACTCCGCGCAGGCCGAAGAAGCTCGCACGCGAAGAAACAGAAATAGAGAACGAAAAAGAAAGAGCACGCACCCACTTATCATCCTACGCGCCGACACTCGCGCGCACCTCGTAGCGCGCGAACATGGGGATCTCCCGGATGAAGTGGAAGTGGGTCGCTATAGATATTCTTCATCAGAATTGTATTCCGGCAAACGAATAAAAGGCGAAGACGCAGAGCACGCGATGCCCACTCGGCGCACCTCAAAAAATTGGGAAAGGTCTATGCGTGCGCGGTCGAGGGCCTACCACGAGAAATAAATATATATGAGGATCTGAGGGGATAAATCACACATACCTTAGGTTAGTTGGAGTTGCTCAGGTGCGGGACGAAGTCGCAGTCGTCCGGGGCTGCGATAGCATCTCCATCAGCAGCTACTCTCAGACACTCGACGGAGCGAAGGAAAAAGACGCACAAGCCCAAGTCGGATACGTCCAAACCGCGCGGAGCGCGCGCAAATCCACCGGCATGCGCGATTCGCACCACGTGTCCAACGCCGCCGCCCGTTTTACCCGGCTAGAGAAGGTGTGCCGGAGGATCACGCCTGCGCGCGAGAGGAGCCATTCGGCGAGGCAAGATAGGACTCGGACTGTGAAGTGCGCCGAAGAGTCCGCTGCTCAGGGAAGTGAATGCGATAGAAGACGAGAGACGCACCATGGCACACAAACGGCCACGAGCCGGCATTGAGCAACAGGAGGAGCAGCGTGACGACCTTGCCCACTGTCGGCGCAAGTCGGAGGGCTTGCGTAACGCTTCGGAGGAGCACGGCGGCGGTGGGCGCACGCACAGCGTATATCGAAGGACAGGTCACGCTTGGCCAGCGACAACATGCTGCAACTGCTGAGGCGAACTTTTTGGGGGAGGACAAGAATTGCGGGAGACACGTGGGTCGATATGACTCAGCGATCCGGCTATCACCGTCCGGCTTGAGCGACAGAAATGCAAACCGCGCATCTTGGAAGACCTTTCTGTTTCTGTGTCCAGACGGAATCCAAATGCGACGCTACGAAGATAGGTAAAATGCAGCCGAGGTTTGCTGAAGTAGCGCCTCAACATAAATTCCTTTTTGGCTTTTGTAAACCGTTGACGGCTGCAGCCGCCGTGTTCACAGATGAGGCTGAGATGAGGAGCTGCCCCAGGCATCAAAGGCGGCACCAAAGGGGTAGAAAACTTCCGCGGATAAATTGGAACATGACGTCCCAAAAAACTTACACGCTGCGCGTCATTCAGACACGGGGAGTCGAACCCCAGACTGCCTCAGATAATCAGCGAACGAAGGAGCACACTCAACGAGGCGATGTTCCGTACACCATGTCCGATGCTATTACCTTCCATTCAGCTTACTATGCGAGCAGGATTTGAGCTAGCAGCAGCGCTAGCAAAATTATGAGCGGATGCATCTAACATGAACTTACCTAGAGCACTTCTCAGCCAGGGTGCATCGGAGCTGCGCCCGCGCGCGGCTCCGCAGCGAGACTGATTTAGCTGTTTGTGTTCATCAACATAGGCCGAGGTAGTACAAATCAATGTTGCTTTGCAACCAAGGACATTATCAATTAGGGTGTTGCTCTCAGAAAGTCCATCCGGAAGTATTGACAGGAGGCTGAGGAGATTTTTATCATATCCATCCGAGATCAGGAATGTTTTCGCCTCCTCCCAGCGTGATATTACAGTGGAGAAGCCTTTCATAATAGACTACAAAGGAAAATGTGAGAACACGAAGTCAACGACACCTCAACCACGCCCATAGAAACTAATACAACGGTAGCTACAGGAAGTAGTGCTCGTAAAACCAGAATAAAGTCAGCGCCAGCATGCATGCAAACTGGGCACGGATGAGAATCCTCCAGGTCCTGGAGGGTTCGGGCGTTCCTTCGTCAACTACGCAGGAAATCGTTTGAACGAGCGCTTGATTCGGTCCTAAGGGTACATTGGTCAGTGGAGTCGGACACATCCAAGAATGCGCACCAGCTTCCTCATCATCTGCAGTCGGAGTACGTTCGTTGGGGACTGCGACTGGGTCGAAGTGCTCCGTACAATCTTCGGTGTCTTGGCCTGTTCAAGGTGAGGATGGTGAGATTCGGATGGGGTTATCCGCTTACTATGGGCAAAGGTGCTTCCCAGCTCCGTAGGTATCTCGAAGAGTGAAAGACCGGTCTACCTGGCAATATCGTAGCTTTTTGCCTGGTGTATTTGGCGCATCCCGGAGTAGACGCGTTCATCCCAAGAGTACCCCGAGACCTTCATTGTCAATTCGAGGTTGGGAAATCCGAGTTGTTCAGCCACCTCCTTGCTCAAGGGCTCAGCTCCCGATGAGTCGAGGGACCAGTATACGGGGCATTCCGGACGGTGGAAACGTGACGGGTCGTCCGAATGCAGGTCAGCCAAAGGACAGAGAAACAGAAATCCCGGGGGGTTAGTGTGGCGAGTGTTAGTTAGGGAAAGTTCGTAGCGGATGCTGCACACGAATACTGTTGCGATGGATCTATCAGAAATGGCCTAATTCGCACGGTATCCTGTAAGCGCACCGTAATCCCCGTGGCTGGAAGTTATTCCAAGACGATCAAAAATGCAATTAACCAGAGCTGGCAGTTCTCTTGTTCGAGAACTTTGGAAGTGGATGGATCGGCGAAGCTCTACATCGCCAGTGGCTCCTCCCATCTGCGCTTCTCTCCCCGGGATATAATGGTCGGCAAAGTTCACACTTGCGATGATAGAGATGATCAGCAGCAGCCGTGAAAGAGGAGATGAGGCGCACCAAGTCCAACTACTGTCCTTGATCCACGATGGCCTCCCATTCACCACCCAACAAGTATCATGAACCTCCAAATCACGGACAAATGCGATCTCATTCCAGTGTTCCATGTTCACCCTAGGGGAATAGCAAATGAGTGCGCCCAGCTGCACCGATGCTGCATCCGTGGAAATTGTGGCCTCGCGATACTGTGATAAATGTTTGAAACAAATTTCATGGTAGTACTCCAGGGGAATTGCGTCTATAATCTTTGAGTTTTGGTGCGCTTCAAGAAGCGAGGGGACGGTGGAAGAGAATGAATCGGTGAGCAAACCGGCATGAGAAATGTGTTCCGGGGGATCATTGAGCGTTCGCGTGAGTTCAACGCAAACACGACCGGTTGAGGACCGTATCCATATCGTCCAGCCTCTTGGCCACTGGATGTCGGTACCATTGTAAGGTAGAAAGATGGACCGAAAATTCTTACAAGCAACTTACCTGGATGTCCCGTAAAACAGAGGCGACATATCGGGCGGCATCCTACCACCCATCGGCGTCTTCAATCGTGAAATCTGATTTGAGGTAGACATGTATTCTTACATTGAATGCCGCTTCCTGTTGAAATCAACGTCAATGAGTCGAAGCTGAGTTGCTGTCGACGTACAAGATGCGCCCAGAAATGTACCTCGGATAAATGCGAGCCGCGATACTTCTCCACCATGTGCTTTGCCAGATTCAATTCTAAATCCTCGTGTAAATCAGAATGCGGCCCAATTATCAGTACTGGCCCTGACCATCGTGAAAAATTGTAACATGTATGCCGGACGAACTCGCCGTGCCATGGAGTTGAACTATATTGGGATGGCTGCAAAGAACATCGATATCAACGGGAACAGGGGCGTGGGCACTCACCGAAGGCATGAATGCCGACAGAAGTCCTGTCGCCATGCCTATCGGAGGGGGATCCAAGTTTACCTCCAGCCAAGGAGCGGGGACAATGATGACCCACCTCCTCAGCGTTCTCGCCCTGATACAAGGCCACCGTCATGGGCGATTTGGAGCCACGAATCCGCGCAGCGTAAATACGTCTCACAGAGTCCCTGTAGTGTCTGCGATGTACCACACCAGAGCTGGATCGTATTTCATCGCAAAGATCAAGGTCTCCGAGGGGAATCCTTCGAAAATCTGGTGGTTTATCATTTTATGAAGTCAGAAATGAAGCTCTCTAGTTACCAGCAGGAACGATGGGTTCCGCCGGAGTAATGTTCGTGATGCTCTTGAATTTTCCGCCAGCAACGACAAAGTGCTGTGCATGGGCGAAAAAGGCGCCCGTGTATCTGCAGGGCGCTAAGATCACACGCAACAACGCCGAAGTGAGGGCACAAACTGATACAGAGGGCTATCTCCATCCACCATAAATTCAGAGTGGACTTCCGTGTTCTGTTGAGGCTCGTCCTCCATGGAGCGTGAGGGTAGGAATAAGAGATGTTATGCGCCCGGCATGACGCCTTGTCTTCTAAATTCTAGCTGTCAAGGTGACATCATGCACACTGCAGGGACGGCCGAATACCAACGAATACACTCGAAGGGAGCGAGTAAATGCTGATATCCAAATTCAGTTTGTCTATCACTAGCAAAATCTGCAGTAAATAGCAAATAGCGCAACGTTTGGAGTCCCCAGGTAGCCCTCCGCAACAATAGAGTTACAACATCTCTCGCTTTATATAATTAGCCGTGTCCATCTGAAGCCTTTCAAGCTCCGCTTTTGGCTGATTAAGCCGAGACCGTGGAACATCAGCTTTTAAACTTCGGAACTTTGCGCAGCACGTGACAGTCGCGTCGCGTCGCGTCGCCTGGACATCAATAGTGCATCGATTTGAGTAAACTTCCCCCCTGTGTGAAACAGGTGAACCACTTACAAAATCAAACTCTGCTGAGTTTACAAACAATTCACTCTGGCTTCAGATCTCGAAGGTTGCAGAGTCAATAATTACTGTACTGTGTCAATTCGACCATCACGCGGCACGCTCCCCCTCATGTCAAACTTTGGTAGCGTCTCCCGCGTCAGACCCCCGGTGGTCGAATGCTCGTTGTACAGGGTCAAAACCTGGTAAAAATTCCTGTAATCCCGGTGTGCGTAAAATCCAATATTTTCGCTCCGGTACGCATCACACCCCTGGTCGAATCGAACGAAAAAGTATAGTATGCCCTCACTTGCGGCACTGCCACTGCTGAGCGCGTTTCGAATAAGAACATTACCATTCACAAGTAGATGCAGACATTAGAAAAGCCGAATGCTCTTTGGATCTCGAAGAGGTAAACCTCAGGACTTCAGAAAGGGGAGGACGGACTGTCCGCTTGTTACAGGTATACATAAAACCATTGAAACGAAGAGGCTAAAAAGACCGAGTGTCCACCATAGACTTGATGGACGTTGTCGACCCGCGCTACACCGGTGTAGCGCGGGTCGACAACGTCCAAGCTCACAAGGCAGGGAGTTGCTCAGGAACAGGGAAGATGAGCGTCCCACTCAGCTTCGCCCCGATTGGAAGCAGTGGCTCGATGTCCGGATACCCAACCCCGTTCCCAATCCTCCCGCCTGGCAGCGCACCGGAGATAACCGACGCGGCAACAGTCGTTGTTTTAACTACCATTGCGCGTGAGAATGAAATAATACGATGAAGGGACAGGGGATTTACCGTTGAGCAGGAGTTGCTGCCACGAGGTTGTCCCAATCTCGACGGGGTTGGTCGGGCTCGCAGGGAGCGCGGGCTGGATGAGAGTGAGGTAGTCTCCGGTGAGCGCCGTGTTAACTTGGATGGGTATCGGGCCCACGGCGGGTGTGAGTTTGACTCTGAAGTGTGGGTTGGAGAGATTGTCCGGCGGCGAGACTGTTACTGTCGTTGAGCCGTCAGCGGCGTCCGCGAAGTTGAACACGGCGAAGTGCTCTGGTTTGACGTCAGCATCAATCACCACACATATGGCAGAGGCAGCATCGTACTAGGGATGTTCCAGTTTGCGCGCCCTGAAAATGACGTGGTTCAGCCAGTATTAGATGTTTCGAAAGACTGGAGCATACCGTTAAAAACGGATACATTCGTCGAGACGTATATTTGCGTGATGCGCAGGCCGGAGTCTGTCAGATTGTACGCCCACCTGCCGGGGATGTAAATCAACTCGTCGTCTGGAGCATGGACATCAGCTGAAGTGTGCCGAACTGGTAGACATAGCCTTACAGGGGCCTGCGAAAAGATGTTAAATCGTTCAACTATGATTGGGGCGCAACGTACCGACGGGTCCTGCAGTATATCGCACGAGCTGGGGAGTGTCAATGCGTATCCCATGGGCAATGAGATCGAACGTACCAGCATGAAGCCGATGTCAGGTAGGATGACGCCTGGTCTGAGGACGGGAGCCTCCAGAGGGTTCGCAAACCCCGGGGGCAGGAACGCAGTCGTGGGCGGAGGGGGTACGACGAAAACATATCCCTCGGAAACGGTCAAATCCCAAGGACTGCAGTATGTGCGTCAGCAGGAGCGCACGAAGAGAGCGTTAGGTACTTGCGCAGGAGCAATGGGTATTGTATCCGCTCGGCAGAGGCAGAAGGGTGAAACCAGGGCTAGCAAATGATACAGCAGCATTTTGTGGTCGAGGGATTGCGCGAGGAGCGAGGGCAGTCCGTGAAGCTGCCGCCTATTATACCTAGTTCCCGGTTATCCAAATGCCGGGCGGTCGTAGTAGAAGGATTACAGCTGACCTGTAAGCGCGAGGCCCACCGATGGTGTGGTTGCGAAGTTCTAACCTCCACGGTCCCTGAAAGTCGTCATCGGCGGCCGAAGCTGGTGCGAATTCTGGCTAGTTGACGGCCAAGAATGTGAGCAATTCTTCGAAACCTGCCCGGGAACTACATTGAATCGAGATAACAGCTGTGGACACTACCCTCTTCCATTACCTGCCTTCCAAGGTGCCTGGGCTGTTTTCGTCATAGGTCACTGGACCTACACCTTGGATGCGCGTGATGATGGGTGTCAGACCAAGTCGATCACCCCGTAGAAACGCGGCGCCCGATGGGATGATCTTCTCGAAGAGTTGGCGTGGCATCGTGTAATGGCTCGTGTTACGCGGTGGGATACTAATAGGGATGCAGGGAAGGTCAAAGGGACGGTTGCAGGGAAGTTTCCGCAAGTTTAGCACTTGGGATGATAGCGTCAGTCCAAGGTCAGTCAGAACTCTCACAAAGACGATCTGAGGAGGGGTGTTTTCCCGTACGTGCATAATAACTGCGGCAAGCCCGATCCTGCTGCCCTCAAAAGCTGTCGGCGTCCTTTTACTGTGCCGTCCTCTGGGTCCGTGTCTGCGGAGTGAACGGACCTGTGCCATCTCGGAAGTCGATGCGTGCTTGTTTTTCGATCTGTCGGTCATTAGTTAGAAAAAGGAAGATAGATTCGAACAACAACAACATACCATAGCTTGCGACGGACAATGGTAGGAGTGTACCCCAGAAACACGCCGGCCTTCATCAGGGCTGTTGCCGAATCGATCGCGGCCGCCGTTAAATTCCAGCTCTGGCGGGTCAGGCCGACTTCAGAAATTGTACAGTGAGTCGCGCTACCCTAGCGCGCTGGGGCATCGCGATAAGCGCACTCGGCTCAACTGCTGAAAATGCGAGTCGCTTGACATGTGGAAGTAGCGTGCCCTCGGCGGGTTGGTCCACTGTGTATCCGAGAGCGGTGCTGCTTTCCGGTTCTGAGGATCGTAGGTCCAAACTTGGTCCAAACGGGCAATGGTGAGGGCCTGGCAGTTCCTGAGGATGTAATAGTACTGCGCGGATGGTGGTGTTGTAGATTCAAAGCACAAGTTGGTGAGCTGGTGCCAGGGAAGACTGAGAAGAAAAGGAGTATTTTCTCGGGGAACTGGCAAAAAGTGAGGCAGCGGAGGCGTGGGCATCCACAAAGGCGGAGGAGGGGGAACAGCAGCCATTGCAAGCGATCCACAGGGTCTCCAACAGAGGGAAGGATCCCGGTGGTAATTCCACGAAGCTGTTCGGAAAGCAGAGGGATTCGAGAATTAACTCGCAATAACGCTGCGAAAAGCTGGCGAGTGTTTGGGTTATGCGAGGATCGTAGTCGTCTGCTTCAACGTGTAAAACGAAAGGGTGTCCGGCGCTGCGGGCAAGCCAATTTTGGAGGACGGCTAGTTACTGGGTTTCACTTCCTTTACTGAAACAGATTCTGACGTTGCTCCATAAATTGCCGGTCCCATACGCGACTGATCGCCAGCAGACACCGTCGATGATGAGCCGGCCGATGTTATCCTGGGGAACGGCTTCAGTTCAGACGCAGTTGCGACCTGCGGCTTGTGACTCAGGAAAATCGAAGCATATGTGGCACCCAAAACGGTTCCATATCTATGATCGCACAGTTACTGTTAGAGCGTCATCCTGTATCCAGGATATGACGCACGAGAATCCCCAATACTGAAGTTTATCAAGCCCGTGCGCCTGTAAAATACGCAGTATGTCGCGCGCCGTGTTGACAATGTTGATAAAACGAAGGCTCCCGTCGTCCCGTTCGCCTGCCAACTGTCCTGCGAGAACCGTCTCGGCTCATGCACGAGCCAGCGCGCCTGCAGGGGCATTCATGGACTTCACTTTGGAATCATCCGCGTTGGTGCCCCATATCTCGCGCTCGGATCGCGTTTTGTAGAACAAGACGCGGGGTGTGGATCGACTAGTGCCTTGATGGAGAGTAGATGGTCGATAGATCCTGAGCGCCCTACTCGCCTCGTGGCGATGGTGGCAATCTGTGAACCCGGGCTGACCACCATATCGACGCCAGAGCCGCGGGGCCCCCTGGATTGAAGAGGACGGGTCTACGGGACGGACGGGGACGATTGTAATTGCAGCAGAAGCATCGTGCGGATCAGAGTAATCCAGCGGTACCTGGAGGGAACCGTGAATATTGACAATAACTGGAGAGTACGACTTCTCGTACTTTCAGCCGCGCGCACTGCTTGTCGGAGTAGCAATCGGACCAAACGAGCTGTTTGGTGGGCATGATCTAGGCAGCGTTATACCAAGAAGATTTATCTAACAGGAGTATTGTTACGCACCGTTTCCCATGCGAATTTAAATTCTCTGCTCTCCACCGTCGAGCACACCCCCGGGTTCGTAGATAATGGGCTGGATGAGTCTGAAACTGCCAGGTGAGCGAAATGGACAAAAAGAAGCGGGAGTTGCCGAGTCGGCACTAGCCGAGCACTGCCACTGATGTCCTCTGATCATCTCGCTGGAGAAAAAGAATTGTCTTACAAAGGCTTTAGGGCCTTTGAGTGCACAGAATAGGGTGACATAAATGTGCACCGCTGATGGTTCGGCCTTCACTCGAGGGCAATCGAGAATCTCAGAATCCTGTGTATTCGTTCCAAGCCAGGAATTCAACCCGCCATCCAACGGTCTAATGTCGGTCGTGGGGGGACTCGGCGGGAGTCCCCAGAAGTCCCCACAGTGACAGGATGCGACCAGCGTGCGGCCCGGAAATATATTAGAGCGAGACGAGTTTATATTGCTAACGTTCTGCGACCATTCCGGGAGACACTGCGCAGCAAAGCAATTCCGAGTACATCCAACAATAATTCATTCCCCTATTGAACTGATACGCATTCAGATGACACAGCGACAATGTTGGACAGAATCAGGAAGGTGGCTGAGTCTGGGAGGTCATTATCGCTTTGACAAGGAGGGGATATTAGGCTCAATCGTCGATCACAATTTTCAGAAACCAAACGGATTGTGGTACAGGGTTCCAATTGCGGTAGGCTTCAGAACGTATCAAGCAAAGTTGAGATGGTCAAACGTATGGAAACTCACGGCATTCCCACAAGCTCGAGAATACGACGAGGGATTAATCTTTGAAGTTTAAGGGAAATCCCACCTAGTTGGTCTAGCGTCAAGTTGAATCCCATCCAGGTAGGTTGATAGCATACCGTCTCGAAGCGTTTGGCGAATTCTCGAGGAAGAAGACGACCGAATATAACAAATAAGGCGGGGAAACCTAAGGCTGGATAAGATTATGATTACATTTGATTATAATGTATCGTAATGGTAAGATTACAATTAAGTATGGCCCGCCCGTAATCTTACAGCCTAATATTACAATGGAATACATTACAATAAGTTACGATTACATTAAGTTATGGGGCTCGTAATTAATGGTAATCCTAGCATTATCAGGTCCCCTTCCCAGCTCTTTTTGGGACATCGGTTGGACAAGATTGTGCAAACACATCTCGAGACCAGTCTCGCCGCCATTGATCCAGCTGATGATACTTGTAATTTACGCCCTGCGATCAAGGCCGGTCTTGCAAAACTCCACAAGCACACGGAGAAGGCGCTAATCAGTGATTTCCCACTTATCGGTGCTGGTACGAATCTCTGTCATTCCAATTCGATCCTCTAACAAATCGTGGCAGTTCTTCACCCGGCAATACGTCTGAGTTATTTCAAGGATCTCGAGTCCGGCTGGGACTCCGACTTTGCGAGCCGTGCCGAGATTATTCTCGGAACACTTGTACGATGTTTACAGGGAGGACACGGCTGAGCCCGAGCCTACCCCCTCCACCACAGCTCCGAACCCGGTCAAGGTGTCACCATCCAAGGGCATTTTTCGTCGCACAGTTGGCCCGAAGCGTTCCTCGCTGCGCGAAAAAACTCAGACGGAGTTGCAAGTATATTTTAGTGGTATTTACCCAATGGGTGAGACCGACGATGATGTTCTGTCGTGGTGGAAGGTGAGCTCACTCCTTATGGTGTGATCTCTATGTTCTGACTCCTCCTCTCAGCTGTATGTGATTCATTTTCCGATCCTGTCCTGTATTGCGCGCGACATTCTCTGTATCCCTGGTGTGAGCATCGCGGTTGAACGACTATTCTCCAGCAGCAAGCACACCATGTCCGATGCACGGTCGTCTATGGCCGCTTCAACTGCATCCTCGACTGTCGTAACGAAGGAGTTGTTGAACACCGGCTTTGGAGAAGGGCTGGACTACTTGGAAGGGATTACCATTAATTAAATACGATTAAATACGATTATCCTACGATTACAATACATTACAATACACATACGATTAAGTATCGGCCAATCCTTAAAATTATCCTACGATTACGGTACATTACGGGTCCAGGTCGTATTTAATCGTATTCTTCCAGCCCTAGGGAAACCTCCTCGGCACGCCCCCCTGCACTTCGCGATGCGTTCCGCAGCAAAAGTTAACAATGGAAGATCCGATAGTGTCCCCATAGGCTGCTCTTTCAGCCTCTTCTCAACCTCCGCCAAGAAGATTGTAACCCATTGCTTGGGGATTCCGGAACCCTTCGAGGAAGAGCGAGTCGTGCACTGTTGCCACTCCCAATCGTTCCGCGACATAATATCATTGACAGCAATGATCGCCTCCGTCCCACAATGCTTGTGAAACATCAGGAGCGATTGGTAGATGTCCGCAGAAATCAAGCCGAGATATATGGTAGAATCATTGTCGACGAGGTCTGCACTTCGAAGCTTCAGACACTCCTTTGCAGCCTTCCTCGCCAACGCCTCCCAGCGGTAGTGACAAGCAAGGGCGAATACGGCGATGGGCTACTGTTCCACGTATTCCGCCAGATATTTCTTGCCTGTAGGCACGACGAACTGGATGTCGTACTTCAATAGCAGGAGATCCAGCGTCTGGCGAAGCTGCTCCAAAGTCTCGATGCGCGGCTCGGCTCCTGGGTACCAGAAGCTAAGCGCCCGGTCCAGGACTGCAGCGGCTTCGGCGACGTCGATGACGGGTATCTCGGGTGCATCGGCAGGCTGAGGGATGCAGAAGAGGTCCTTGAAGAAGGGCGACGCGCGCGTGAGGATGGCGCGGCAGAGGCGGAAGTCGATGCCATCCGACGAGCGCAGAATAACGTCGGCATCGGGATCGTCGAATGGAGGTTGCACAACGAAAGGAGGGGTAGAGGTTTCTTCCATTTGGGCTTATCAGTGGAAAGGGAGAGTGGGCGATGGTAGTGGGCGCTCGAAGAAGAACCACAGCCTCATGCATGATCCGGTGACCACGTTCTAAATTTACGGAACGGCTATGTAAGCAAGGGAATGAACGCGGTCCAAAACAGGTAATTCGCCGCCGTTGAATATTCATACTACGTCCTTATTGCATTGCAACCCAACACTTCGTGAAAGTCAAGACAAGCTAAGGGCAGCCGACTTCAACGCGTCCAATTCCTTCCAGCCAGGGAGACCATACATCCCAGGTAATCCCTCCCAGATCCCCTTTCGAATCTCGTCGTGCAGTCCGCGCAATACTTCACGGCAGGTGGCACACATGTCGGCTAATCGGTCCCAATCGTCCCCGTTCCAGATATCTAGTGGAATGGAGTGATATCGGTCGGAGTCATCTTTGACCATCTCCAAAGCGCTGAGTTTAGTTTCATTGCATAGCTTGGGCGTCTTGCAGCCATCGATGGTGGGGGGACAGTATAGGAATGCCACAGCACCCATTGTCGAATCTCGCTGCCGAATATACCCGTTGAAGAAAGAGAGCTGGTCTGCATCGCTCAGCTGCACAAGAGCCCCGCCGTTGTCCACCCCGCGGAAAAGATGGGAGGCGTGGAAATCGATAGATGCCATCTCATAAAACGCGGCAGGCAGGATCCACGGAGCGTCAATTTCGCGGCAGAGTTGTATCACGAGAAGTCTGGAGACGGGGTGGCGGGGCCATGACGGGAGGCTCCATGCCGGCACTTCGGAGCAGTCGTCTGCTGTGAGATCCCAGTCGGAGAGGGTCGTGGGGAATGCAGAAGATAGATGGACGAGTGCACGACGCCGAAGATGATTCACTTCGTACTTGGTACTGAGACGCAAAATACCAGCGATGGTTCCAAAGGTTGTCGGAGCTGGGTAGGCTTCGAAGAATCTGGGGAGCATAAAAGACATTGCCCGTGACGGTGCCTCTGCCACGTACGACGAGTCAAAGATAGCCCGGAAGAAGACCGCGACATCATCCGCAGCGTCTGGGAGCTCAACTACCGCGCACCCCTCCATTCTTTCCGCGTCCGGAGGCTGAGGAATGCGGAACATGTCGTCGAAAATGGGAGACTGTAGCGCGAGGATACCGCGCGACACGCGGAAGAGACTGTTGCCTGCTTTGACTATAATGCCACCGTCTTCAAACCATAAGTTTTGCACGCGCTGCGGCGCGGTTGCTTGGTGGTCTACCTCCATCCCAGCACCGATGGTGAAGGCTGGGAAGAAGAGCTTTTCAGACTCCGCCGCAACTCCGCCGCGGGTCAGGTCGGGCATTCAGGGCCGATGTGGCGATGCGTCAGATGTGGCTCTATTGACTCTGATCCGACTGCATGTCTTTCTCTCGCATCTCCTGTCCACATTCCAGCCTGAGTGTTAGCTCGAAGACTACTCTGTCCTTATATTCCTGGGATCTGTAACCTTACTGCCTAGAGTGCCATTCCTAACAGCACCGAGCAGCACTCCGAGTCTCAGGCTGTAGCGCCAGGCGCAAATGTTGTCGGACCAGCCGCAGTGAGAATCTCACTGAAGATCCTCAGTCGCTTCTGCGTTTGTTCATAAAACTTCCCGTCTCGCTTCCTTCTAGGTGGAGACCGTTTCCACCTCCGTGTCGTTTCCAAAGCATGCTAGATCTTTTCCGCAGCAAATGCGCTGCAAATACATGCTCCACATTCACACGGTCCACTTCAACAAGACCGTCCGCGCAGTCATAATTTGGCAGTGCAATGACGTGACCTACCAACCCACCGCCGCCCGAGGACTTTGAATGGTTCTGTGGTGCCAATACGACCGTTCTATTTTTCTCTTGTGCGGATGCTCGTCCCCTTCTTGGTTACACATGCTATATTCCCCGAGCTACGATAATCCTTCCAATAACAAACTATCCCGGCGACTGCGGAGAGAGCTCCCGTCCAAGCAGACACCTACGTGGACCTTGCTATCCATAGTCTCCGCAGCAATTCATTCACAATTTCGATCTCATCTGCCCGTGAGCAACGAACCTTCCTACCTCCGAGCCGCAGATGGAGTGTATCTTACGTCTCCTGGCACTAGGCCATAAACATAAAACCGCACTCTCTACCGCTTTCCATAATCACTTAATTCCTTTCGCTCATTTCTCTCTAACATGAAGGCCTTCAGGAATATTCTCTCTGCCGCTGGCGGTCTCGGTGCCCTTCATTTCTCGCATGCTGCCGTAATCTCGGTGAGGAATACAGATTCCTTGAGAGTCATGTTCATTAACATGCGGACGCTAGGTTTTTCCTCCGTCTAGTGCCACCGCTCCTGCATCCGCCGTAGGATCCGCATCTTTCGCGAGCGCCTCTGCGCCTGCAGTCGCCACCGGGTCCAGCGCCACATCCCCGGCGTCCGTTGTTGGGATGCCTTCCGGCGCCGCGGCCACAGCGCCCGTGGTTGCCGCCAATGTCACCACGTCCGCCTTGGCCAGTGTTATCAGCACAGGCGCTTCCACCACCACCGATTCCAGCTTTACAACACGTTTCGCCAGCGACACCAACGGACTTTACACCACCTGTCTCACCCTGACATTCGCTATGTCGAGCCCCCCGGCGGTAGGTCGTTATATTCTTACAGTTCCTCCCGTCAATTGAACAATTCTCCAGGGAGTACCTTCGGCCGCCCCTTCGGCCGCCTCAGGAACTTTCACGGTTTGTCCATGCCCGCAAGGAGTCCCGCCCAATTCTCACTGACGTTCCGCCAGATCGGCAGCGGCAGTAGCGCATCTCCTAGCCTGGTAAGATCATCGGATTCTCCGCTAGAAGATATCTCACGTCGAGCCCAGGACCTTCCCTCCTTCTCCCACAGGATCACGACGCTCCCTGCGACGTCTGCGCATCCGGAAGCCAGACCCTCGGACTCCTGCGGTAGCCCTGGGGGCGCATCCATCGTTCGTCCGTCTCATTCTCCGTGTGTACCGTATATCTTATGTTTCGTAGCCTGGAGGGGGCAACACTGTCTTCACCACCTGTCTCACTCTTGACCCAAACCCAACCGGCAGTACCGCCACCGCGCCGCCCATCGTCACTGCGTCAGTGGCCACCTCAGCGATCGGCAGCGTCTTCTCCACGGGGGTAGGTGCGACGGCAACCGGTAGTGCACTCAGCGCGGTAGTCTCCTCGGCACCGTCCGTTGCCAGCGCGGGCATTTTTCCTTCCGCCTCGGAAGTCGGCGGATCCAGCGCTCTTCCTTCTGTAATTGCGGCGAGCGGGTCCATCGGCTTTGCCTCAGCCGTCCCGTCGGCATCAGCCTTTGGTATTGCCTCCGCGAGTGGTGTACCCTCGGCCGGGATTTAACAGCTACTAGTGGATTACAAGGCACATTTAAATAAACACTTCGATGGACAATTCATCTACTTCGTGAATTTGTTTCTACATTCACCGTGGAAAGATGTCATGAAACGAACTGAACAGAATATTGGCCGCGGCAGCCTTCGTCGAGTGGATTAGACTCCCACATCCGCAAGGAAATCCGTAGTCTTAAGTCCTTCTCGCAGCCTGCTTGTCGTTGGTCCCGCCTGGTAGAAACGCGCTCACGTGATGAGTCACGTCGCGACGCGACCAATGTTCAGATCTTCGGTTGAACGTCGGATACATCATAGCTTGTTGAGCGCCTGCATAAATAGATCATATACATTAGTGGCCGACAGGCATTTCTTACAGCATAGAAGCTTCTTTGATACCACTAGTATTGTTTAGCCAACTTTTGGCCGTCATGTTGGTCCTTGTTTCCCGCGAAAAGATGGACAAAAATGAGCCTTGACATCGAGATTCCTACCCAAAATTTCCACAAGCTCGAGAAAATCGGTTGAGAAAATGGGTTAGTCAATTTCCTAATGCTGTGCCGTTGCTGAGTGGTCTGTTTGAAGGTAGTTGGCTGAGTTTGGCAAAATCTTGCGTCCTCCTCTCGCATCCACCGACGCCACGTATCTGCACAGTGCACGAACGCGCACGAACGCCGGCATACATGACACTTCCTCGTCGGTATCTTTCCTGTGATGCATAGTCTCAGATTGGCGGAAGTCTGTCGACGACGGTCGTTCGGTTGGTCTCCTCCGAGTCGCCCACAGTCCGCGGATTCAACCAGAATCCAGCCGCGCAGTGAAGCACACCTTCCAAAATATTCTCTGAAATTTGGGGGTTCTCTCCCCCGCCGTGTCCGGCGCCTCTTTAATCGTCTAGCATTGCATTTCGAGAGGTTCCTCCGCATGCCCTCCGCCGCAGCTCGCCGGCATCCTTCCTGTTGAGTGGATCTCATTCCCACAGAGATGTGAGTTTGATCAGTTTATCCTCATTCTTAGACACGGCGCTACTCGATGAAGGGTTTCGGCGCTTGCCTGTGTGAAAAGGCGAGTTTATTTCTGTTCTGAATCAGCCCCAGTATAAATGCGCTGATTCCGACCCGGTACAATACGACATTCTGTAGGGCTGGCAAACCTACGGCCTGTCAGTCATATATCAGTTGCCAAATGCTACTCAAAGCCAACTCCACGGTCGTTCCATTATGGAAGAGGGCTACCGTCTTTGAAATGTCCCGGGCGCCTGCCAACATTGCTCCCATCGATTTCGTCATCCTGCTTGATTAGCTTTAATCACCCAGGGACTTATCTTGCCGCCCAAGCCTTCCTGACTTTCGCCCCTCATGTCTCTATCCCTCGAGCTCGATTCTGCGTCCGCCGCACTCATCTCTCAGCTCACTCTTGATGACATCGAAGACATCCGCGGCTCAACGAAAGGCAAAGCACGAGAGGACAGTCCGCCATCCGACACGGAGTGGGCGCTCCGCGCTCATGCGGAGGAGGTCCAAAACACGTTGCGCTTCATCCAGGATCTCGAGCTCGCTCGCAGCATCGATACCGCGCTCGAATTGGATCAGCCAGTTCTCTCTGTGCTATCCGTTGTTGAGGATGGACTGCGCGACGATCATCGATACGCCGAAGTTCTCCAGAACGGTCAAGCACTTCCCGCCCAGTCAGAGGTGCAGCGCTTATTGGAGGATCCAAATTTCACGCTTGTGAGGTCAGTACTTCGTGCGCGTCGATGGTTTAGATCGAGTTCATTCAATAAACATACCTTATAGTGAAGACGAAGATGAAGTTGCACCTGGCGTAGCCGACACCGAAACTGCCGCAAATATTGCCGATCCATCTGAGCGGGGACCAGTTCGGTGCGTTAAATGTTGCTCGTGGCAGGCGCCGTTCTAATTGTACATCCAGAGCGCATTGCATCATCTGTCGAGACGATCTGCGCGCTTCAACGTCGTTCCGGGCTCCCTGCGAGCATTTCTACTGCCGCCAGTGCCTGTCGAATCTCGCGATCTCGTGCATCGGCGACGAGTCGCTGTTCCCTTTGCAGTGCTGCCGGCAGCCTCTTCCGATGGACGGCACACACGGCGTTTTTGCGCGGCTCGAAGTGCGTTTGCGATTTTCCTTGCGTGCCAAGGCCGCCGAGTTTGGGACCTTGGCCAAGGACCGTCTCTACTGTTCGTCGCCGACCTGCTCTGCCTTCTTGGGCTCAACCGTCGATCACACGGGAGACGTACGCTGCCGCTGCGGAACTGTAGTGTGCGTGCGCTGCAAACAGGCTACGCACCCTGCTCGCGACTGCGAGGACAACGCGGCACTGGAGCAGGTCAAGGCCCTCGCCCAAGAGAAGCACTGGCAGACGTGCCCTGGGTGCGGCCAGATCATCGATCTGCAGCAGGGTTGCTTCCACATGACATGTTGATGCCGCACGGAATTCTGCTACCTCTGCGCAGCGCGGTGGAAGTCCTGCCCATGCCCGCAGTGGGAAGAGGCGCGTCTTCTAAATACCGCCGAACAGCGCGTTGAGAACGAGATGGGCGCTCGCGCGCGCGCTGCAGCGCCAGAGATTTTCCAACACCGTGTACAGGAGCGCGTGGTGCGACTCCGCTATGACCATGATTGCGCTAATGGGCATCGATGGCGCCGCAGGGACGGGCGCGCGCGATGTGAAGAATGTCGATACATGCTCCCGGAATATTTGCTGGTACGTTAGCCATCGACGGATTACCCAGATGCCTGACGATATTTGAAGCTTTGCAGATCGTGCGGAATCGCCGTGTGTGTCCGCTGCGCACGCAATCGCCTTTAATCCATGAAATTCCCAAATGAAGTTTTGAAATTGCGATGACGGTGTCTGGTTTGACCGATCCACACGTCGATTGGAATGAACGAAGTCGTATATACTTGTATCGAGTGCCATCTGAAATGAGTTCGCCAGCATTGAACGTTCAACAGGCAGAGCGCTTAAGCTAGGGTATACCATAAAACTACAAGGGGATTTACAAAGATTGTCATTTACTCCGAATATCCCGGAGGCACATCATCGCCGTCTAGGGACGAACCAGCGGTGGTCTCAGAGGTTATGGTATGGCGCCTGGCCTTCTCCAGCGCAAGCTTCCTCGGTATTGGCACCGCCCGGGAGTGGGTAACATCACCTGAAGGATATGGCGTTGATTCCGGATCGGGGTTGGCAGTTCTGTGTGCGGCATCTGAGTCACTGGACAGCGAGTTCTGTGAGCCGGCGAAGATCGTCGAGAAAGGCCTCGGAACCAGGACATTTCCCATCCGTGCTAAATAAATCAATGAGCCATGAGCTTCAGCATGTCTCGATGGAGTCGATCTTACGAGCTCCTGTTTCTTGAGTCTGGCCACGGCGTCTGCGCTTATACAGAAAAATTGCTAGCGCGACTAGTGCAATTATAACAGCACCGCTGAGGATCCCTCCTACTATTGCGCCAACCGGGACAGCATTCTTGGACAGTATCCCTGAGGGCGAGGAAACCGACGAGGGAGATGACGTCCCCGTGTCAGGAGTAACCAGGAAATAGTCTGTCCATATTGTAGCCGTGCTTTCAGAGGTGACGACGAGTGAGTGGTTTCCGGGTGCCAGAGTACCCGACGTGAATATCAGATTATTCTGGGGTGCAGGGGGATTACTGGGTGCAGTGAAAGGCATGGGGGATCCTCCGTCAAGGACGATCGAGGCAATGAGCAATCCATCATCCGACGAAGTTAGGCCGCCGTAATAAGATATGGATGTCCCTGACGGCCCATTGAGAACGGTCGAGGAGCATTAAAATATTAATATTAATAAAACGCACCCTCAAACTCAAGAGAAAAAGAATCTCCCGGTGCTGAGCTCTCCTGCGAAGTGTGCTGAAAGTCGGCATCTGATCCAAACGGTCTCCATGGCGGGGTATATAGGATACGCGGATCACGATCGTCGAAGAAGTATGAGCCAACATCGGTGGACGTCGTATTGTATTGAATGTAGTCGAGGAAAATAACCCCGCCAGTCTGCACTGCAGTCTGCTGGGTGATAACGAGAGTGTGTGACCCATTGGTGATCGTGGGGGATGTCCACAGTGGTGCGTGATGAATAGCGGAAGGTAAACCAGTGGGGGAGATATACGACCCGCTGATGGAGCCATCAACTGCGAAAGACAAGCTGGTCTCAGGGCTGTTTGCTCCCACTGTGCCGTAGACAATTATGGACGTCCCTGTAGGCCGAGTTCACTTGTGACTGTGAAATGTGGTGGGTGCGCCACGCACCGACGAACGTGAAGGATGCGGTAGAACCCTGCAACGGAGACCATTTCGTAGTCCCATTAAACTCGACAGCAGAACCGGCATCATTCCATGTGCCAGCATATTGAATGTCGGCGTCTCTATCGTCGACAATTGCGACATTCATGGCCATTATGCCGCCCGCGGCGAGGGGGTGAAAGCAAGGAAGGGTGGGAAGGAGGGACACCTGTCCAGCCCTGGCTCGACGTGTGTGCGGCGAAATTGCTGATGATCATGGTCCGCCTAGAAACTCAGTGTCAGTTTAAAAGTATTCCGAACTTGATGAACAAACGCGTTGTGACTCGTCCTGGCTCACCCGTGCGAAGTTTCCATCTGTCAAACGGCAGTTGGGCCAGAAGTATGGCTAGTCAGATGATGAGGTTAACCGTCATCCTTTGGTCCGATTTACCACCGGTCTCCACCGTCAGAACCGTAAAGATCCGCACACAGATTGCGGGATTCACAGTCGTGGGCAGCTGCAAATGACGTGGAACAGAAACATTTTAGCCGCCGCCGGTGGGGGAACACATAATGGAAATATGGGCCGAGAGAAGTATCATTGCCAGTGGCTGTCGTGGATAGGAATGACAGTGGCATCATCGAGACGAACAGTGCTGCGGGTGATGCGTTTTTGGTCACTCTCCAACACTGATGTCATTTCTAGGAGAGGGTTAAAAGCGGTGAAATGAGCGCTTGCGACGGCGAAACGAGGTCTTCAGGTATGCTGGTTCCGCTCAGGAGACGAAAACACCGCCACTCGATATTCCAATTGAGGACGTGAGCAGTTGCTGACATGCAATTTGGATCGGGCCGGGACGAGAGAATCTCGGAGATGAGCCCCGTGACAGAGGTACCAGTTCAATGCGATGGCGGCATATTTACAGGCGGGGCTTTCACAGGTGAATCGTGAGCAGCGGGGCTTGTTGTCCAGGCTTTGGCTGATGGATGCGGACGCGCGGGATCACGTGCCCACTGTTCGCGAGGGATTCACCTCAACTTCAAGACTGAACTCAGTCACAGTGCGAAGCTCAAGGTAGCTTCTTCTTGACAGACACTTCAGCAAATATGACGCTCGTCCTATGTGTGTTGAAGATGGACGAGGGAAAATGCAATTAAAGGCGTCGAGAACAAGCTCATCTTTCGTGAGATTGGGCGCAGAATGGAAATGGCCACGCACCGGGGGAACGGTCCCGAATTACGGAGGCCCATGGTAACTGGAAATTCTCTCAATTTCAATCTCAAACATAGCCATATTTTGAAGGACTGGAGAACATGGCGAGCGTGATGCGGATAGGGTGTTTGCGTGGTGGAATGAGATTGCCATGCGCAGCGGAGGACGGATGGAACTGACTTTGGGCTTCTCCCGCTGCAGATGCAGCAGGAACGAGTGACCATGTTCGCTCCCCCTCCAATTCGTTACGCTGTTGCTGTGCTCATTTCCCTCGCACAAACCCAGGGTCTACCCCGCTGCGGCAGTTGAACTCCATGGGGAATGACAGTGACACGCTACTCAGCGCGTTCATCCGGGGAATCCACCTCAATCAAATAATCCAGCTCCTCTTCATTTGCATCCTCGATAAACCCATCCAGATCCTCGCCATCCGCCTCCGGAGCAAAGTCGCCTACATCTCCGTCGTCATCGTCGTCGATAATAAACCCATTCATCTCATCGCACCCCTGCGGCGTCGTCCACACCTCCCACCAGTTCGCCCATCGGTCCACAACTCGGTGAGCCACGGGAACGCGCGTGCGAGAAATTCAGAGACATGGACGATGTCCTGTGCGTGCAAAGTAGAATTGAAGAGGAATAACTTCTTCACCGTGTACGAGGGCGCGACGTGCATGCTAGATGACGACCGCGCCGTCGTGACTACGCCCTTGCCGATTTCGTGCAGCCGCGGGCAGCGCTGTGAGGATTCCCAAGGAGTACAGATGCGTGGCGGGCTCTAATCCCTTGTTGTACGCAAAAAGCGTTTGGAGCTCCGGTCAACTGACGGCCATCCTCTCGATCTCGGCATCGTGCAGCGCGATGGCGGAATGGATCCGAAGAGTCTCGAGGTGCGGGCACGCGTAGAGCGCCTTCAGCACCGGGCCGGGAGCGATGCAGGGCTGGAGGATGGGCCGGAGAAGTCGACACTTGCGGAGGCTCGTGCGCTACTCGAGCGTGCGGATGGGATAGGAGGCAGTGAAGAGGAGGAGCAGGGACGCGTCGACGAGGTTGACATCTGGTAGGCCGAACGAGATGGCATGCAGCGCGGCGGAATCGACGTGCGCGAAGAGGATGCGGAGGCCCGCGCATCCGTAGCCCCGGATGCTGAACTTCTCGACAACGGGGAAGCTCCGCTGGCCGGTGCGTCGGCGGGCGGCGACGATCCTTTGAAAGTCTAAGATGCTCTCCTCAGCTTCCTCATCCAGCTCGAAGAAGAAGAGGTGCGGGAGGCCCGCGAGGTACGCCAGCAGCTCGGGCCCCAGACCGTCCATGATCCTAGGGGGCGGGAACTCCCCCCCCGTCCTGGAGAGCCCAAGATATCGGACGTCCGGGATCCAAGCCCCGAATGGCACATCCACGAGCGCAGCGAGGCTTTGCGCATCAAACGTCTCCAGGGCCCACTCCTTGGTGTAGCCCGAAAAGACGAAGTGGTCCCAGTCGAGATTCGTGCCAATCGTGAGGGAAAATCTGTCCGTAGGCACACCGCACGAGATGAGATGAAATGCGCCAACGGTGTTGTCGTCCAAAGACGGCTTCCAGTCGAATGCGCGCAGCCGCGGGAAGACAGGGTGCCAGGGCGACGAACAACTTGCCCCCCGCCGTCCTCCCCCCGCCTAGCTCCGAGAAATCCGCGATCCGCACCCGCCGTGCGTATTTGTCGAAGGCGGCGAAGTCCGACTCGACGAGCGGCCGCGTCAGCACGTACTTGGAATCCACCAATCCACATGCATCTGCGGGGAGGAGACGCAGGATAAGAGTCGGGCTAAGGAGGGTCCCCACAAGGCGTCAAGCGCGAGACTGGACGGCGCCTTGGCGGTTCGGGCGAGCCGGGCCAGCGCACGAAACTCGGCGCTGGTCGTATGAGGCGCGAGATACGCCAAGAGGATCTCATACAGCTCGCATATATGAATGAACTCGTCCACCGCGGTCTAACCTTTGGTCAGTCGCAGTTCTGCAGGCGGGGAAACGGTGCGGAGCTTACCATGCTGGATTTGGGACGGAGGACGAGGAAGAGGGGGACTGTATGCAGCGTAGGAGGTCCATGTTGTTTTCCAATCCTTTTAAACGTCTTGCGTCAGCGGTGCACATACCTTGGCGCAAGACAGCCCCGAAAACAAGCGGAAGACCCGAGACAAATACTGGTGCAGCGATACAGAGAGAGTAGTTTAATGCTTGACATCAGATCCGCACATCCTTCGAAGCATGGCCGTTCGACGCCGTTCAAGTCAAGGTCCAAGTAGCCCACTACGAGTGGCATCGCGCCGTCTACTCAGAGAAGCAACAGGGAAGGTTCTCAACCGTACGACACGCGAGAGTAGATTCGTTGGTGGAAGGTTGGACTGCAGGGTACCGAGTAAGACATTTTTACTTGACTGAAGTTGAATTTAAGGCTGGAAGTTGTGGACAAGTCTTGCAGTTCCTCTGCCGGCTGTTTCCGGCCACGCGGAAGCGGTTGCTGTTGGTTGCCAGGCACGAGTTGATAAGGGATCATTGATTGGTAGCGGCTTTAAAAAATAACAGCGGAGCTTTTTCCCTTTCCTCTTCCCACCATGGCCCAGAATTGACAAAAATCTGCAAGAATGTGCGAGCAAACCGGATCCATCTCGAGACCGCCCAGCTGTCGATCTTGACCTCTACTCTTCGAGTCATCTCAGTCTTCCAACGACCTAAACCTTGACAATCTCCACAATCTGCGACTCCACAGCTTCGCTTCAAAAGTTCAAATTCAAAATGCTTTGCCTCGTGGGTTGCTGAATTTGCTCTCGGTTCACTATGCGAGATCCTTACATGGACTAGTCTGCATCCGCGGCCACTCGAGATTCCGCAAAATGAATTCACGGGAGTTCACGGGCCCATCGCTTCCCATCAACTCCGACACACCTAAATGATGTGTCCGAATCAGGCAATAGCAGCCTGCACAGCTCCCACACAGCACAGGATCCCCGCTGTAATTTTGCCCCCGTCCGCCAATGTCTACCACTTTCCAGCGCGCGGTACGGCATCCTGTGCCTCTATCACCCGGTTTTGTATCTGACCCCGAGTCATCCGCGCCACACTCGTACGCTTTGGGGAAAAGCTGGTTCTCGTGAGGATGCTCCACGCGGTGCACGGTAGTTAAGTCCGTCTGGGGTCATATAACAAATGCGATGCGGCGGCCTGCGAGTTAGCCCGATCGTTTTTCTTATATTTGTTTTCCCCCGGCTGGGCGCGCCCAAGGCTGCTTGTTCCCCCCCTCCATGTCGTCGTTCTCGGTCCAGAGTACGCTCCCCCCGACGCTCGGGAACACGCTCGGCGCGGTTTTCCTGGGCGTCGTGATTTCCTGCATGTACGCGCACACCCCCACCCGCGACTGGATTGTCATACTGACGTAGCTGCATGCAGCCTGTTCGGGGTCAGCACCTTGCAGGTGTATTATTACTACCACTACTACCCGCACGATGGACGGCTGCATAAATACTCCGTGCGTCTTGACATATTTGCTCCCCGCTTGGCATCTCACGCAGGCTACGCCACAGGTCGCTCTCCTCTGGTGCGTCTCCGCGTCCGCGCTTGTGCGTTTATCTAACCTGAGCGCGTGTATCTGCAGGGCCTTGGACGCGACGCACCTCTCGCTCACGATCTACTCGACCTATCACTACGGCGTGCTCGGCTTCGGGAACCTCGCGGGGCTGCAAGAGGTCATCTGGGCGATCAAGCTCCACACAGCAATTAATGTTGTGATTGTGCTTCTCGTGCAGAGCCTCTACGCATACCGCGTCTGGTTGCTCGGCGGATACCATCACGGCGTGCTCGGGTACCTCGTCGCGGCGGCCGTCCTCGGCGGCTTCTGCATCGGCGCGGTGCTCGCGTACGAGACGTACACAATCAGCGTGTGGAGTGAGGCGGCGCACATCGGGTGGGCGTTGCAGGCGTCCTTCGCCGCGTCCACCTCGATCGACATCGTCATCTCCGTCGCCATGTGCTACTACCTGCGCAAGAGCAAGGGCAAGGAGTGGGGGCTCAACTCACGCATCTCGACGCTCATGGTGCGTCTCTCCCCCTCGTTTTCTTTCTCCCGTCGGCCGCTGACGCGCGGCACAGCAATACACACTCTCGTGTGGCGTCTTCACGAGCGCGTGCTCGCTTGCGTGCCTCTTCACCTTTATCCTCATGCCGACGAACCTCGTCTTCCTCGCGCTCACCTACCTTCTCACGCGCCTCTACGTCAACTCCTTCACCGCGATGCTCAACGCGCGGCAGCGCGCGGCACCGCGCCCCGCGTCCAGCACCTTCGCGCTCTCCAATTCTAACTCGAACTACATCTCCAGCGTCGCCTTTACGTACGCGTCGCCGCCACACTCCGTGCCGGATCCCGAGAGCGGCGGCAAGTTCGACTGGGTCAACCTGCCGGGCGCCCCGCAGCGGAGCCTCTCGGACGCGTCCACCGTGCGCACGCACCCCGGCAAGCCCGAGCACGCGTACGCGCGCCACTGGTGAGCCACGCCTCTCTGCCTCTGGCGCGCTCCGCGTCATCAGCGAAGGAAGTGGTGCGGGGTGCGCTTGGGTGCCTAGCATACTCTCTCCGTCCACGGGTCATTCGGATGAGAATCGAATCGTGGCTGGGGCAGCGCGCGCGCGTGATGAGCGGACTACATGAATTCTGGAGTCTGGATGGGATGGCCAATGAATGGAATAGGCGTCGAATGGTCATGGAAAGTTATCCCAATCTGTAGCACTATCAGTAGTAGTTCAAGCCCTCGCTGGTATTCCGAGGTCGATCGTCTCTCATTTAGTCATTATAACATTTTAGTCTCTGATATATATCCATTATCCCCAACACGCCCTAGAGTCACCGGCCTGCCCCACGTCGTACCGTACGACTAGACTCGTTACCAGTCTGCCTACGAACAGCAAAAAAATGAGGCGTACGGCAAAGTGCTCGCCACATTTTTTTGCTGTTCGTAGGCAGACTGGTTACGAGTCTACCGTACGACGGTAATTTCGGCGACAGCGGCCGGAACAGGAGCCCGTTGCAGACAGTTACGGC
This sequence comes from Mycena latifolia, assembly GCA_029289555.1. Lineage (NCBI taxonomy): Eukaryota > Fungi > Basidiomycota > Agaricomycetes > Agaricales > Mycenaceae > Mycena > Mycena latifolia. The sequence goes on along the minus strand of JARJLE010000173.1, from coordinate 79,707 downwards.
TATTGCATTTCGCACCCCAGATCTCCCACAAGATGATATTTTCCTCGCAGCCTCCACGTCCGTTCTCCCCCTCGGGTTAAGCGAGTTGTACTTGAGTTTAAATATGGAAACTCTTATGGAATAATGACCACGTGATCGAGCGCGTCGCAATCCATCAGCCAAAGCCTGGGCAACAAAAGGCCGCTTCCAGAATATCCTGGTTTATGATGTTCGAAGGGCGAGCCACCAGGCCGCGAGGCAGTAGCTTCGGACTCAGTACTCTGAAAACTGGCTCCCTTAAATATCATGATTAATATTCTTACAGCTGCCCGGGAGCATGCGGTTCTGGTGAAAAGTCCGCGACGCAGAACCCAATTGATGACGTGAGCAGTTGCCATGCGTCTGTGTCAGAATTTGGATTGCACCCGGAGGAGAGAAGCGAGGAGAGATGGCCATTCAATGTCGGCATCAACGGCGACGGCGAGGCTTTCACGGGCAAATCGTGGGCACCTCTGCCGGATTTAGGCGGCGTTGTTGAGGACGCGGATGGAGAGGATCTGGCAGTGGATGGGTTTTTGGAGGAAGCGGATGGACAGGAGGTGGGTGGTTTCATTGATGCGGAGAATGATGAGGAGAACCTAGATGATTTCATTGAGGATTCTCCGGATGAACACGCCGAGTAGTGGGTATTGTAACTCTCTTATTCCCCCAAGGAGTTCAACTACTAATATGCCCCATGCGTCCGGGGATAGCAGTCAATTGGTGCCTAGGCAATGAGCTCAACAGAAGAATAATGGATTGAACGAACATAGCGCCTCGTTCCCGCTGCAAGCGGACAAGCCAAAAGCGAGGATTCAGCCGGCTTTGTTAGGGATGTGGGTGGGTTCATTGAGGAAGCGGATGAAAGGGAATCTGGATGGGATTTTCGAGGAAGCAGATCAGGAGGGTCTCAATGGGTTTGTGAAGGAGGATCATCTAGATAAATACGCCGAGGATTAGTCGGTACCTTGTCCGTCGTATTCCCCACGCAGTCTACCTGCCGCAGCGGGGTAATAATAATATGCCATAAGTCCAGGGCTAAGGATCTTTTGGTGCGAGGGAAATCGGCGCAGGGGAAGCATAAGGAGTTCCAGAGCTCGTTCTTGCTGAGCAAGCTAAAAGGCAATTCCATTCGTCCTCCAGTTACGCAAACACCCTCGCCACATAATCTTCCCCCTTTCTTCAATCAGTCATAAATCTGGTTATGCTATTCACTGAGATTTAGACTGTTTCCGTTGAAATGGGAATGTTGTCCGATATTTGGCTGACGAGTGTTGGCGCGTTCCGTCACGTGCCTCTCAACAACACAGCCGCCAAGAGCCGCATTCCGTTTAGTGATGTTCTGGTTTGGTTTGGTTTGCAAACCGTGGTTTTGGTTTGGTTTCATCTGGTTTTGGTTCAAGAATCTTCAAACCAAAACCAAAACCATGGGGGAGGGTTTGGTTTGGTTTGGTTTTGGTTTAAACCCTGGTTTCGACGCCCTCGATCCTTCTGGTTGAAATAAAGTATAGCGAACAATGAATAAATCATGATTCAAAACTGCATATCGTAGTCAGGGTCGTAATTTTCTGGTTCAGTGAGGATACTGTCCCAGCTATTCTCATGGCCTTCTGACTGCTTCTAGCTACCGCTATCATCAAGATCATCCGTGCCATCATCATCGACAAGAGCAGATTTGCGGAAAAGTAAATCCCGCTTTATCATACACTTCAGTATTTGCAGTGCTTCGAAAATGTCGGGATTGAGCCGATTACACCGTTTGCTGATGGTGATACCGGCCGAGGAAAAAGCCCACTCGCTCGATACGGAAGAGGACATGATAGCAAGATAATCTCTTGCCAGCGATGCCCAGACAGGATATCGGTGTGCGTTTTGCTATCGTAATACCCATCAGCAACGGATTAATTATAATCGCTAAGATGTAAATGTTTTACGCACTCCCCACCATTTATCGTCTAGGACAACTGAGCGTCGCATTTTGCTGGTTGCAGGTTTTTTTAATGGGGACTGAAACCGCTGTAGGTGAGCCGTGAAGCTGGAGATAATACTGCTTAAACTGTTCCTAGTTATTATTTGCAGATGACAAGATAGACAGAGTTGACGCACTGTTTCCTCCATCTGTGTTTCAGCCTCGCATCGGAGATCGTCTGGCCAGTGCATCTGGAAGTATGAGAGTTTCTTGCCGAATTTGCTGAACATCAGCACTTACCGCTGAAAAGGAATATGTAGGAACTCGAAACCAGGGTTTAAACCCTGGTTTTTGGATTCACCGGGTTCAAACCAAAACCAAAACCAGCTTCAAACCTTGGTTTGGTTTGGTTTCGGAAAACCATGGTTTTGGTTTGCTGGTTTTTTGGTTTGAAACCAAACCAAGCACATCACTAATTCCGTTTCTTGTTCTTTCCACAACCACCGCCTTCAATGTCTTCCAGGGACGACTCCGATACAGACTCGATGGATGACAATCCGATCCCACCGAACCCCAACCACGCTAACCTCGATGAAATACAATCGCAGGGCGCTCCAGAGACGACGCCCAAATGCACGATCCACATCACATCACATCTCACGGACACAGATTCGGTCCCTTGCGCATCCCTGCGCCCCAAACGCCCGTCGATCCCCCGCCCGTCATCCTGCAATACGACGTGCGCGCGCTCCCGAACCCGCCGAAGAACGTGCGCGCGGGGCAGACGGGCCTGCACAAGGCGCTGCGGGAGTGGGTCCTCTCTACACCGGAGGCGGCGGCGAAGCGTGACGAGGTGTGCACCGCGATAAGCGCCGCGCTCGGAGACGTGTCTGCGCGCCGCGCATATCCGGTGGATGTGCACGTCGTGATTTATTGCGAGATGGGGAGGCATCGGAGTGTCGCGCTCGTGGAGGAGCTCGGGCGCCAACCGTTCTTCGTGGACGGCAACGAAGGTCCGGAGAGATGCCAGCTTATTGTGCGGCATCGGGATGTGGGGCGCGGGAAGCAGGATGAGCGCAGGAGACGGCAACGCGCGGACCCAAGTTCGGAATCGTGATACTTCCCGCGAGGTGAGTGAAGAGGAAAATGCTTATGCGAAGTCTGCTTTTTAACTTGATTTACATCCTAAGGTTCACTCTACACTTTCACAACTGATTCTGATTCAAAACCCGCAGGCCACCAAGTGGATTAGGTTAGACCAATGATTGTGTATGCAGTACCCGCTGAAATCAACGGCCTGTTGGACCGTTAACTCGCAGGAAGGAGACGTCTTGGCCACTGGGGTCTCGTCGTCAACCTCGTGCCTCTCCGGCTGGGGGACAGCGACATCCCACGGACCTCGAAAAATCTCACTTTCTCTTGCGCATGTAAGAAGCATACAGGCATCTATGTACCACAGAACGTGTCTCCGAGTTCTATCGTGAAACCTCGATAAGCAAGAGCGTGGTCCCCGGGGCTGCTACATTCGATTTTTCTGGTGCGAGATTGGGGTTACCGGCGATTATTCGGGCGCGGTTGTGCGAGGCGGGCTGGGTCCCCGCGACTCGACGGGTATAACCAACTGGATTTGTGTTGAAGAATTTCAGCTCGATGACGACAGATGCGCAGATGCCGAGTTAACTGCCACCCTCTTATCCGATCGAATCCCCGTTCTCCTGCGGCTTCAAGGCGGGGTTAGAATGCCGGCAACGAACGAAAATCGCGCTGTCAAATCGGGATCGGCCCATATCGCCTACGGACGCTCGCGATGTTATATATATATGCCATGGGAGATGATCGTCGTGAATTTAGCTCCGTATGGAGGATTCAGACTATGTGGGTTCGGAGGTGAGAAAGTGCGAAGACGTATCGGGTTCAAGGAGGCAATCCCAAATGAATGGAAGTAGACGGGTTGTATGCGGTGAATAAATATATATATGGTAGATTAAGGTTAGGGACAGCTACCGTAGGCGGCGGGCGTAAGATCTGAGGGAATGAATAAGCACAGAGGAACTCTGCGATAAAGGTAGCGTTGCCGGAATCAGCGCCGACGGATACCTCAGACCCGAAAGCGAAAATCAAGGATGTAAGCAATCGCCGGGTTAGAAATGCCTGGCGGCATGCGCCGCTTCAACTGATGATGCATTTCCTTGGAAAAATGGTGCTCGACTGGAAATCCATGTCGGTCATGTCCATACGGGCGAATTATACGTCGCAGATAAATTTGATAAGATAATGACACCTAACAAAAGCAGTAAAATAGAGCACGCTCACCCTTCATCAGAGCTCTCGTCGTGGTCATCGTCCTCCGAGTCGCCCTCGCTCCCACTCTCACTCTCCTCGTCCTCATCCCCATCTGAATCTGATTCTTCCCCATTCCAAAAGCGCGCCTCGGCATTACGCACCGCGCGGAACACGGGGAACAGCCGCGCGACCTCGCCCCACGGGTCGCCCTCCGCGCGCCTAGGCCCAAACGCGGGCCCCGCGAAGATGCCCGAGAGGAAGGCCGCAACGCGCGCGGGCTCGCCGACGGGCGACCCGCCCGTATGCAGGTGCGCGAGCGCATGCGCGGGGTGCGTGCGGTCCGGGCGCACGACGCGCGGGACGGGGCCGGTCGCGTCGAGGGCGAGCTCGAGCACGCGGAGGTCCGGGCAGTGCGCGGCGAGGAAGAGGAGCGCGTGGAGCGTCGTGTGCGGGCGCCCCGGCGCGCGGCGCACCGTGAGGCGCTCGACGCGCGGCCAGGCGGTAGCCATTTCGTGCAGCGCCTCGTCGTCGAGGTCGACGCCCAGTGGAGGGTGGAGGCGTACGGTCGCGAGGCGCCGGAGGCGCAGCAGGGGCCGCAGTGCGCGCGGGCTGAGGATGAAGTTGTGCACGTCGGTAGCGGGGATGGGCACGGGCGGATTGGATGGCTGGGAGAGCGAGAGCGAGAGGAGATTCGGGCGGCATGGGAGACGTGCAAGGATGCGGAACGAGGCCTCCCACGTTGCTGCTGGGGCACACTGCTCCGTATTGACGTGCAACGCGCGCAGTCGCGGGGAGGATACGTGCGCGATGAGCGCAAAGGCCGATTGGATGGTGTCGGACACGATGTCCAGGTGCCGTAAGACGGGAAACGGCTGCGCTGGCATTAATACATCAAGGGATTCCGCACTCAGCGGGGGGATGTAGCCGTGCAGTTGGAGGTCCGTCAGCTGCGGAAGGGCGGCGATGTGGACGAGGCCCGTCTCATCGAGCGTGGCGACTGTCAATTTTTGTAGGACTTGCCAGGTGCACAGCGTGCTCGAAACCACGCGGACGCTGGTGGGAGAATCCGGCACACCGAGGTGAACGTCTGTCAGGTGCGGGTGGGATATTCGGAGGAGGGAGAGCATGGATAAATCCGGGGCGCAATCTTGGAGGACGAGGGTTATGTTCACGAGCGATGGGGCGAGCAGTGGGCGGCAGAAGTGGAAGAATCCGTCGTCCTCTAAAGTCCATGACAGGACGCGGAGGTTCGGGAACAGAAATGAGTCTGGAGTGCAGAACTCGAGCGCGCGGAAGAAATCTGCGTCAAGCTCTGCAGTCTCGACCGCGAGCTCTTTCACACGGTGGTTGTATATCTGCACACCGTGCCAGTCGTCTGGCGTAATGGGATGGCGGATGCGCTATCAAAATAAAACTCGGGGCTCAGAGGACGGTCAACAGCAGTAAAGAACACTCACCAAGATCCGCCGCTTGTCCAACACAATTTCCTGCCATATATGCGCCGGGAGACACTTTAGAATCGGCACAAGACTCGTTTGCGAGTGCCAGAGCACATCGAGAGCGGGGTCGCGCAGGTCGTGGCACGTACGCGCGAGCGACGCAAGCGTCCGCCTGTTCGCCCGGCCTAATATCGCGTTGAGGACCTCCGAGATTTCGAGGCACCGGTGCATGGTGGGGCCAGAACGAGACAGTCGCGTCGCTGGCTTGTTTTTATGCATATGCCCTCCCGATCAACTGGCGTTGTCGTAAACCCGCTTCTCTACAAACCCACCAAGAACCCCTGACAGCGCTGATCATTCCCCAGATGGTAGCTGCCAGTTGGAGCGTGGGCCAATGAAGGCACATGCAAATCTTCCATTATGGGCGGGCGTCGCAGCGATCTCTGCAATGCGGCCTTCTAAGTGATCTGGCAGAGTGATTGTCGGTCGTACCGCGGACCGGCAGGGGCGGCTGCTCGACAAGGAATTAAGTGTAGCTGCGGCCGTAGAGGATGGGCCCACCTCGTTGTTCACAACGAGATTTGCCAGGGTTAAAGCGAGCGGCCGCACACCATCTTCTTAGTTCAGACACGGGCGATTTCAGGTATCCTGAGGAATCGATCGTTGCTGGAACTACAGAAAAGGGTGTTTTCATGAGCGAGCTCCACGGGAGTCCTCTAAGAAGACATACTAAGTTGCCGTTCCGTGCAGTGAGCAGAGGACAGGAACGGAAGATGACGCCCCTGGGGCAGATGTTCCGATCATCACCGCCCGGGCGTAACCTAATTTGAGACCCGGATCCTGCAAGTGAATCAGCAATAATTATACATCTGACTTCGAGCAAAACACTGATAGACAAGTGATTCTGTACTATGGCGGGACGATTGAATGGAATGACGCTGAGAATCAAAACTTACGCTGACAGGAAGTATGGAGAGTAGGAGGATAGAGTCCGCTCAGAGAAACTCCTCCGGAGTTTTTCCACGAGGAAGCTAGAGGGACACCGATACCTGAACAGGGAACGTCTACGTACGGTAGGCGATTGCTATCGCACATCATGATTTGCGCACAAAAAAAGCCCTAGGATCGGCGTGCCAAGCCAAAAGACTTTGCCGATGGCCAATACGCTACACCGAGGAAGTGCGTACCTCGCATATGGTATAACCACCACTTCAGCTCAGGTGCCGCCTAGTAGACGGACCAAACGCGCATTCCGCTACAGAACCAGCCTGAGAGAGGGGGTGCTCGACGCGCCGAGAGGATGCTTTACGCCACAGGAAGTTATCCGCTGGAGTGTCACTGTCAGAAGGCAGAGAGCTCATGATCAGAAGCGCCACGTTAGACGATGATTCGTGAGTTTACTTGAGTTCTAAATGACGGCGGCCGCAGGGTGGTTCGCAGAATACGGATTCCGGTGTGGCGACCTGAGGCAGGCAAGTGGATCCTCGAGGAAAAGAAGTGTCATTCAGTGTGGGAGCCTGGGGGCGAGGTACAGGTCCAGACTGCGTCGGTGAAAAACAAGATGATCAACAAGCCGTAGCCAATCATGCACAATTACGACCATCTGCGGCCCATCAATCACCGTGACCATGCGTGACCTCCCTTTCCTCCTCATTCGCCCCGCGGAAAGTATTCTCGAGTCGACCTGCAGCAGCTGCGGCAATCAAGTGCAGCGGATTCGAGAGATCCAAGCCGGAATCGCCGCTATGGATATCTCCTGGGTGGCGATGAAGCGCGACGAGAACCATCACAATGGTGGCGATTGCGATGAATGTGCCTGGAAGGAGAATCCATTGCGTTGTGGACGCACACGTCCAACCGAGCGTCTCGGTGCGAAAGGTCCCGTGCGTGGGAATCGACATGTTGTTCGGGAAACCGTCGACGAACGCCCCCTTCTTCACAGACAGACACGCGCGGAGAGTCTATTTAAAAGGCGGGAGTTAAACTCCTGCAAATGGCATAGACAAGGCGGAACTTCACAGATGCGCTGTACTCGGTGACACCCCTCAAATATTGTTCCTTGCCTCACTGTAAGTTCCAAGTCAAGGTGAGTGGCAGAATTGATATGCTTACAATCATTCTCAACACTTTTTCGTCGTGCCAGTTTAGCTTGGAGTTCAGTGATGCCCATTGAGTTCCTACGGCATTCGTGTCCAGGGCTTGACTGGCGGAGAGCACATTCCACAGAGTGTAAATGGCAGACACGGGGGCGGGTCCGTTTACATCCTGCGGGACACTGTGGGTTGGTGGCGCGGCATTTATAGTCGCTCCGTAATCGACTGAACCGTTCGTGACTTGGGGCACCATCGTACAGACGCTGGTGGGAAGCGAATCGTATGCTCCATTCCCGACGATGATCAATGCTGTGAAATGTCGACCAGTGCGGGTAGAGTGTTGATGCTGAACGTACTATAATTGCTATCCCCCGGCGTGCATGCCAACAGCGTGAGGTAGCTCAGCTCCGGTGACAGAGTCATGTACGTGTCATTCACTGGCCCAAAATCGGCAGGGTTCAAACGTGGGACTGACCAACGTACCGTAGCTGCGCTTAACGGGGCAGTTGGTTAGGAGTCGCAAGAATGTAACCTGACGATGTGTCATAGATTCAACAGTGTCCGTGGTGCGTATCAAATCCGGGATTGTTTCATTTGTCAAATTCTGGAATTTGCAAGAGAATTCTGCTGTGAATCCTGCTTGGAATCGACTTTCAAACGCCACAATGAACAAAGGTGGATGGATTGCCTTGTTTTACCATCGAATAATCGGTGGATAGTCCGACAAGTTTCGATGCGGACGCCATGCTTGCGCTCGGTGGGATGATATTCATATCGGTCCCAGAAAACCAGGCACTAGCGTCCACAGGTTCTAGTGCAGCAGGTAAAATTCCACCTGCATAAAATTAGCTGCGCTTCATGACATTGGATTCGACTTACCGGTGGAAGCATTGAATGTTTGGTCCATGAACGTAAATATTGAGGGATATCCGAAATAAGCCTTTGCTGAAGCATAGCCGCTCTCTGCCTGAGCTGCATATAAGGACGAGAAAGGTACTGAACACTTTGTTAAACATATTGAAGCAGCTCTGGATTTAAGTCTTACGGTTGACGTCTCCGAACAAACATCGATCGATAATGTTGGTGTTATATCGTACAGAATCTGACTCGACAGGTCGATTTCAAAGCCAGACAAAGGTGTCGATACCACAACGGTCACTGGCGTGAGCAGAGTTGTCCACCTGCAAGGAGTTTTAAAGTGGAGTCACAACAGGAAGATCGCGCGAACGCACCCTGATGTCTGAATACCAGTCATGACAAAGAAAAGGATGGAGACAGCGGGCCATTTCCAATCGCGCCGGTGGAACACAATCGACCGCGTGGATATGCTGACGCTCGCACCCAGTGTTCCAAGGGACATCGGTCGGTAGAGATAGATTACAACGGACCGCCGAATGGCATACGAGAAGAGACTACCAGGGTATCAGGATATGCGACTGCCAACAAATAATGGACTAACAATGAGGAGGATCCCGCGAGCATGGTGGAGATCACAGTGGCGAGGAGGGTGACCGAGTGGCTGTTGTTCTTGACCCAAAGCGCAGCTTTGAAATTGAGGGGGATTTGGCCGCGGATCTTAACGACAACGAAGAATCCCCATCCGAGTACTTGTAAGACGAGTTGGCCGAGAATCGCGGCGGTACGCCATGCCATTATTTTGGACCCCCAGAGCGGAGGCATGCACCTACAACCCCGTGAGCTTTGGAGCAGCCTTGACAACAGCCCTAAAGCAGAGACGACATACCTCAGTCGTGGTTTACGCGGGGCGCCTTCTGAAGGGTGTTCCTCGTAAGCCTCTGATGATTTGCTAAATTTGAGGAAAGGTACAGAAATCCCCAGCTTCTTGTAGAGCATGATTGAGGGAGAGAGGGATAGGTGACACGTCGATTTTTCTCCAGCGCCCACAATACCAACACCGCTCATCGCCCGTCTTTTGGCGTTGCTGATCCGTCCAAGCTCCCCGGGCACTCCGTTCCATGGATGTTCGGCCTAGGGGGTACAGTATGTCGAGAGAAAGCAATGTGAGAGGTTCAAGGGAAGATTGAGGAATCAAAGCATAACCAGGGCAGCATTTGTCGCTACGTGCTTTGCGATCGCTAACCTCATTCAGATAGCTCGATTCCTAGATAGAATACAAATTGATGGGTGGACGGGGAAACTGAATTCTCATCGATCACGGGGTACACTGGGGCTTGAATCGTGGGCTGCGGGCTACCCCGTTATCCTTTTTACAAGTCTCCTGCAACTCGATAGCTGCCGAAAGGTTCGATGACCGTCCCGGCTGTATTCGAGTCTTAAGATGCGAGGTCGCGACGATCGAGAAGCTGCCAGTGTCTAGCTTTTGTCTGAGACCTAGATCGACAAGGGCAGTCAGCCCCACAGAGGAATACAGATAGGGCGGCTGGTCCGGGATATTTCGGCATCTGTCACAGCACCGTCGCTGCAACTGGAGGCTTGATGCCCTCGTCTACGCGGCGTCTTCCCTTCTTGGGCAACGGACCACGATTTTCCAGCAACGTGGTTGTCAGCAGGTTGCGGATGCCAAGGGATATATATACCTGGGTGTAAATGAACCTAGGATTGCACATGGGATGAGGGAATACTGAGATCTCGAGAAACTGTGTCGCTGCGCTTCGCAATACGTCTCGCCATCGAATAGAAGATTCAGGCCAGACTCGATGAAGGATCGAAACTGCAGGAAGGAGGAATCGGGCGCCGGGTGATGCAGCGCGGATCCAAGCATTGAGTCCAAGATGTGCCACGAGGAACGAGATCGGCTCTTTTTGCGGAGGCAGTTAGACTATTCAGCCGCTAGCGCCAAACAGTGGGCGGTAGGTATACGAGAAATGAGGGCTAGATGGAGTAGCGCCAGCACATATCCGTGGCTTTGAGGGCAGATTAATCTTGGTTGCTCGAGACATTGTTGAGTACAGCCATAGCCGGACTCGGGGACCGGCAACAGATGAAGGTCGTAATGGCGCGAGATATCACCAGTCCACCTGGATAAACGGATCCACAGTACTGAAAGCCTAAAGCGAGTGGATCATCCCAAGCTTCGTGAGACCGGCCAGCATGCCAGGCACCGCTGCACTGCGGCTGCAGATCCAAAGCTGTTTGGTGTCTTTTGCTCGCACAATCGAGACGACGTGGCGATCCGAAGTCTAAGTTTTCCGCAACGAATGGGGAGGAGGTCTAAGGGAGTCGACAGCGAGAGATCGAAGCATATACCCGCGGCTGCGCAGCCACGCCAGCGGGAATCTGGCAGGCATAAGTAGTTGGTTTCAGCTGAGGGTTTCAGCTTCAAGCGCTGACAGATCCTTGATGACCCAGGAACGTATCCGTAACGAGATCCCGCGCATGAGTTTACTGTCGACGCGCCCGACGGAATGAGATGAGAAAGAGGCCGACAGAGCCAACGGGCAGGGCGCGGAGATCACCGAGCGCAGATTCAATTGAGTTTTTTTAAAGAAGATTTTAATTTCCACTGCGCGCTGACAAAACAAGTTCCATTCTCCTGAACTCGTCCACTTTGATTCCCCAGTCATCTAGCAGAAAATTACGGTACTTCCATACTACGGCGATTCCATTCTGATTGGCGACCCCTGTGGTTGAGTCTAGCTGAGTTCATTGTTGTGCTAGGTTGTGCTCTACTTCGCTCGTTATTGTTCCTCCGACCTTCGATCAGACGTCGCCATTCGCTTCCCATAGGCATCATTTCTTGAATTCGTATTTCACGCCCACTCCGGCTCCACCAGGTTCTTATCCTTGCCTCGAGGCAGGATTCATCTCTCCGTGCCGCGGAGCAGTTCGCTCACAGACTCAAGTCCCCAGCCGTCGTTGTGTCCATACGCATCACACGCCAGCAACCTTTCGGGTACCGAGGTCGCTGTTAAATTTTTCTTAAGAACACTAGGCTCTTCCAATGGAGTCAAATTTGAATCCCCTCGCCGGCTCTGTGGTTTTCCGTGGTCTAGTCCATGGTAAGAAATTAACTTCTGCGGCGTTTCGAGAATCACAAGCCACCAACATGTCGACATCGCATCAATGGCGCAGATGGCTAAGTCGACAAGTTACAACGCGCTAATTAGACTTGATGGGGATTTGAATCCACAGTGACTCGTGGATGTTGTGGTTGGCATGATACCTCCAGTCGCCCTCTGGTCTAGCGTGTTACAGATCGACGTTCCCGATAGTTGCAGGGTGCGCCACACAGAAACCCGACCGAGAGAGTAAAATAAAATCGATTCAGCACAGGCCGCGCACATGCCTGGGGCCGTGCGGTGCAGCGTAACTGTTGAGTGACGCATCACACGACCAGCTGTGTATTGGGATCCGGGACCTACGCGGACCCATAGAGTTGGACTGCGAGGTGCGGTGTTCATCTGACCAAGGAGACACTTCGTCCAGAACAAGCACTAAGGCTGTGTAGGTGCGGCTGTGTCTCGAATGGGTACAAGGAGGTGCCGTGTCCTCGTGCGGATGGCGTTTTGAAGCAGCCAAAAAAAACTTGTTGAATGTGACACCGCGGCCTCGCCCATATTGAGAACAAGGAATGTTAACGTTGCGACTTCTGTGGCGTGCACGACGACTGATGCACAAAATAAGGACAAAATTACATTCGATCAGTAGCCGTGTACGATAGAGCTTATTAGTCTTGTCCTAAGCGGGGAGCCGGAGAATACAAGGAGATGAGTCTAAATCTGACGCCGCCCCCGTCGGTGGCGGTGAGAATTGTTCCTCGGTTGAGGGTTGAAGGTGGGGAAATTCACGCGAGTTCCCGCTGCCGGAATGTAAAATGAAGTTCTTGAAGAGGACAAAGCTGTTATCTCTTTTGCTGGTTTAGGAATCGGTCTCCCCGGGTTTACTTGCCACTGGGCTCAATTCGGGATATTGGGCGCCGAACATGTACAGCGGGGTAATCTCCGGCTGCTGTTCATTGTGCTCCACATCTTCGCAGATCGTGGTGACTCGAGTTGAGACGGCACTGGCAGGCATATTCATGTGATTATGGCTGAGGCTATTCTCGTCCCCGGTGAGAACGCCGAGGCGGCGACTCTGAGCTAATTATAATTGTGTGTCGGAGGGGCAGGCGCCGGCACTGCCTTACTTGTCACTGGCTAGGAGAGGCGGAGTAGCGAGGGAAAGTTGACCTTACCTCTGCTTCTTTGGAGCGGGGCCGTGCGCAGTTACCCAATTTTTAGTTGCTTCCCGCTAAGTGAAGCTTGTCACGTGCTCATACACGCGGAGGTTCTGGACATCAACAGGACCAAACTTTGGTTGAAATTTATGAGATTTGGTCCGCCAGGGGTGTACAGTTTATGAGGATATACCTCCAAGCCCGCCGGTCCTCCCTAGGATTTTCGTTTCGGTCGGCATTCTGGTCATACTTGAACGAAATATAACTAGGTGTAATAGAATATAGGGCAGCTTGTGTCATAGATTCATAGCATTGTGCAATCCCTGTGCATTATGTGTAGACTGGTGCGATCGTCTATATTTTCGCCTGTTTGTGCCGAAGTTGTGGGCGCCGGCGCTGCGTTGCATCGCGAACGTCGGTTGGTCATGGACTTCATGAGGTAAGTGTGTGGATTTACACTGGGTGAAATTTGCCTTCGCTCAACCAGTCTTAATGAAAGAGGAAGGCGTGAGGATCAGAAGGCATTGTCGGCGAGTTCTTGCTTAGACGGAGGCTTCAAGCTACAGTAACTGCCGCATATTGACAAATTTAATTTATAGTTCGTTGGCCCATGGGTTTGATTCGTTTTCCACCATCCGCATACGCTAGGGATGGTTTGATAATGAGTCTGCTGCTTGATGCACGGCTCCCCGTGACGCCTGGCCCGCGACGCGTGCTTTCCAAGTACAGTACGTCGGAGCTCTATGTGGGCCCCTCCCCATTCGCAGTTTCCGATTAGATCCAACTCGTGATAATTCCGAACCATTTGCAGCGCGCTTTAGACTTGCTTCCGAACTGCAGGAATGCGGATTATATTTTCGCGAGGCTCGGAGATTCTCGACGAATGCCTTGATTGCGAACTTGGAGCGCCGCCCGGAGTATCGTTTGTCTAAGCTCGGTCCAGCGATATTTGGTACTTGGCATTTTTATAGCGCTGGCTTAAATCCGAACACCGAAATCGCCATCTTCCCTGTCTCGACTTGCGTTCATCCCTCCCAGCATCACGGCGCGTGAGATCACCATCGGAGATACATCTAGTGACGCGTTCCATTACCCCGGTCTACCAACATCCTCCTTCTAACTCTGATTCAGCCAATCTTCTAAATGTGATAAAGGCGATCCAGGACTATTCCAGATGACAGACACTGATAGAATACGACAAGCCCACGCGTGTGCATGTGAATGCCTATTTTTGTTTCCGGGTATGGGTTAACTATATTTATAGCGGGTGTTGGCTGTGCTCGAGCGAGGCAGAGTCAAAGTCGGAGGGCAGAGGTGTGAGTCGGACCGGAAGAGGAGAGGCCGGCACTGCGTTGCAAAGTTGTCAACTACAAGCGCAACTCTGTATGCTATAATTATAGTTAGTCCATTCACACATTTGCGAATGTTGAAGAAACTGCGGTGAGAGTCTGTGGCTCTTTTTACCATTCAGCTTGGGTTCGTTCCTTCTCCTGGTGTTAGGCTCCGCCTACCCACGATTCCCCTCAGTCGTCGACAATCCTAAGCACCGGAAGTACGCCGCTCTAATCCCGATTCAGCCAATCTTTTGATTGTCATTAGGACGATCTTCCACCTCTCGTTAAGACACTTTTCTACCTCTGATAGAAGATGATAAGCCCATGCGTGTGCATGTGAGTTCGTACGTTATTTCAGGCTGCCGGGTATGCCCTAAGTACATCGTGGGCTATGCCGGAGTCGGGGTTGGCACAGGGGCGAGGCGGAGTCGGGATCGGCGCGTCAGAGCATTGGCCACGCGATCGGAGGGGGAGGGGCCGGCCACTGCGTTCGACTCAATTGCAGTTGAGCCGGGAGCTAGTCGTTTAGATAGGCACGGCATGGGGAACATGCGCATTAATACCGTCGTTCGACGACATCGCGGCACCGGCGTGGAAATAAGAAGTTCAAAACGGCGGGTAGAGCTTGGCCTCGTCGACCAATCGCGGGGTATTGGGGTCCAGGTTATCGTCGAGGCTCGAGGCAATATTGATGATATTTACTCCGCGGATGCGAGCGCGGTATCATATATCGTGTATGAGAGAGAAAAAACAGATAGAAATAGGGAGCGCTGGTGCATATATATATAATGACGTCTGACTCTCGATCAACGCTCAACGCGCCGTCGAGATCTTCGAGCAGCGAGTAGTCGATATCTCCGCAGTCCGAAAGATGTACAGATGCCGCAGAGGCACAGCTTATCGTGTTCCTCAGCTTATTCGAGAACGAGGAACAAGGAAGGAGAGCACTGTTCGTTTATCCCTGTGATCACTGCTCGTAAGATGGCTGGCGCTCATCATGAGAGATACGGTGCGGGAGACAGGGAGGACGAGTGGCGATCTCGGTGTTCGGATTTATGCCAGCGCTAAGTTATAAACGGCCCGAGCCAAGGATCGCGTGACAGCCTGGACAGGTGATACGCTAGGTGACATCTAGATTCGCACTCAATTGCAGCAGTTACAGAATCGAAACTTCCGACGCGGAGGCTCACGACAGTAAATTTGTATTCCGGGGTCAAAGCGACTTTTAGCGCACGCTGCAACTATTAATTGATCAGGACGGCGAACCCACGTAGAACTCCGATGCACTGTACTTGGAGAGCACGCATTACAGGGAGCACACTCGATCGGATGGCCAAATGAACCACCGCTACCCCATGGTTCAAACTCGCTCTGTATGCCAATGAGGCATAGATGAAATCCTTGGCAGACGGGCAGAAGTGCTATCCGAGGAACGCTCATTCGGCGACGACGTCTCTTGCCCGTCGGCCAAGTGAAGAACGGGACCTGGACGGCAAAACTGGAAATGCGCATCAGAGAAATTAAAGCTGAGGTACAAGCTTGGGGTTATTCCCTGTGAACCGTCCCAGGTATCGAATTGGAAAGTATTGAAGTTGGAGTTGAGATGTTTGCGGAGGCACGAGATTACTGTATATATGCGGCAAACCCCGAGGACGTGTTGTTTTTCTGTGTCTTGGGCTGCTGGCGGCCACCCTTGCTCTCGAGCTTGTGTGTATACCTTAAGCCACGCTTCAATACTTGGACGTAAGCGTTAGCCATGTACAGGCCTGCCCCCATCTGAGAGCTTAGTCATCTGCCCCACGTCTATCCGCGAACGCCATCCCCACGTCTAGGTGTCTCCACCGCCAGCCTGCGAAGGAATGCCGCGATAGGGTGGTATAAATTTTCATGAGGATGCAGTCCCAGCCTGTAGGGCCGCCATACCATGTTCGTTTCGGGCGGCATTCTGGTCATGGTCGCCGTAATTAATGTAACTGGGTACAATAAATACAGGTATCATTCGGTCCGCGAGCCACGCCACATGTCCCAGTGGCCTGTCATTGAGTGCGGTTCTTAGTGCTAGAACTCAGTCGTGAGGACGGGCGTTCCTGCAGTAGATTTTTCGGCGCACCGCATGATATCACGTTCGTCTGGGCTCCACTCCGTGAAAATAAGTCTCTCCTCGGCGTCCAGTCGATTGTAAACCGCCGTCGACAGCTGTCCGTCGTCCTCATCAATCTCCCTTATCTCAAATACGAACATGTACTGGCTTTGGTCAGTGGGCGTCTGATCGAGGCGCGAAAGGACGAAAGCTATAAGGAGGTTGTGATTGAATCGCAAGCGTGTCGAGCAGGCGAAAAATCCCAGTCGGGGCACAAGGCACGGCGTATCAGGTGTACGAGTGAGTGCGCGAAGGAGGCTGTCGGTAATCAGCACGCGGTTAATGCCCAAGCCCTCGACGCGCATGTGGTCGGATATCATGAGGTCCACCAGTGAGGGGAGGGCGGCCAGGCATTGAAGGAGTGTAGTTTCCGAAATGACAACATCGTGGAGGTCGAGCGTCCGTAGGCGTACGGCGAATGCCGAGCGCTCGCATAGAGCTAGAAATGACGCGCTGGGGAATGGCAGCGGATACTGCGTGTAGCGCCGAGCATGGAGTTCGAGGTCCTTCAGCTGGGATAGAGTCATACGATCGAAAAAATCGCCCAGGATACGACGACAATGACCCTGGTCGAGCTCCCCCGCGACCTCGACTGTGAGATAGGAGATAGGAGAGGGTGCCGGCGAGAGAGAGACCTCTTGCTGCACCTCGCTGTCCAAGTCGAGTTCAAGTTTGAAGGACGTTCCGGATAACAGGCCTGCAATCAATCTTACGGCGCGCGCCATATCTGCTGCCGACTTCACTCCCGCGCAGGAAACACGCTGCGCAAGATACAGTGGCATGGCGCTGAGTGTGTTTATCCGTCCTTCAGCCCTCAATTCAACCAAGCGCGGCGCATCATCGAAAAGATCGATCGCGGGAGGAGGCCCTGTGATCTCAACGTTCAGCGTCCGGAGGCGCGGTAGATTCCCGGAAGAGAGGCACTTGAGTGTCGCCGATACCCATCGCGCAGAATGGCGCGCAGGGAGCACGAGCGCTGGGCCATACGCCGGCTTGATATGGTTTTCTATCGTCACGTAAAGCGGACCAGGAGCGCTGCGGTCCAGCGCGGCCTTGAGAAGACCCATCATGGTGTTGATTCGTCGGGGACTGCTCCAAAGTGCGGGGCAAAGCACGATCCTGGACCAAAGCGAGGGGGTTCCCAGAGTGACGGCGTGCAACCGTGTGCAGACCCGCGATAACGTGAGTAAGGGAGCTTGCGCCAACCGTCTCCTAGCGTCGAGGGATGGGCTGGGGGAATACATCCGGCGGTCGACATCGGTGGCACAGAGCGCAAATATTTTGACCAGAACCTCGGTGGGAAGATGGCGGATGGGTGGAAGAGGCCCTGCAGATTGTTGATATGCGCATTGAGCACCGCCCGGCGGTCAACCAGGTGATTCCTCCTTTCCTTCAGCCGGCGCATTTCTGCCGCGCACGCTGCAATGTCGGAGTCGATTCGCGTGAGGTCCGTCGACGACGCGGAAAGGAGGGATCCCATGTGGGCTGGCGGGGGCGCATGGGATCGGAGGAGGTGAAGGACATAGTCGTCGAGCTGTTGTGCTGCGTCGTTGCCGGTGAAGGCGGGCGTTCCACGAGTGGCACGAGCGATGGACATGGTGGTTGTGAATGAGAATGCAAGACCCCACGTGCCCATCTAGGCTAAAAGCCCCTCGATAGGCGAATCCTTTGTTCCATTGTTCGTGCGTTGTAAGTTGTATGGCAGCGAGCGCCAGACAATGGAGACAATGTGATTCAAAGCGTGACGCATCCATGTTGTGCAAGTAGAGTTGAGGATATTAACGATGGCGAATGGCAAATCGGATAAGTGCGATCCAAATTGATTGGTCAGGTGAGTATAAATATTAAAAGGTTCAATAATTACGCAGTCGACTAGGAGGAGTCCTTCGTACAAACGGTCGGCGACCTACGCGCTAGTCGACCGTCGCGTTAAATATATGACTGTGTCTTCCATCTATCCTTATTCCTTTTCACACAGCTGGATATTCTTGTGTAGTAGTTCACACCTCGATTGACTCGTTTCAACGCCACTCTGTTTCGTAGCAGCTTACGGTGATTTAATTACTTGTCCTTGTCACTTTGTAGCCTTCTCTGTGCGTAGTGAAGAAAAATATGTGTAGTAACTCTGCAGCTCTCTGCCTCCTGCTTAAAAGTTCTACAGTGACTGAGTTGACTCTGATCCAAAAAACAAAATGATTAGGTACGTGGACGGATGGGCATGTGCTCTGTTTTTGGGAGGGGTGCGACTGCGGGTAATGCGACATAGGACGCGGTACCGTATGTAGCTTAAGAGGGGTGGTGACAAGGATGGGACAGATGAACGACTATAACCGCATAGGGAAGACTTGTGGCGATCTTGGTGTTCGGATTTACGCCAAGTGATAAACGTAGCAAAGACCCGGTGTCCCCAGGACGGACGGGATGGTCTAGGTGGCACCTCAATTTGCGCGTAGGCAGGTTGAGAAAGAAATCGAGGGGGGGATTTCGCCGCGGGTCTGCTGATTTGCTTCGTTTGAGGAAAGCTACAGAAGTCATCCAGCTTATGATTGTAGGACTCGGGAGAGAGGAATAGGTGACCCCTCGCTTTTGCTCTTGCGCCCACAATATAAGCACGGCTCATCGCCCGTTGATACAGACATCCTTTGGCGTTGCTAATCCGTCTAAGCTCTGCGGGCGAAAGCAGTGTAAGGGAAGATTGGCGCAAAGGACAACGAGGGCAGCATTTACCGCGACGTGTTTTGCAATCGCTAACCTCATTCAGAGACCTCAAGTCCTAGATGGAGCACGAGTTGATGGATAGGTGAGGAAACTGAATGCGGGATCAAGCGTCGCGCTAGAGCTTGGGCCACGGGCTATCCTTTTTGTAAGCTTGAGTCCCCTCGCCCAAGCTCGATACTGGGCACAAGCGTCAGACGTCCGCGCCGACTGAACTCACGCCGAAGCATGTGATGTCGCGATAAGCAAGAAACCACATAGCATTTTGCACACGGAAGAGGTATTGCGGAGGTCTCCAGAAACTGCGTTGCTGGACTCGGGTCTTGGCAATAGATGTCGGTCGTAATGGCGCGAGATACCACCAGTCCACCGGGATAAACGGATCCCAATGAAAACCTAAAGAGAGTCGAAAATCCCAAGGAGCAACTTGAAGCATGACAGGCACCGCTGCAGATCAAGAAGCTGTTTAGTGTCTTTATCCACACAGTCGAGACGACGTGGCGACGCGAAGAGCAGCAGATGAGCGAAAAGTTAACGGGAAAAAATGCAAGGATTTGGGGGATACCCGCTAGCGCTGACCGCTGACCGCTGAGCCCGCGCCGCCAGCGGGAATCTGCCATGGCCTCGATAGTTGGTTTCAGCTGAGGGTTTCAGGTTCGAACGCCTAACTGGCAGATCCTTGATGACCCAGCCCATGAGAATATTTGACCGTCGACGCGCCCATTCAGCACAGGTTGCTAATGTGCCGGGGGCCGAGCACCGTTAAGTGATATACCTATTACACGACGTCGACCAGCGGTGTATTGGGATCCAGCAGCTGAGGCAATCAAGTGCAGTGGATTCGAGAGATCGAAGGGGCCGGGTTCGCCGCCATGGATATCTGCTGGGTGGTGATGAAGCGCTACGAGAACCAACACAATGGTGGCGATTGCGATGAATGTGCCTGGAAGGAGAATCCATTGCGTTGTTGTGGACGCATACGTCCAACCGAGCGTCTCCGTGCGAAAGGTACCGTACGTGGGAATGGACATGTTGGGGGACAGGGTTCTGCTGAAAGATGTTCTTTCTGCAATGCTTTCCTAAATTTAGGAAGGTCTTTCTTTCTTCTCACTGCAAATGGGAAGCTGAAAGTTTGTCTTTCAGCAGTCTTTTCACAGCTTGCGGACAATGAATTAATACTTTGTCTTTGAAAGAGCCGCTGATTGCGGCTACTTCCGTCGCACTTTCGGACCAAACCATAGGTAAGCTTTCAGAATATTTCGATTGCGCTACTGATTAATACATTTTCTGTCTACATATCGACCTAGGTCGATATTTTCCTTTATTCAATGTGACATCGAATTTTCCTCGATATTATTTATGCTTATATTTGCTGGATCGTGATAAAAATTGAACAACGAAGTCGCCATTCGAAGCGCGCACAATAGGCACAAAATGATGGGACTTGAAGTTCGTAAAATCGGTTCATCCCTTATATCTCGGAATTCACCATGAACCAATTGATGAAATATTCAGAGCCCTTCTGCGCATATTGCTTTCCCCGCCTGGCTGGAGCAACTTATATTCTGTCCGCGGTTCCAGCTTTGTATGAATATTTAGCGGATAAAATGCAGGTTGCTCCAGCCAATCCCAAAAATTGGAAAACCTGATCCAAATAACACTTACCCATCAATATCCTCAACATAACTTTCCTTCACGCCGGAGAGATCCAAGACGATTCACCCTCCGAAAAAGTTGCTGCAAGATTTAGAACACATCATTTCAACAGCGGCGATTGTCTGCCACTCATTTGTTTTGCCAGTAAATACGAGCCCACGGGAAGGAAATCCAGTCTTTCTTCCCCCCAACACTCATCTGTGCGAGCCAGTGCGAGCCAACGCCCTATGTCTTGTCTTCAATGTGGCCACCCGTGAGCTAGGAACCCACGATATTGCGCATCTTGGCGTACTTAGCACTGGCGACCTCATTTTGACGACCACTGTCATACAGGTCCATAACTGTGCTCTGCTGCTACGCTTTCGATTCGCCTCCTTGGTACTATAGCCACCAGGTCGTTTTCCTGCTCCTTCCTCCTTCACTTATGCCAAAATCGGCGGACCACTGCCCCTTTGACTCGGAAGAACAGTACTTCCCTCTTCTTCAATGAGGAGAAGCAAAAAATTAGGACCAAATGTCGAGTCTGTCTCACAGGTCCCTGAGTCTGTCACCATCTTACAAGTCCCAAGTTACGTTGTCGAATACAATGTTTAAAAGGAGAAATCTTGGCATCACGTGGAAGCAATTCGGCATCTGCAACCTGAACTGAATATTTCGAGGTAGGAATCCCCAAAGAGAATAGAGGGACAACGCCTTTCGAGCGTCAAGAAATACGGATGTTGCAAGTTCCTCAAGGATAGATGCCGTCCCAGCTCTGCAACACTCGAGGGCCGAGGCTGTGTTTGGCATCATTGAAACGTGATGCAATCAAATCTGGGCAAAGACGCTGCCGTCAGTGCCAATCCTTACCTCTTTTCCTCACCACCTTGCATGCGCCAGGACGGCTCCTCGGGCGACCTACAAGTTTGTAGCCCTCGTCCTCGTCGCCTTCGTCGTTCTCTCCGGCTTCGCCTATAACACCCTTAGCGCTCGGTCTCCTTTACACAACGTCGACTACACCCCTCCGCCTTCCGAGCCCGAGATCCTCGCTCTGAACCATCCGACCTTTGCAGACATACGACAGTATGAGCGGCGCTGCCTCAGCATCGTATGCCTACGTTCATGGCAACAACACCAAGGTACGTCTGCAGAGTGCGAGGGAGTGGACGGGCGCTTATTCGGTAACTGCGTAGATACGTGTACTTTCCCCGGCCTAACTGAGTAAGTCCCGTCACTTGTCCTGACGGAGGGAGGCTGACTGGACGAATTCATAGCTGTAACAATGTGTCCCAAGAACAGTGAGCAGCTTTCGCATTTTTTAGCGATTTTTTCTTCTCCGGCAATTTCGACTCATTTTGCTTCCCAGGCTCCTTAATACACACCTCGCATGCCTCGCGAATCGCGGCCACGTCTTCCCAGACTACATTGCCCGCGACCACCCGCCGTTCCCGGACACGCTGCGTAACAGCACGCGGCATATGCTCCACATTCCAATGCACGCCCTCACGCGGGCCCGACGGGCGGCGGCGCCCTGGGCGAGGGCGCGGACCCGAAGAGCCCACGTGCGGCCTCCTTCGAGTGGTGGACCGCCGCATGTCCCCCCGCGCAGGTTCTCGAGATCCAGATGGGCGATGCGGTGCGGGAGCTGAAGATCACGGAGTCGAGCACGGGCGAGGAGCGGCTCATGCGCTGCCGCCAAGCTGCGGGACCTCGAGGCGGAATGCGTCAGGGTCGTCGGCGGCTTGCCCTTCGACTATATGTGCGCCCCTTTGTTTTTTGCGGCTTTTTCGCATTAAATATGCGCAGGTTCATCGGCTCTGACAAGGTCATCTCGATGTGGCCGTCCTACGCGCACTGGCCGACGCTCAACGAATGTACCTGGTCCGCGCTCATCACGCGCGCGCTGTCCCGCAACTTCGCGCTCTTCTCCGCGGGCGACAAGCCCGTGGCGCTCGCGCCCTTCCTCTCCCGCATCACCACCACCCCGGGGGCCGGCTCCATCGTGGCGCCGTACCCCCTTACCGCCTTCGCGCCCCTCCGCGCCTCCGCACCGCCCATCCCAGGCCTGCTGGGGCTGCACGTCCGCCGCGGCGACTACGCCGAGCACTGCAACAACCTCGTGGACTGGGGCTCGGACTACAACGCGTGGAACCTCTTCGGGCGCCCCGACATTCGCGCGGTAGGGCGCTACCCCCTGCTGCCGGACCACCTCAGCGTGCCCGACGGGACGTCGCGGCGCGACGCCGCGTACGCGCACTGCTGACCGTCGCCCGCGTGCGCGCGCTGTGCGAGTGGGGAGGCGTTCCCCGCGCAGGCGCTGCGCAACGTCTTCATCGCGACGAACGGGAAGCCCGAGTGGGTGCGGACGCTCGAGGCGCTGCTGAAGGCGGACGGGTAGGAGAGCGTGAAGAGCTCGCACGACATGCGGCTTGCGCCGGACGAGTTCACGTTCGCGCAGGCGGTGGACATGGGCGCGCTCGTCGCGGCGGAGACGTTCGTTGGGGTGCGTTCTTCCTTGTCTTGTCCATATATGGGAAGCGCCTGACTGGGATCTAGTCCTCGAGCCTGAGCTCGAATGTGGTGCAGCTGCGGCTGGCGGGCTGGCGGCATCCGGCGACGAATCGGTTCTGGTAGCGTCGGCGGGTGTAGGCTTCCCTGTAGAGCTAGAGGTGAGGTCTGGTCGGGGCGGGCTGCTGCTAATGTCGTCTGGATCTTAATTTCATTATTTATTGCGCACAAGAGTGGATTCGGAGACTGTCTTTGAATCTCGCTGGCGTTTCCTGCGCCGTTGACCTTGCCACGCTCCGGCACGACTGCTTCGTTGGCGTTGGGGTGGACTCTTTCTGACGGCCGCGTTGCTGTGCTTGAGCTGTGGTGCTGGCTGTGCGCAAGGGTCTCCGAGGCTTCTACTCTCTTCTATTCCCATGAATTCGGGGACTTCCGTTGAATAGCACTGGCATTTGCTGCCCCGTCGACCTACGTAGCTTGGTACGCTGCTGTTACAGCTCTGATGCGTGTGCGGCTTTGGTGCGGCCTCGTAAACTGGTCCATGGACCAGGATTTCTCAAGATCATGTTTCGCTCATCCTTCTCTTGACCTTCGCTTACAACTGAACGGACTCATACTGCCATGGGACAGCACTGGCTTCAAAAGCCAAGGTGTAATGATTGCACACACTAGTATTCCGAATTTCCTATTTATGGTCTGCTGTGACGGCAGCACAGCTGTGCCCTGTCCTGGCGTGTGCTCTGCTTTCTCATCTCATCGTCCCCGCAGACCGCAGACTCCAGAGATCTACCAGGGAGCCGGCTGCTCGAACCTCGCTCCCTCTCAAGTTTGCCGCATAGCAGCAAGAAGCAGGCCGAGGCGCGGATGCCCTTATGAGTCTCCCAAAGCAGCCTCTTGCCGCCCTGCCTAGGAATAGTGGTGAGCAGCTACCTGGTCAGAGTGACGCTGAATCTTCAACAAGCGAGGTACGAGCTTCATTTGCTGAAGCATCTGTCTACGAGAGACCACGCTGAATCGGTTTTCCAGCCGCTCTCATCTCCATCAGCCAGCCCACGCTCTGACCTCAACCTTACTCGCGCTGTTACGGTCGCCCCACAAATCAGGCGAACCCCCACACCATCCGGAAGCTTACTCGGGATTAACCATTCGGCTAACGGAAATGACACTATCGCCTATCTCGAGGCGATCAAGAAGCAGCTCTCAAACCAGCCAGACGTTTACGGACGGTTCTTGGATATACTGAAGGATTTCAAAGGCGAAATGTGCGTGTTTGAACTTCTAGTATCTCATGCCCCTGCTCAACCACCCCGCAGAATCGACACACATGGCGCCGTTCAGGCTGTTGTGCGATTGTTCTACGGCAATCACGAACTAATTCAAGGATTCGCCGTTTTTTTACCCGCCGGATATGCCATCGATGTTTCCCAGAACCCACCTACCCTCATCGCTCCACACAGCTTGGCGCGCTCCGCCATAACCAGTACTATTCCCCCCGATACTACCCACGACTCGAGCTACAGTGCGTTTTTTTTCACACGCCGCCTCGTTTTACTCAACGACTCTCGCAAAGGGGTCCAGATGGCGCCTGCGTCCCCCGCCGCCTCTGATGCGGCTAGCGATAGCGGCAAGACGAAAACAAAGTCCTCCTCTAAGACCAAGAAGGAGGAATCAGAGGTAGCGGA
Source organism: Mycena latifolia (assembly GCA_029289555.1). Classification (NCBI taxonomy): domain Eukaryota; kingdom Fungi; phylum Basidiomycota; class Agaricomycetes; order Agaricales; family Mycenaceae; genus Mycena; species Mycena latifolia. The sequence goes on along the minus strand of JARJLE010000173.1, from coordinate 54,814 downwards.
CAGCGAGCAGAGCGATGAGGAGGGTGGCGAGGAGGAGGAGGAATACGAGATCGAGGCCATCCTAGACGCAAAAAAGGGCCATTTCCCAAAGGTAGCCTGGGCCCGCGCGCCGCTCGTTCCCAAAGCGCATCGGAGACTCATCTCGCGTTCTAGAACAAACTCGGGTTTTTGGTTAAGTGGAAAGGCTACAGCGACGCACACAACAGTTGGGTTGTCGAAGAGGACGCCGCGTACGTGCATCCTCCAGCATCCTCCAGCTGCTATGCACCGTCTGACATTTATCGCGCGCGCGTTGCAGGAACGCGGATGAGCTGATAAAGGCATTCTGGGCGGAGCGCGAGAAGAAGAAGTCGCCCGGTGCCAGTGCTGTCCTCGAGGATTCCTCGGGCATTGTCGACCGACTCGAGCCGTCACTTCCCTTGTTGGATCTAGCACCCGGAATCGTCGCGGCTCCCGTTAAAAAAAAGGATTGGCAGAATTCCCCCGGGCTCCCCGTCGTAAGTTAAATTGTCACGCTGCTCACCGAGCTAAGTAGACTAATTCGCCTCAACCAGAATTTAATCACGCATACATTGTCGGTTCTGCGCCGCCGATCGGACAGGCAAGTCCAATCTGTATCGTGCTCCCACAACTTGTGTGATTTATACAAATACAGCCGCTTGGATCAACTGCGGAACTCGGTAGAATCGTGGAAAGAATGGGACACTCTAACCGGTCTTTCGAAGTACCACTCCATCGTGAAGATGCTATTGAGTCTCCTGAAGGAGGATTCAACTTCGGTATCAATTGCAACACATTGTTTTATTATTCCGTCGCCCATTATCCTCACAGGACCTAGACCGCCATATCATTGCAATAGATATATTCGAGAAACTAGCAAAAGATGACTCTGCCATTTCCGCAAAGCTGATCCTCATGTTGCACGACTCTAAGACTTACAAACAACTTTTGGCCTGTAAAGGGTCTCATGCTCAAGACATTTTAGATGTCGTTCAAGACGTACGCCTCATAATCAATAGTGCTTGACTTTCACTTAGGGGCTCGTTAGATTCTAGATTTCTCTTCCGAAGCTAGGCCACTACTATCCAAAGCCCTTATCAGATTAGCTCGTGCATCTGGTCTCCACCCTAGGTGCTTCGCCCTATCCGGGTTAGAAAAAATCGGCCAGCAAGTCGCAGCTGGCGGGTTCGGCGACGTCTGAAAGGGTCTGGTTCTGGACCAAACCGTTGCGGTCAAAATGATGCGACTATTCCGAGACAACGACGTGAAAGCTGCGCTCAAGGTATGTTTGATTCTTCGTTGAGCTTTCATGAAGCCTCCATCTAAATATCTTCAGCAATTTGGTCGCGAAGCTGTCATTTGGCGCCAGCTTTCTCACCCGAACTTGCTGCCATTTTATGGGCTATATTACCTAGAGAGCAGACTATGTCTTGTGTCGCCCTGGATGGAGAATGGCCATGTTCTGGAATTCCTCAAGAATGCACCAGCTGACACTGATCGTCTTTCTCTGGCAAGCACTTACCTAGACTCGCTAGCCAGTCGACGTCCACTCGGTTACACACAGACGGAGCGGGACGAAAAGGGAAGGAGAACAAATACATACAATATCAGAGCAAATAATGATGGGACGTCAAACAACAGGTAACCTCGTGGACGGACTGGGCCGGCACGTCGCCTGTTTTGGTGACGACGCATTTCACCGCCATTCGAGAGGCCCTGACTTATAAAAAAACGTCGAAATTGTTTAAAAAAGTGCTCAAAGTGCCTGCATGAAAAATGGATAACTTTTAATTCCCTATCGAACGAGCTAAACATGTTTTTTGGGTGAAAAAATGAATATTACAGTGTATCTACGCGCCGTCGTCATCAGAGGCCAGCACAGCCACATTGCAAGCCTAATTCGGACGTTCCTCGCAAAGCCTCGTAATTATATAGCATTCTATGTAGTATCACATCTCTAGAGCATCCAATATACCTTAGATATTGTCCTACTGGCTCCTCATGTAATGAATACCTCAAATCTACCATTCTATCGCCCAAAAAACAACTTACGCTCAATCGATAGAGAATCAAAAACTGTCCATCTTTCATTAGGACACTTCGAGACGGTTTTTGGAAGATTTCGACGTTTTTTTCTCAAGTCCGCACCTCTCAAATGGCGGGGAGATGGGCCATCACTGAAACAGGCGACGAGGGAGCCCAGCCGGTCCCCGTTGTTACATGAGATCACGAATGCCATCAATCACGGGGGCCGGCTGGTCACGAGCCTAGCACTTACCAATCAATATTTTAATCCTCTTTGACATCATCTATTTGATTTTGGACGTCGCCATGGGGCTTGATTACTTACACAAGCAACATATAGTCCATGGACAGTATGTTATCCATCATCTCGAACCGAAACTGCCGATCGTTGACCATTACAGATGAACATTCTGATCACTCCCTCGCGTAGGGCCTGTATTGCAGATTTCGGCCTGTCCACTATTGCCGAAGCGGTTACCGCCACCCTCGGATTCACCTATTCGACTACCACTGTCTCCGGAGGTACTGCCCGGTACCAGTCTCCGGAATTACTGACAGGAGAAAGCCCAAATCACTATGGATCGGATGTCTACGCTTTCGGTTGTGTTTGCTATGAAGTTCGCCCTTTTCTTCCTTTTCCCCTTTGGTCTTTCCCCCGACATTGATCATGTAGCAGATATTGACCGGAAAGGCCCCATTCTTCGAACTAAAGGATGTAACTGTTATTATGAAGGTGATCCTCAGGGACCGACCTTCCCGGCCAGCTTCAAGACTGCTGGCAACAAAATCCCTCCATACGCCCTCCAGTCGACCAAATCGTATATCGTCTTGTTCAACCTCCTATCGCAGCGAAAGCCGCACAGGCCGCTGGCACAGACTGGGATGAAACATCGACCTCGAAGTTCCGTCGTCAGGTTCAAGACTGGCCCTTCCTACCACCTACCATCAATTACGGACATTGAGCGCCAAATCTTTGGAAATGGTGTGTTGCAGATGTATTTCCATTTTCCACCTGTCTTACCTTCGTTGATGTAGAGGCCGTTGACGGTAGGCGAAAGTTTAAATACAAATACAAAATACTAACTGGTTCGTACATTGTATAGATTACTTGAAGCAGGAGCGATCACTGGAGCTGGGTATTTTTAACCCAGCTAGTGTATTGTGGCCAGACGATGCTCCCGAATACCGTGACAGCCCAGCCTTTATCTCTTCGTGGGTTCCGATTCCTCCTCTCCGCCGGCGCACGAACTCGTGGCATGGAACTGCAACGCCTAACTCTGCACCCCCCTAGCTCACGGCACCTCTCATCGCGCCTAGCCAGCCCGCGGACTTCATCCCTCGACGCGGGAGATCATATTCACGGGGCGCGTATTCATGGGGCGTCGCCGGGGTGCAGCCCTCTCCCTCATCATGGCTGGAGAGCATCCCCCGTTTCATGAACACCCCCAAGACGCAGATACACGCCTGGCTCAACGGCGACGCACCCTCATCCATATTCCACTTCGATCTAGGATCCGGCCAGTTCAACCCCCGCCGCCTCATCAGCACAAACCCGCCGCAGACCACAGCCGTGGGTCGTGAACTCAGCGAGTCTGCGTTCTATCCGAACCTCACTCAGTTACGTATTCTGCATCCGTGCCTCCCGTATTGGCCGGTTGACATCCCCTACTGGTCCGACGACCTTGAGCGGCATCCGGAACCCAGCCCAGTCGAGTCGGCGGTTATTACGCTTGGTGACTTACTCTTGGCGCTGCACAGCTCTATGCAGCAATGTGTTACACAGGCGGAGTGGGAGACGATCAACGAGGAGGACAAGCGTGAGGTAATGAAGGCGCAGGAGTCGCGCTGCTACGCGGAGGCGGTGCGCAGCGGAGTGCCGTACGTGTATTTTCAGGATCGAGAGCAAGCGGAACAGGATCAGGGCATCAAACGCGTGGATCTGCTTTTTGGGAAGACGTAATTCGGAGGACTTGGACGAGCGCCTGGGGATCCTGACGGATGTGTGCGGATGCTCACCGTGTGACATTCGAACTTAAATGGCGGAACGAGCTGGGCCTCCCTCGTGGGAGCGGCTGTCTGCCTCTACGGAGAACTTTGTCTCTTTTAAATCCCTGCCTGTCCCCACTGAAATATGACCATCATTGCAGACTTCATCGAAGACTTTTCTTTATATATCTACTTATATGTCCACTCTGCTAGGCAGCAGTGTCTCAGATCTAACACCACAGAATTGTACAGGCATCGCCCAGGACAATATGGCGCAACTTGCACCCGCGGAGTCATTTAAGGCAACGGATTGATGCCACGACGATTCGATGAATTTCGCTCAGTTTGAGCAAACTCCAATGTTCCACATCTTGAATGAAAAAAGCAAAAATCGATCGAACCTCAGGCTCCGTTACAAACAAGCAAGGTACGAGCTTCAATCGTTTGTAGCGTCTGTTTATAAGAGACTAAGGCTCCGTGGCGTGTTATCTTATTCTCATTGACTCTCACCGCCAACTCGCCACCATGCCAGATGCCATTGAGACTGATTGAGATTATTGTGCTTAGAGGAAGCCTAAATTTTCCAAGCCTGTAAAGGAATGTCCGACAGCCTACTGTTCGCATTCGACTTGGGAAATACATGTACAGGGAAAATCTCCTACTCACACTTGCCGTCGTGGATTTAGGGGAATGGACGGCCGTGGATAGAACAGGTTTCTCCGGGCAGTAGATAACGGTTTCTGACTTTGAAATGGAGGCTTAAATAATTGCGGTCAATTTTGTGGCGAACGCACCCGCCCCTGGGATTTTTTCAACCACCTCAACCAAGGGACGGCAAAGATTAAATTCCCGAAGGACGATGCTACCCCTGGGTGGGGTGGGTGGGTACTGGAATTTGTACCTTGCTGAAATTTTATTCACATCCTTGAAATTTTGTTCCGAGCCAATCCGAGCCTGATTGGAGTCGACGAACATGTCAAACTATCTGACTATCACTCTCAACTTCTTCTCTATGCTGTAATTCCTGCCCAATTTCAACAGATCTACAATCCCTGGTGAAATGCTTCTGTTGTTGATCTAAAGCTGGGACAAGAGCAGGGTATCACAAAGATGGGTCATAAGTCTGGGGCAGGCACAGAGAGTGATGGTAACTTAGCAGCAAGTAATGCCTGTGATTTTTTTTTTTCATATTCGAAGAAAAACAGATGATTATTAAGCAGAAATGGGGGTGGGGTGGGTGCTCACAGGCCGCAAATCCAGTGCTGAGGATGAAATTTTTGTAGGGTGGGGTGGGTCGGGGCCGATTTTCAGTGGTTTTGAAATAAGGTGGCTATGTCCCCCAAAATTTTATTGTCGCCGCCCCTTGACCTCAACTCCACTAACCTCCAACTCCACTATCGAACGAAATCACAAGACCCCGCATCCCCATTGGCGCACCCTCCCCCAGGGCCCGAGATCCCCGTCTTCTCGGCTTCTAGAATTCTCTAGCTATTCATAGAACAGCGCCCAGACGCCTTCCCCATCCGTCCCCTTCTCCAAAGTCCCCTACCGTGGAAAGTGAAGTCGCTCAAGAAATGAGCTCAATCTCAGTGCACGCAAAGAAATACGATTAGTTCACTTCATTTTTCACTCTTCTATCTACGCTCCTCTTTACCAACTACTCCCACCCCGAAAAAAACGACGACAACTCCTACAATACATCTACGATACACCGCTCACTAACTAGCTTCGAAAACTAAACTATGGAAACACAAGAGTCCCTTCGCAAGGAGGGTAGGGAGAATGAAAGAGATAGATTGAAAGAAAGAAAGAGAAGCAAGTCCGAGTAAACAAACGCTCGGCAGGAAGGAACGAGTAACGGGGAAGGCAAGGTAAGGAGCGAACTGGATCGCGGGGCGGGGGATCAATAAATACGTGGGTGGTAGCTAGGTAGGCAAGTAGGCTAAGGAGCGTGGGTCGTGCGGGCGACGGGGGGCATTATGGTGTTACGGATGCTGGGTGATGGGGGGGAGAGGGGACGCCGGACGAGGTCGACGGTGCGCACCGGGGGAAGAGGAGAGTGAGTTGAGAACAAGGAATATTAACGCTGTGACTTCTGTGGCGTGTACGACGACTGATGCACAGAATAAGGACGAGAGCAACCAAGGACAAAATTACATTCTATAGCCGTGTACGATAGAGCTTATTAGCTTCGTCTTGTCCCAAGCGGGGAGCCGGAGAATACAAGGAGATGAGTCTAAATCTGACGCCGCCCCGTCGGCGGCGGTGAGCATTGTTCCTCGGTTGAGGGTTGAAGGTGGGGAAATTCACGCGAGTTCCCGCTGCCGGAATGTAAAATGATGTTCTTGAAGAGGACAAAGCCGTTATCTCTTTTGCTGGTTTAGAAATCGGTCTCCCCGGGTTCACTTGCCACTGGGCTCAGTTCGGGATAGTGGGATAGCTCCCACATCTTCGCAGATCGTGGTGAGTCGAGTTGAGACGGCACTGGCAGACATATTCATGCGATTATGGCTGAGGCTATTCTCGTCCCCTGTGAGAACGCCGAGGCGGCGACTCTGTGAGCTATTTATAATTGTGTGTCGGAGGGGCAGGGGCCTTACTTATCACTGGCTAGGAGAGGCGGAGTAGCGAGGTAAAGTTGACCTTACCTCTTCTTCTTTGGAGCGGGGCCGTGCGCAGTTACCAGTCCAATTTTGAATTGCTTTCCGCCGTGCTCATACACGCGCAGTTTCTGGACATCAACAAGACCAAACTTTGGTTGAAATTCATGAGATTTGGTCCGCCAGTGTTGTACAGTTCATGAGGATATACCTCCAAGCCCGCCGGTCCTCCCTAAGATTTTCGTTTCGGTCGGCATTCTGGTCATACTTGAACGAAATATAACTAGGTGTAATAGAATATAGGGCAGCTTGTGTCATAGATTCATAGCATTGTGCAATCCCTGTGCATTATGTGTAGACTGGTGCGATCGCCTGTTTGTGCCGAAGTTGTGGGCGCCGGCGCTGCGTTGCATCGCGAACGTCGGTTGGTCATGGACTACATGAGATAAGTGCGTGGATTTACACTGGGTGAAATTCGCCTTCGCTCAGTCAGTCTTAATGAAAGAGGAAGGTGGGAGGATCATGCAGTTCTTGCTTAGACGGAGGCTTCAAGCTCCAGTAACTGCCGTATATTGACAAATTTAATTTATAGTTGGTTGGCCCATGGGTTTGATTCGTTTTCCACCATCCGCATACGCTAGGGATGGTTCGATAATGAGTCTGCTGCTTGATGCACGGCTCCCCGTGACGCTTGTCCCGTGACGCGTGCTTTCCAAGTACAGTACGTCGGAGCTCTATGTGGGCCCCTCCCCATTCGCATTTTCCGAAGATTCCGATTAGATCCAACTTGTGATAATTCCGAGCCATTTGCAGCGTGGTTTAGACTTGGTTCCGAACTACAGGAATGCGGAATACATAAATTATATTTTCGCGAGGCTCGTAGATTCTCGACGAATGCCTTGATTGCGAACTTGGGGCGCCGCCCGGAATATCGTTTGTCTAGGCTCGGTCCCGCGATATTTGGTACTTGGCATTTTTATAGCGCTGGCTTAAATCCGAACACCGAAATCGCCAGCTTCCCTGTCTCGACTTGTCAGATATTCGTTCAGCATCACGGCGCGTGAGATCAGCATCGGAGATACATCCAGTGACGTGTTCTATTACCCCGGTCTACCAACATCCTCCTTCTAACTCTGATTCAGCCAATCTTCTGTGATAAAGACGATCTAGGACTATTCCAGATGGCAGACACTGATAGAACACGACAAGCCCATGCGTGTGCATGTGAAATTTTTGTTTCTGGGTATGGTTAGCTATATTTATTGCGGGTGTTGGCTGTGCTGGAGCGAGGCAGAGTCGAAGTCGGAGGGCAGAGGTGTGAATGAGGTCGGAGGAGGAGAGGCTGGCACTGCGTTGCATTGTGCTAAAGCAAAGTTGACAACTCCGTGGACATGCGCAACGCTGTATGCTATAATTATAGTTACTCCATTCACGCATTTTGCGAAACTAAGGTGAGAGTACGTAGGCTCTGTTTAAAATTCAGCTTTGGTTCGTTCCTTCTCCTGGTATTAGGCTCCACCTAGCCACGATTCCCTGTCGTCGACAATCCTAAGCACCGGGAATACGCCGCTCTAATCCCGATTCAGCCAATCTTTTAACTCTTATTACGATGATTTTCCAACTCTCGTTAAGACGCTCTTCTACCTCTGACAGAAGATGATAAAGCCCATGCGTGTGCATGTGAATTCTCACTTGGTCTATTTCAGGCTGCCGGGTATGGCGTATAGCTAATTGTATCGTGGGCTGTGCCGGGGGGAGTCGGGATTGGCACCGGAGCGAGGCGGAGTCGGGATCGACGCGTCAGACTCAGAGTACGTATATTGGCATCGATGTATCGGACGTGGAGGGGCCGGCACCGCGTTCGACTCAATAGCAGTTGAGCCGGGAGCTGGTCGTGTAGATGAGCACCTCATGGGGAACATGCGCATTAATACCGTCGTTCGACGACATCGCGGCACCGGCGTGGAAGTAAGATCATGGCGGCGGGAATATCTGCAGTATCGGTGGCTTCGGGTCGACTCGACCGAGGCGATATTGGGGTCCAGGTGTCCATCGCGGCTCGAGGGTAGCATTGATGATACGTCCTTCGGAAGGTCTGTGTCGGATGTAAGCGCGGTATCATGCATCATGTATGAGACAGAAAAAGAGCCAAAAATAGGGACGTGAATATATAGATAATGACGCTGAGAAGAGAATATCTCGAACGTGCGCATTCGGGGGTGGGGCGGCACAGTGCAGGACATTTCGGCCGGACGGAGAGGAATGAGATGCGATGGGATGGGTGTGCGAGCCGACGTCGAGGGGGCGCGTTGGTTAATTTATTATTCAACTTGGCAAGCGAGCCTCACCTGGAATCCAGTTGGAATGTGTCCTGTGGGCGGCCGACCTTATGAGCGTTAGTTAATTAGTATTCTGGCTTCAAGGTAGGCGCACAGGCGTTAGTTAGACGTGCACTGACGTTAGTTAGACTGCACTTCCCACAGAAGCGTTAGACTACCTGGTAAGTTCCAAGTCAATGTGGGTGGCAGAATTGATATGCTTACAATCATTCTCAACACTTTTTCGTCGTGCCAGTTTAGCTTGAAGTTCAGTGATGCCCATTGAGTTCCTACGGCATTCGTGTCCAGGGCTTGACTGGCGGAGAGCACATTCCACAGAGTGTAAATGACAGACACGGGGGCGGGTCCGTTTACATCCTGCGGGACACTGTGGGTTGGTGGCGCGGCATTTACAGTCGCTCCATAATCGACTGAAACGTTCGTGACTTGGGGCACCATCGTACAGACGCTGGTGGGAAGCGAATCGTATGCTCCATTCCCGACGATGATCAATGCTGTGAAATGTCGACCAGTGCAGGTAGAGTGTTGATGCTGAACGTACTATAATTGCTATCCCCCGGCGTGCATGCCTACAGCGCGAGGTAGCTCAGCTCCGGTGACAGAGTCATGTACGTATCATTCACTGGCCCAAAATCGGCAGGGTTCAAACATGGGACTGACCAACGTACCGTAGCTGCGCTTAACGGGGCAGTTGGTTAGGAGTCGCAAGAATGTAACCTGACGATGTGTGTCCGTGGTGCGTATCAAATCCGGGATTGTTTTCATTTGTCAAATTCTGGAATTTGCAAGAGAATTCTGCTGTGAATCCTGCTTGGAATCGATTTTCAAAAGCCACAATGAACAAAGGTGGATGGATTGCCTTGTTGTACCATCGAATAATCGGTGGATAGTCCGACAAGTTTCGATGCGGACGCCATGCTTGCACTCGGTGGGATGATATTCATATCGGTCCCAGAAAACCAGGCACTAGCGTCCACAGGTTCTAGTGCAGCAGGTAAAATTCCACCTGCATAAAATTAGCTGCGTTTCATGACATTGGATTCGACTTACCGGTGGAAGCATTGAATGTTTGGTCCATGAACGTAAATATTGAGGGATATCCGAAATAAGCCTTTGCTGAAGCATAGCCGCTCTCTGCCTGAGCTGCATATAAGGACGAGAAAGGTACTGAACACTTTGTTAAACATATTGAAGCAGCTCTGGATTTAAGTCTTACGGTTGACGTCTCCGAACAAACATCGATCGATAATGTTGGTGTTATATCGTACAGAATCTGACTCGACAGGTCGATTTCAAAGCCAGACAAAGGTGTCGATACCACAACGGTCACTGGCGTGAGCAGAGTTGTCCACCTGCAAGGAGTTTTAAAGTGGAGTCACAACAGGAAGATCGCGCGAACGCACCCTGATGTCTGAATACCAGTCATGACAAAGAAAAGGATGGAGACAGCGGGCCATTTCCAATCGCGCCGGTGGAACACAACCGACCGCATGGATATTCTGACGCTCGCACCCAGTGTTCCAAGGGACATCGGTCGGTAGAGATAGATTACAACGGACCGCCGAATGGCATACGAGAAGAGACTACCAGGGTATCGGGAAATGCGACCGCCAACAAATAATGGACTAACAATGAGGAGAATCCCGCGAGCATGGTGGAGATCACAGTGGCGAGGAGGGTGACCGAGTGGCTGTTGTTCTTGACCCAAAGCGCAGCTTGAAATTGAGGGGGATTTCGCCGCGGGTCTTAACGACAACGAAGAATCCCCATCCGAGTACGTGTAAGACGAGTTGGCCGACAATCACGGCGGTAGGCCATGCCATTATTTTGGATCTCAAGGGCGGAGGCATGCACCTACAACCCCGTGAGCTTTGGGGCAGCCTTGACAGCCCTAAAGCAGAGACGACATACCTCAGTCGTGGTTTACGCGGGGCGCCTTCTGAAGGCCGTTCCTCGTAAGCCTCTGATGCTTTGCTAAATTTGAGGAAAGGTACAGAAGTCCCCAGCTTCTTGTAGAGCATGATTGAGGGAGAGAGGGATAGGTGACACGTCGATTTTTCTCTAGCGCCCACAATACCAACACCGCTCATCGCCCGTCTTTTGGCGTTGCTGATCCGTCCAAGCTCCCCGGGCGCTCCGTAGCATGGATGCTCGGCCTATGGGGTACAGTATGTCGAGAGAAAGCAGTGTGAGAGGTTCAAGGGAAGATTGGGGAATCAAAGCACAATCAGGGCAGCATTTGTCGCTACGTGCTTTGCGATCGCTAACCTCATTCAGATAGCTCGATTCCTAGACGGAATGCAAATTGATGGGTGGACGGAGAAACTGAATTCGATCAAGGGTCGCACTGGGGCTTTAAGTCTCCTGCAGCTCGATAGCTGCCGAAAGGTTCGATGACCGTCCCGGCTGCATTCGAGTCTTAAGATGCGAGGTCGCGACGATCAAGAAGCTGCCAGTGCCTAGCTTTTGTCTGAGACCTAGACCGACAAGGGCAGTCAATTCCAGCGCGATAGGGCGGCTGGTCCGGGATATTTCGGCATTTGTCACCGCACCGTCGCTGCAACTGGTGACTTGATGCCCTCGTCTACGCGGCGTCTTCCCTTCTTGGGCAACGGACCACGACTTTCCAGCAACGTGGTTGGCGGCAGGTTGCGGATGCCAATGGATATATATAGTGCCAAGCGTAAATGAACCCAGGATTGCACACGGGATGAGGGAACTTTCTACTGAGGTCTCGAGAAACTGTGTCGCTGCGCTTCGCAATACGTCTCGTCGTGGAATAGAGGATTAAGGGCAGGGACCAGACTCGATGAAAGATCGAAATTGCAGGAAGGAGGAATCGGGCGCCGGGAGATGCACCGCGGATCCAACTTGAAGCATTGAGTCCGAGATGCGCCACGAGGAACGAGATCGGCCCTTTTTGCGGAGGCAGTTAGACTATTCCGCCGCTAGCGCCAAACAGTGGGCGGTAGGTATAGGAGAAATGAAGGCTAGATGAAGGAGCGACAGCACATATCCGTGGCTTGGAGGTCAGATTAATCGCGGTTGCTCGAGACATCGTTGAGTACAGACAGCCATAGCCGGACTCGGGGACCGGCAACAGACGAAGGTCATAATGGCGCGAGGTATCAGCAGTCCACCTGGATAAACGGATCCGCAGTAATGAAAGCCTAAAGCAAGTAGATCATCCCAAGCTGCGTCAGACCGGCCAGCATGCCAGGCACCGCTGCATTGCGGCTGCAGATACAAAAGCTGTTTGGTGTCTTTTGTTCGCACAATCGAGACGACGTGGCGATCCGAAGTCTAAGTTTTCCGTAACGAATGGGAAGGAGGTATACGACAGCGAGAGATCGAAGGATATACACGCGGCTGCTCAGTCACGCCAACGGGAATCTGGCAGGCCCTATAGTTGGTTTCAGCTGAGGGTTTCAGCTTCAAGCGCCCTGCTGGCTGATCCTTGATGACCCAGGAACGTATCCGTAACGAGCTCCCACGCATGAGTTGACTGTCGACGCGCCCGACGGAACGAGATGAGAAAGAGGCCGACAGAGCCCACGGGCCGGGCGCGGAGATCACCGAGCGGAGATTTAATTGACTCAGCCCTCTGATGTTGTCTCAACTCTGACAGTTTCGGCGAGAACTTGGAAGAAGATTTGAATTTCCACTGCGCACTGACATGTACAGAACAAGTTCCATTCTCCTAAACTCGTCCACCTTGATTTCCCAGTCATCTAGTAGAAAATTACGGTACTTCCATACTACGGCGATTCCATTCTCATTGGCGACCCCTGTGGTTGAGTCTAGCGGAGTTCATTGTTGTGCTCTACTTCGCGTTATTGTTCCTCCGACCTTCGATCAGACGTCGTTCTCATAGGCATCATTTCTTGAATTCGTATTTCACGCCCACTCCGGCTCCACCCAAGCTCCACCAGGTTCTTGTCCTTGCCTTGAGGCAGGATTCATCTCTCCGCGCCGCGGTGCAGTTCGCTCATAGACTCAAGTTTCCAGCCGTCGTTGCGTCCATACGCATCACACGCCAACAACCTTTCGTGTACCGAGGTCGCTGTTCAATTTCTAGATCTTAAGCGTCTAGGCTCTTCCAATTACCATCGCGAGTCAAATTTGAATCCCCTCGCCGGCTCTGTGATTTTTCGTGTTCTTTTTTTTTTTTTTTTTTTTTTTTGAGCGTTTGGATAATGAATCAAAGTCTGCAGAAGCATTCTAAGCTCATCCGCTTGTATCGCTGGTGATTTAGATTTCTCGTGTTCTAGCCCGTGGTAAGAAATTAACTTCTGCGGCGTTTCGAGAATCACAAGCCACCAACATGTCGCCATCGCACCAATGGCGCAGATGGCTAAGTCGACAAGTTACAACGCGCTAATTAGGCTTGATGGGGATTTGAATCCACAGTGACTCCGAGTCGTGGATGTTGTGGTTGGAATGATACCTCCTGTCGCACTATGGTCTAGCGTGTTACAGATCGACGTTACCGATAGTTGCAGGGTGCGCCACACAGAAACCCGACCGAGAGAGTAAAATAAAATTGATTCAGCACAGGTTGCTAACGTGCATGAGGCCCAGCGGTGCAGTGTGCCGCAGCACACGACCAGCGGTGTATTGGAATTCGGGACCTACGTGGACTTACAGATGTTGGGCTGCGAGGTGCGGTGTTCATCTGACTAAGGAGACACTTTGTCCAGAACAAGCACAAAAGCTATGTAGGTGCGGCTGTGTGTCGAATGGGTACAAGGAGGCGGCGTGTCCTCGTGCGGACGGCGTTTTGAAACAGCCAAAAAAGTAGTTGGATGTGACACAGCCGCCTTGCCCATATTGAGAACAAGGAATGTTAACGTTGCGGCTTCTGTGGCGCGCACGACGACTGGTGCACAGAATAAGGACAAGAGCAACCAAGGACAAATTTACATTCGGTAGCTCGGTAGCCGTGTACGATAGAGCTTATTAGCTTCGTCTTGTCCCAAGCGGTGACCCGGAGAATACAAGGGGATGAGCCTAAATCTGGCGCCGCCCTCGTCGGTGGCGGTGAGAATTATTCCTCGGTTGAGGGCTGAAGGTGGAGAAATTCACGCGACTTCCCGCTGCCGAAATGGAAAATGGAACCTCGAAGTTCTTGAAGAGGACAAAGTTGTTATCTCTTTTCTTGTTCAGAAACCGGTCTCCCGGGGTTTACTTGCCACTGGGCTCAATTCGGGATAATGGGCGCCGAACATGTACAGCGGGGTAATCTCCGGCTGCTATTCAGTGTACATCAGAGATAGCTCGCGGATCGTGGTGACTCGATTTGAGACGGCACTGGCAGGCATATTCATGTGAGGCTATTCTCGTCCCCGGTGGGAACGCCGAGGCGGCGACTCTAAGCTAATTATAATTGTGTGTCGGAGGTTGTCACTGGCTAGGAGAGGCGGAGTAGCGGGGGAAAGTCGAGCTTACCTCTGCTTCTTTGGAGCGGGGCCGTGCGCAGTTACCAGTGCAATTTTAACTGCTTTCCGCTAAGTGAACCTTGTCACGTGCTCAGACACGCGCAGTTTCTGAACATCAACAAGACCAAACTTTGGTAGAAATTTATGAGATTTGGTCCGCCAGAGCGCCAGTAGATGCCGTGATACAGATGGTGGTGTACCGCTCATGGGTATATACCTCCAAGCCCGCCGATCCTCCCTAGGATCTTCGTTTCGGTCGGCATTCTGGTCATATTTGAACGAAATATAACTAGGTGTGATAGAATATGGGGCAGCTTGTGTCATAGATTCATAGCATTGCGCAATCCCTGTGCATTATGTGTAGACTGGTGCGATCGCCTATATTTCCTCTGTCTGTGCCGAAGGTGTGGGCGCCGGCGCTGCGTTGCATCGCGAACGTCGGTTGGTCATGGACTACATGAGATAAGTGCGTGGATTTACACTGGGTGAAATTCGCCTTCGCTCAGTCAGTCTTAATGAAAGAGGAAGGTGGGAGGATCAGAAGGCAGTTCTTGCTTAGACGGAGGCTTCAAGCTCCAGTAACTGCCGTATATTGACAAATTTAATTTATAGTTGGTTGGCCCGTGGGTTTGATTCGTTTTCCACCATCCGCATATGCTAGGGATGGTTCGATCATGCGTCTTCTGCTTGGTGCACGGCTCCCCGTGACGCCTGGCCCGCGACACGTGCTTTCCAAGTACAGTACGTCGGAGCTCTATGTGGGCCCCTGCCCATTCGCAGTTTCCGATTAGATCCAACTCGTGATAATTCCGAACCATTTGCAGCGTGGTTTAGTTTTGGTTCCGAACTACAGGAATGCGGAATACATAAATTATATTTTCGCGAGGCTCGTAGATTCTCGACGAATGCCTTGATTGCGAACTTGGGGCGCCGCCCGGAGTATCGTCTGTCTAGGCTCGGTCCCGCGATATTTGGTACTTGGCATTTTTATAGCGCTGGCTTAAATCCGAACACCGAAATCACCATCTTCCCTGTCTTCTGCCTTGTCATATATCCGTTCATCCCTGTCATCTTAGCTCATCCCTCCCAGCATCACGGCGCGCAAGACGCATCTATCTTACAAGCAGTGATGACGCGGACCTCCTTCTAACTGTGATTCAGACGCTCTTCTAACTCTGATAAGGACGACTCAGGACTATTCCAGGAGCTGATAGAACCAAGAACATGACAAGCCCATGCGTGCGTGTGCATGTGAATTTGCTATTTTTGTTTCCGGGTATGTGTAATCATAGTTATAATGCGTGTTGGCTGTGCCGGAGCGAGGCGGATTCGACAGAGGTGTGAGTCGAGCTCGGAGGAGGAGGGGCCGGCACTACGTCGCGTTGTGTTAAAGGAACGTTGTCAACTGGATAAGCGCAACTCTGTATGTCATAATTATAGTTATTACATTCGCACATTGTGCGAATGCTGAAGAAACCGCGGTAAGAGTCTGTGGGCTCTGTTTAAAATTCGGCTTAGGTTCGTTCCTTCTCCATGTGTCCGTCCCGTTGTCCCCCAGTCGACAATGCTAAGTATCGGGAGTACGCCGCTCTAATTCTGATTCTGATTCAGCCAATCTTTGAACTCTTATTAGGACGATCTTCCACCTCTCGTTAAGACCTTCTTCTACCTCTGACAGAAGATGATAAAGCCCATGCGTGTGCATGTGAACTCCTAGGTTATTTCAGGCCGCCGGGTATTGGTTAATTATGTCGTGGGCTGTGGGCTGTGCCGGAGTCGGGATTGGCATCGGAGCGAGACGGAGTCGGGATCGGCGCGTCAGAGCATTGGCCATGCGATCGGAGGGGGAGGGGCCGGCACTGCGTTCGACTCAATTGCAGTTGAGCCGGGAGCTGGTCGTGTAGATGGGCACGGCCATGCGCATTAATACCGTCGTTCGATGACATCGCGGCACCGGCGTGGAAATAAGAAGTTCAGAACACGGTGGGTAGACGGGAGCGTGCTCTTTGTGGGCTTGGCTTTGTCGATTAATCGCGGGGATATTGAGTTCAAGGTGGTCGTCGAGGACTCGAGGGTCGAGGGTCGAGGATAATATTGATGATACGCCGGCAAGTATGTTTCCGACGCGCGCACGGTACGAGAGATGAAAGACAGAAATAGGGACGTGCATATATAACGACGATGAGAAGAGAATATCTCAAACGTGCGCGGTCGGGGGAGGTGCGGGGGCACGGCTCAGGAGATTGCGGTGGGAGTAGAGGAGAGAACAGGTACAGATGGGAATGAGATGGGATGGCCAAAGCGCGAGTCGAAAGGCCTGTGGTTGTCTTTTAGTTGGCTGGGCAAAAGAGTACTTATCCGGGCAGCGGCGGAGGCGCGCGGGATCCAACTGGAACGTGCTCTGTGGGCGGCCGAGCTTGATTTCTGAGCTTTAGTTAGTTAGTATTCTCATCAGACGTGATAGGCTTCATGGGAGGCACAAGCGTTGATGTTCCTTACCTTAAATTGTGCAAAGGCGTTAGTTAGACGTGCACTGACGTTAATTAGGCTGCGCACAGGCGCGTTGGACTGACACCGCGACGCACAGCGAGCGAGCGATGGACACTCCGACTGGGTCTGGGTGCGCCGCTGAACCGAGCAGAAGCTCGAGGCGCGGAAGCGGTGATTCGTCCGACTCTCAATCAACGCTCAACGCGCCGTCGAGATCTTCGGGCAGCAAGTAACCGAAATCTCTGCAGTCCGGGAAGATGTGCAGCTTATTCGAGAACGAGGAGCAAGGAAGGAGAGCTCTGTTCGTTCACCCTTGTGATCACTGCTCGTAAGATGGCGGGCGCTCATCATTAGAGATACGGTGCGGTAGAATACGGTAGACAGGGAAGGCGCGTGGCGAGCTCGGTGTTCGGATTTACAGTATGCCAGCGCTAAGTTATAAACAGCCCCAGCCAAGAATCGCGGGACCGCGCCCAGACAGACGATACGCCAGGCGGCACCGAGATTCGCGCTCAATCAATTGCAGCAGTTGCTCGAAACTCCCGCCTCGGAGGCTCATAACCCCAAATTTGCGTTCCCACAGGGGCCAGTGTCAAAGCGACTTTAGCGCACGCTGCAGCTATTAATCGATCACGTATACGTGCAGGAAACGGCGAACAGCGAACCCACGTAGAACTCCAATGCACTGGCACTGTACTTGGAGAGCACGCGTTACACTCGATCGGATGGCGAGATGAGCCACCGGCACCCCTATTTGAAAATTGCTCTGCATCCCAATGAGGCGTAAATGAAATCCTTGGCAGACAGACAGAAGTACTCTTCGAGGAATGAACGCGCATTCGGCGACGAGGTTTATCCCTGTGATCACCGCTCGTAAGATGGCTGGCGCTCATCATTAGAGATACTTGCGGTACGGCAGACAGGGAAGATCTCGGTGTTCGGATTTACAGTATACCAGCGCTAAGTCATAAACGGCCCAAGCCACAGATCGCGGGACAGATGTTACGCCAGGTAGCACCTAGAAAGTTCGCAGTCACTCGAAACTTCCGACTCGGAGGCTCACAGCAGGAAATTTGTATGGGTCAAAGCGATTTTCAGCGCACGCTGCAACTATTAATCGATCACGACGGCGAACCCACGTAGAACTCCGATGTACTGTACTTGGAGAGCACGCGTTACAGGGAGCACACTCGCTCGGATGGCCAGATACCACCGGTGCGGTACCCCCATGGTTCAAAACCGCTCTGTATGCCAATGAGGTATAAATACTAGTAAATCCTTGGCAAGTGAGCCTCCCGGCGGTGGAGGGAGACACGCGGAGTCCACCAGGAGTAGATTCAACGATACTAATAGCGGGGAAGCCGAGGGCTTGCATTGTCTCGCGTCCTGTTCGTAACCGAGCTTCAGTTGTGCGCTTTATTGTCATCAGACGTGATGCGCTTCAAGGTAGAAACAAGCGTTAGGTCGACTGCGCAGACGTTAATTAGACTGCGCACAAACGGTAATTAAAAAACGTTAATTATGCTCGCCAGCCCAAGTTCACAGGGCACTCGTACTCCACGGGTGATCGATGAGGAGCTCGAGGGCAGCGGCGGGCTGGATTCCAGTCTGACTGTTGAGATCTTAGACTCCCTCGGCACACTCCGTTATCGATTTGCAACATTAATATCTGTCTTCCTTCTGAACAGATGGATGCGCCGATGCGCCGATGCCGAGGAGGCGAGCCCTTATCGCCCTTTTGTTCGAGGACCGATCGCCGTCCTCGATAAGCTCTCGGTCTTCTTAATTTTGGGGCCTGACAACGTTCAAAAAACGGACTCATAATCCGGCTCACTGTTCACGTCTGCCTCGCCCGGTAGATCGAGACGCGTGCGATCTCTGGTGCTCACGCCCATTTGTACAACTAAAAACGATGAGTGCACGTTCGCCGTGCGCGATAAGCTCCACCCAACGCTAACCGCAAGTAAAGAACAAAGTACGAGAGCGACGTCATACAACAGCTGCAGATCAGCACAGAACGCCAGATTGAGTTAGTGTAGAGGGATGCCGGGGACCGTAAAAGCTCTCCAGATGTGATCGCCGTGCTCGATAAGCTCGACCCTGCGCCAGCTGACCGGGTGAATATTTTGATATTTCTTTCTGTCTTTTGTACGGGCATGCTCGACTTCCCAAATGTACAGATGAACAAGATCGAGTTGCGATACGCGCGTCGGTCGTGCTATCTGCGTCCCAGGTGACCTACGCTTGCAAGGCGCCCAAAGTCCAGTGGAGCTCAGCATTCAGTTTGAGAGATGTCGATTCCAGCGCACTGGCAGGAGGATGTGCAGGAAGGCTGAAGATCTCGAGGGACATGGGAGGCACAGTTGCCAAGGACGCGGGCGCGCGGTTCCCGCGCGCCCTATCCCATCGGACAAGCCGCACGTTGATCGCCGTCGAGGGAGGTCTTCTGGCGACGAATATACAAGGGTATCAGGAGCAGCTGACTAGGACGCGAGTCCTGTCTTTTCATTGGGAGCAGCGTCGCGTTGTGAGCCAAGAGGACGATGTGGATGCGCAGAACGGACAGGCGGGCAGCTGCGGTGAGGTCAGCTACGACGATAAGATATTGGTGGACTCGAACGAACGAGATAGCGCGATCGATGAGGATGCAGATAGATCGAGGACGCGTTAGCTTATCATCGCCTCCACCTTGTGGCTTGTGGCTTGATCCCCGTCGTGGATAGGCTTCCGGCGAGTGGGATGGCCGTTCGCGGGGTCAGCTGGGGCCGATATATCGAGCTCGAGGACGGGGATCGCTGTTTGCCGTTTGCCGTTTGCGTGGTTGAATAGCCCGAGGCCATGGACCCCGAATTAGCTTTCGTTGGGGAACCGCTGAGGTCATTTTGAGAGCCCCTGAGATGCGTATGCGCCGAGCAGCGCTGAGGACGCGCCGAGCGTTCACGACGCGGACACCGATGCACAGATGCCGAGGAGGGTAATCGCGCGCGCGCCCTCGAAGCCTATCCTATCGGACAAGCAGCACGTTGATCGCCGTCCTCGAGGGGTCGCGAGGGGATATTAGGAGCAGCTGACCGCGACTGACGAGACGAAGATGGCACTGGCAGGCTACATGGAGGGGCGGAAATCACGGCTTGCCGTACGCGTGCGCGTTTGCGCTGGTGAACCGACATGGCGTCCAGCATCTCAGGGTCAGGGTCTCGAGCTGAAATAATTGCGCATGAGCAGGAGGTTTCTACGTCTACCGCGTCGTCTTGTTGTCGTGTGTACGCGGCCATGCCCACGCTATAAATACCTCGATTCGCGTCACCTCGAGCTCGCTTCCCTTCGCTTCTATTCGACTGACTGACGCGCATCGCATCATTCAGTGCATCACTCGGTACAGAAGCGAGATAAGGGCCGTTTGAGATCCGGGGGGCGACGAGATAAGCATAGGTGTGGGGAGCGACTTCTTCGTCTAGGCGCTCGCACCTACCTATACTTACTTACTTCTGTATGCTCGCACAGTGTTGCGCGACGTGAAACAAGGCAGGAGGAGGAGGACGGGTAGTAAGCCGACACGACACGACAGGCGATCCTCGCGCGCTGTCGTAATCAGGCACACGCGCGGAAGCGGAAACGGAAACGCGGAAGCTAAGCGCGGGCGGTGCCGCCGGTGGGTGCTAAGGCCGGGGTGAGGCGGGCGGGCGCACTCGGCAGCGCTGGCCTATTTTCTTACTGTCCTCCTCGTCTCGTCTCTTCGTAGATCCAACGCACCCAGCCTTCCGAATCACCCCTGACCCAATCAAACCTTGCGCCAATCGGGGATACGCAGCCACCAAACGCCAAATACGCGCAAGCTCGCGTAACACGCCCCCAAACTCGATCTCGCATCGATCGGGGCCGGCGATCTCCGTGCTCCCGGGAGGGAAAAGAGGGGCTGCGCGCCAGAGGAGTCTTTTCCCCCATGCCCGCTGTCTGACGTCCCCTCCCCCCGCCCCCCCCCCTCCCCGCCGCTTCTGGTTTCCGCCTCCCCCCGCTGTTTAAGGATCCGCTTGGAGTGAGTCTCTCTTCTGCGTCTTGCTCGCTTTTCGGCTGCGCGAGAGGGAGAAAAGAGAGGGGGGATGTGGAGGAGCGCAGAGTAGAGGAAAGACGACGCTGACGCCTTGCTTTGCAGATCTCGCGACCCTTTTCGGCCCCATACTACCCGCCCCCTCCCGCCCCTCCTTCCCCCCGACATCCCCCGACACTCCCCGCCCCCGACCACCGACATAACCCCCGCCCCCGACACCCACCCTCACGAAGGACCCCGCTGCTTCTGCGCGACCCGCCCCTGCAAAGTAAAGCACACCGCCAGCACCCAGCAATAGCAAAGTACGCTTGAGCCCTGCTCGCTGCTTCTGCCTTCCCTACCACCAATCCACACCACCCCCCGTGCCGCACCCCGCACACACCCCCCAGGAGCCAGACACTCGCATTTCCCCACCCCCAGGTCCGCTGAGCAATCGCGCCTACCCCACCACCCACCAACCGACACCGACCACCACACACTTTTTTTTGATACGACCATGTCCGCTACCAGCACCACCACCACCAACACCACCACGCCTCCCTCGTCCGCTACGCCGACTTCCGCCGTGAAGACGGAGACCGACGGCAAGATGGAGGGCGCGGGGACGAAGACCGGGGGCGACCCCCCGAAGCGCAAGCCCACGCGGCGCGCGAACACGGCGGAGCGCCGCGCGACGCATAATGCGTCGAGCGGATGCGGAGGGAGACGCTGAATGGGAGGTTTTGGTGAGTTTCTCGTCTTCTCTTCTCTCTTCGTCCTTCGTACGCCCTGCGCCCCTTGTTGTCTTGTCTCGCCTCGAGGCGTCGCGTCGCTGCTTTTGCGCTGCGCTGAGCCTTTCGTCTGTGGCCTCGCGTCTCGCAGGCTCCACTATCCCCTCTGTCTTCATCTCCTCTTCTCTCTCGCTTTCCTGCTGGAGACGCTAACGAACCTCTCTCCTACAGACCCTCGCCTCCCTCCTCCCGCCGCTCGCCGCGCTCCGCCGCCCGAGCAAGGCCGCGATCGTCAGTTCGAGGTGTGTGCTTGTTCTGTTCTGTGGCCTTCGCCCCCATCCTTTTCCGCGCTTTCGAGTCTCGCTATCACCCACGCTTCTTCGTCTTTTCGTCCTGGGATGTGTTCAGGGAGTGCGCGGGCGACGGACGAGGGGCGCCGTGTGGAGTGGGCGCTGGCGGATGGGACGCCGCGTGATAGTGGGGGTGCTGCGCAGCAGGTCCAGCCTCAGGCTGAGCCTGGTGTGGGACGTGCGCGCGGTGTGGGCAGGTGGCGCCGGCGTTCGTGGATAGCCGCGGGAGACACGCTTCCCGGCCTGGCGTGGCGTCCACTCGAGGCGTGCAGCGCGCGATCTGGCGCAGTCCTTGTCTGCCCGACGAGGGGCTCGGGCGCCGATTCCCCATGTGCCGATCGAGCGCGATCTCCTTCGTCTTCGTCCGTCTGCGCCGGCGGGCGCACGGTCGTCCTTCCTGCCCGGCCTCTCTCGCCCTTCCTTCCTCTCCTCTGCTCCTCTTCTCCTCCCTCGCTCATATTTCGCGTGCTGACCAACTATTTACTTTGCAGCATCGCGACCGTGCACGCCGCGCGCCGGCACCGCGTCCTCGCGGCGCAGACGCTGCGCGCGCTGGGCCGGGAGGCGGAGGGGCTGCGGAGGGTGAGTCGTCTTCTATTATTCCGCTTTCACTTCGTTCCTCTTTCCCGATGCGCCACCATTTCTTCCTCTGTCCACTATTCCTTTCCGTTTTTGCGTCTCTGCCCCTGGGCGCAGACGGCGCCCCGCTCCTCCCCCTTTCGATTCTCCCCCCCCTCCCCCCCTCCTCGCGCCCGCGGCGCAGACGACGCAGACGACGCGGCCAGCGGAGACGATTCCGTTTGGGAATTGGAGTCGTTGTGACATCACGTCACGCCTGTCACCGTTACCTCGCTGTCGTCGATGGCGATGTCAATGCCAGGGTTAGTGGCTGTTGCTGGCGGTCGGCGGGCGGTCGGCAGGAGAGTGGCAGCGCGCGGCTCGTTGCTCTGCGGCTCCGTCTTTTCCTTCGCCCTGCGCCCGCCTCTTGCGGCCGCATTTGCTTATCGCGTCCCCCCTTTCCCTCCCTTTCACGTCCCCACGTACCGCGCGCCCACGTTCCGTGCTTCGCTCCTCCACCGTCCTCCGTCGTCGCCTTCATCGCGCCGCCCTCCTCTCCGCAGCTTAGCTACTTCCCCCCGTCTGCGCCCACAATTTCCTCTCCTCCGTGCCCCTGTCCTCCCGCGTGTCGTGCTCCCCTTCTCTTCCTCGTCGTCGGCGGCGGCGTCCTCCCCTCGTCCGCCCTTCATTCTCCGTCCTCCTTTCGTCTTCCCCTTCCCTTTCTTCGCACGTTCCTCTCCTTGCCTACTTCCGCTCCTTTCCTCTTCCCTCCCTCGTCCTCTTCCCTTATCCTCTTGCCTCCGCTATTCATCCATGCTCACACCTATCTCTCTCCCTAGGAAGTCAACGAATGGCGCCTCCGCGCCCGCGTCCCCCTCCTCGACGCGCCGCCGCGCTCCGACGCGCACGCGGCCGTCCTGCGCGCCGAGGTCGAAGACTTTGACCTCGCGCTCGAGCTCGAGGGCGAGGAGCTCGAGGAGGAGGGCGAGGACGGGGAGGACGACGCTGCTCCCGCCGCCGCTTCTCCGGCTTCCTCTACTCCCACGCTCAAGAGACTAAAGCGAGAGCGCGCAGCGGGAGCGTCAAGCAGCCCGCGCCGGAGCGCATCTTCGCGTTCGATGCCCCCTCGCCCGTCTCCCCCGCCTCCCCTTCCCTCGGCAAGTGGGAGCGGGAGCGGGAGCGAGGGCCCCGGGACGCCGCCGGCGAGCGCGGGGATGCACATGCCCATGTCCATTGCCCTGTTCCGCGCACGGGCACGGGCACATGTCGATGGCGCAGATGCAGCAGATGCAGCAGCAGCAGCAGATGATGGCGGGCGGGCGGGGGCGCGTACGAGTACGAGCAGATGCAGCAGATGATGAAGATGCGCGCGGCGGCGATGCAGCAGCAGCAGGCGCTGATGCACCCCATGCTGGGGCAAGGGCTTCGACGCGCACCCGGGCCAGGGCGGCGCGGGGTACGACCTCGACCTTCGGGCTTGGGCTCGGGCTGGGGTTCCCTGTGGAGGACGAGCTCATGGGCGTCTCGCCCACCGCGCTCGGCATGGGTGGGATGCCCATGGGGATGGGCGTTTGGCGCGGGCATGGGATGGGCGTGGGCATGGGGGGCGGGTGGGGCGAGCGCGAGCCCCGCGCACCCCGCGTTCCACCTCGCGCAGCACCAGCAGCACCAGCTCGCGCACCACCAGCAGCAGATCCAGCAGCAGCAGCAGCAGCAGCGGATGATTACGAGCGCAGATGGGCGCGCTGGGCGGGGTGGTGGGCGTGCAGAGCGGGCAGTATCTGCACCAGCCGGGGCGGTTTCGGCGCCTGAGCGCTAGCACTGTCAAAACCTTCCGCCTTCAAGATACCCAGCCCCGTCTCGTTCTGCTCGTCCTCGTCTGTCTTTACACACCACCCCCCGTCTGCTCGTCTGTTTTGCCCTCAGTCTTTATCCAATCGCCTGCCTATCCCCACCCGGCCCTCGTCCCCACTCGTCTCTCGTAGCGAGTCGAGGGAGTCGTACCGACTCGCCCCTCGTCTCGTCTATGGAACGCTCTCGCTATCGTCTTTTTTGGTTTTTTGCCCCCTCCCCATCTGCACCCGTCTGCACCCTGTCTGCACACCGTCCCGACTCGTCCTATGCACCCCCTGGACCCTCGTCTCCGTTCTCGTCCGTCGTCCTCGCCCCGCCGTAGACCGCTTTCTTGTCCCCCACCCACCTCGGTCCCGTCTTCTCCCCGGTGCGCGCCGTCGACCTCGTCCGGCGCCCCTCTCCTCTCACCGCCTTCCCACCCGTAACACCCTATAACGCCCCCGTCGTCGTTGCCCCCTGCCGCGCGACCCACGCTCCTTAGCCTACTTGCCTGCCTAGCTACCACCTGCCGCCTACCCCCGAATACGTACCGTATCTATTGATCCCGCACGCGCGCGATCCAGCTCGCTCCTTACCTTGCCTTCCCTCTACCCGTGTTTACTCGGACGTTCTTTCCTTTTTTCCAATTTATTCTCTTTCATTCTTACTTCTCCCCCCCCTCCCTCGAGAAGGGACCCTTGTGTTTCCATAGTTTAGTTTTTTGAAGTCGGTTAGTTAGTTAGCGGTGTATCGTAGATGTATTGTAGGAGTTGTCGTCGTTTTTGTTCGGGGCGCAGGGGAAGGGGAGGAGAGGGGAGAAGGTAGATAGAACGGAAGCCGTGAAAATGAAGTGAACTAATCGTATTGCATGTGGGATTGAGTCTGAGCGACTTCAATTTTTACTGAGGAGCGGACCGGATGGGCGCTGTTCTATAAATAGATGTGGAATTCTAGAAGGGAGGAAGCCGAGAAGACGGGGATCTCGGGCCCTGGGAGCGGGAGGGGCGGCCAATGGGGATGGGCTGGTCTTGTGATTTCGTGCCTGATGCAACTGGTTGAACAAAGTTGGAGGGTAATTTCAATTTGTGGGCGAGTGCCCAGGAACGGTGCTGGCTGATGTGTTCGGTTGATTGACCCTAGGTAATTACTTATTTATTATACTGCTCCAAATCCCAAGATTCTTGCGATCCCTGTAAGTAAAATTTAAACAAATTGAATGTCTCGACGCGCAGACGTTAGCTACTGGACTAAAACGTGTGAGTTTTCAGCAAGAGATGAACAGCATGCATCTGTTCATGAGGAGTTTGTGCATTGGTTGTCCCATCCACCAATTTGGACGTAGGCTCAGAAATATCGAGCCGTTTAATTCGGGTCTATGGGAAATTTGGAATTTATTAATGCCGCACTGATACTCCGAGGACTGCAGCATTTCTTTAATAGGCAGACTTGAATCATGTACACAATGCCTCGAGGAATCTCGGATCGCATAGAACTTTCAATAGTGTATGTGAATCCGATCGCGAATCATTCAAAGCAGTTTTTGAATCTTCCACATGTTGAACGATATGGGCGATTTACCCCATCTCCCCTGCAGAGTGCACTACTATTTGGTTCGCGGAACGGTTGTATTGGGGGCCAGAAAAAAGTGTTCAAGAACGGCAGTTCATCCACTCAAGAAAAAGAAGCTCATGTCGCTCGGCGCTCTCGCGCGACGTATTCTGCGTCAGCAGATTTATTGCCGGTGTTAGTCGACCGTCCAGACAGGTTGAGATATCCGGTGGCAGTCGTATGCCCGAGTGAAACGGGAAGCAGAACGGCCACCTCTACGGGGTATATGTAATATGTCCACTGCAGACCGCGATTGCCAGTCCAGACAAAGTACAAATCTTGTTCTCATCCTGGACAAATCGTCTTGTCCATTCTAGAGTAGCACAGCACCTGCGCTCATCTGTGTGGGTCCGCGTAGGTCCCGGATCCCAGCACAACCGTTCCTCGTGCTGGTCGTATGATGCGTTACTGACGGTGCACGGCCCCAGCACTACATATCATCTTATCCTATCATTCCCGGGTGTGGCGCATCCAGCAACTTGTACTATCGGTCGCAGCGATCTTTAGCACGTCACGATGGACAGACAGTGGTAAGTATCATCTGTCTGAGATTCGAACCAAGCAACAGCGGCCAATCAGTCCCCATCGGGCCTAATGAGCGCGATGTTGCGCGCTTACCTCAATGTCGCGATGTCGTGATACCGCTGGCTCGTGATTCTCAGACTGCCGCATACAGCGAATTTCGGAATTCTGAAAAATCTAGACCGACGAGAAAATCACGGAGGTGGCGCTCAGGTATGTAATTTGAATCCGCGATGGCAATGGATGAGTCTCGAGCCCTCGACATCAGGAACATTGGGATGATAATATTTGTACGGGAGGGTTTGTGGCGCCGGGGCGTGATGCAAGGGTCGGCGTCGCTCGGGGGGTTGACGGAGGAGCGCCGCCTGCCTTGAGGCAAGGATAGCACGCTATGTAGCCGGTCAATGTGGTGGAGCAAGGTGGTTCGGAGTAGGTGTGAAATGCATTCAGGAATGATGGCCATGCGAAGCGAGGTCTGATCAAAGCTCGGGGAACAATAACGAACAAAATAAGCAATGTAGACAATAACTGAATTAAACTGGTGAGTCGCCAATCACGATGGAATAGGTAGTAGTATGGAAGTATCGTAATTTTTGGCCAAGAATTTTGCCCAGATGACAGGGAAATCAGGGTGGACGAGTTCAGGAAAATGGAGATGGGATCGGGTCAAAATCAGGTCTTCTCTTACTCGTAGTGTTCACTCGTGTGGAAAGTGCTCTGCCAGTGAGATCACGAAGGCTGAATCAATTCAATCTCCGCTCGGTGATCTCCGTTCCGGACCGTCGCTCTTTGCTTCCTCTCATTCGCATCTCCGGCCTGCCCAACATGATCAGGCTCGGTACTTTCGTCATCGACACCTAGGAACCGTATGTAAACGCAGAGTCACTGCAAACGCAGATTCACTGCTCCTCATCAAACGATCTGCCAGCAGAGCACTCGAGGCTAGATTTGCGCTGGCGACGCTATCTCAGCCGCGGCGGGTATCCGTTAAATCTTCCGATCTCTCTCGATTTCGAGATCCTATCGCTATGGAAGAGCCCGGACTACGAATCGCCACGTCGACTGGACTATGTGACCAAGAAACTTCTTGATATACGGGTGCATAGCATGCTAACCGTTTTACGAGGCTTGGGACTTTCCACCCGCTTTGGGCTTACATTGCTTGGGATCCGTTCATCCAGGTGGACTTGTGATACCTCGCGGCACGAAGATCTTCATCTGTGGGGGGTCCCCGCCGCCGGCTATGAGTGCAACGCAACCCCGATAAATACTGCAATCTGTCTCAGGCAACCATTATTAGTTCGACGACCTCCAAGCCACGGATATGTGCTGGCAGTCCTCAGTCTGAGACCGTCTGGCTGGTGGAACTCGAGGCAGCCCCCAGTCATCCGTCCGATCACCAAATCCCATCGATACTGATACCATCCGCCTCGAGGTCTCGAGAAGTATGTGCCCGACGATTCACGGGAAACCCGCATATTAGGCGGCCTTCTTCCACTCTCGTTCACGTCTCGTCTAGTGTGTGGCGCTAGCGCCCAAACCGTTCGACGCCTAATATTTCAACTGCCTCGGCAAAAAGGGCCGATCTTGTGTCCCTCATGGCGCATCCCGGACTAGATCCTTGTGTCCACGCAGCATCTCCCGGATCCCGATGCCTGCTTCCTCCAATTTCGTTTCTTCGTTGCGTCTGATTGATGTCCAAAGGCGGCGACACGTATCGCGAAGCTGCGTTCCCAATAACGAGTCGCTGGGCTACATTGTCTTTCGTCCATACGGCTACTACGCAGCTGCACCGTCCGTTCTTGCGTTCAAACACTCGGACAACCCTCATCTTTCACTCACGCCATGTGCCTCACTTGCTTCCTACTTCTGCGCCTCGAGCTACATCCCTTGGCATCAATGATGCGATGGCAGCCTGCAGCCAGATGCGTGGCCGGAAAGTCGCGCTCCGCCTCGATCCGGTGCCCATTCGATAGATATACTTAGAAGCCGAGTGGATCAAGCATGCTGCCAAAAAGCCCCAGCATATGTATAGCAGTCCGATGTACCTGGGCAACTCTGAGTCGGGCTATAACCCCGGTTTAACGCAAGGGCTGACCGTGCGAGGATGAAGAAGATGCACGCCGGGGACGGTTTCAGCAGAGATTTTGGCGCCTGTACAGGCTTATTTCACTAAGTGAAATGGGTTAGCCTGTACACCCAAGTAGTACGCGAAGATCGTTCCGCGCACCTGGGGATGGAAATCGGTGAGTCGATGACCGCGGAGGATGGATAAAGTAGCACCAGCTCGAGGCGTGCCTACGAACGTAGCCATTGGATGCTCAAAATAGGGTGAGAGGGCCGATTTCCTGCACAGCCAGTAATCCCCAGCGTATGTATACCAGTACATGCCGGATGTGGAGGCGACTCACAAGCTGGGACATGTAGGGGAGTTTTTTTTACGGCCAAGCCCCTAAGGATTTTTATGTAGTCACGACCTAAGGTCTCGACTTGGCCTCGCGCTTCATCAGGGGCATCGGAAGTAATTCCGCTTCTCCGTAAGCCCCGTTGGTATGTCGAAAAAGGAGTACACTGACACGGAGAGTGATGTGTTCCTGGAGGTCGAGAACAGGAGGCCTGACCCAGATTCAACTGCTCTTTCTGATTGTTCGATTCGGGTTGCGTATTCAGAAGAGCGTTCGCGGTACTACATTCATGCGCTGCGTAAACTTTGAACTCTCTCTGGGGTGCATGTTCTTATACGTGCCCGAGGGAGTTGATGTCCAGGTCTTATAAAATAATGCTAAAGCGACTTGGATCTCAGGAGAAAATACAGCGCGCACTTCAGACCTCTGGAAGGGGTGGAGTGCATTGGAGCCCGGTGAAACAGTACCCTCGGCGTTCAGCATCCAAGACTGGCTTGGCAGCGCGGGACGTCCTCCTGTCGATGTCACGAAAAAGGGACTCGGTCGAGGCCGCGGAGACACGCTGTATGACACTGAAACCCGTAAGCACGACCTGGTCGCCATAATCCAATAATGTATTCTTATCCCGTTCCCAGCCATTGGCAATTTGGGTTCATAGACTGAAAGAAATAAAAGCATCCACGTAAACCTATTCGACCCCTCTTACGATTACAGCTTCCGGACAAGGCATTGATCGGTATCGCTCACTACTCCTGAGCCAGACAGGCACGACTCCCTCTAGTCAGGATTACCGTATATATATTACCCCCTTCATGCTTTCGCGCATCCAGTCCCTCCAAATGAGCTCGGCCTGCGACGCAAATCTCACCGCGGTGGCACTTTCTTTTAAACATAATGCAAGTGGACGCCTTGGTCCTTGGAACATGGGCGCAATGTTTGCTTGGCTGTGCGTCGCTGCATAGATCCTAACCCTTCTGATTCTTACCTCATTTCAGACTGCAAGGAATCCTGTTATCCCAGGCGTCGTTTTATTTCAGCACATACAAGAACGACTCGGGCCTCACCCGCGCATTCATCAGCTTAGTCGCTGTTCTGAATGTGTAAGCCCTTTTCTTCTAGCCATCGCAGTTCACTGAGTTCCTCTGATTCAGATTTAAATCCGTCATGTGTGGTTCAACGCTCTGGGTCCGTTCAGTAGATAAGTTCGGGGACTGGAATGGGATTACGCACGGTGTGTGGAATTTTAATCATCATTTCTTTGTCCATCCTGCTCATTTTATTATACCAGGTTATTGGCCTCAGCGTACTCAAGTATTAGTGGTACGTACCAAGTTTGATCGCCGCCGACCGCGTCTGATCCTTATGGCGCAGTCGGAGCTCATATGCTTCACGGTCCACATTTATTTTATCCTGCGCGTCTTCCGGCTTACCAAGCGCAACTGGTACCTTCTTGCATTCCTATCCTGCTGCGCGTCGCTCGGAATTTCAGGAGGAATACTATTTGTGAGTTCTCTTCTTTTGTCAAATGTGTCGCAGGACCGACGCGTAAATTCTCACAGACTAAGCTCATTTATCAACCGGTGGGTTCCCTCTATCATGCCTCGTATTTCGGATAGCCACCCATAGCTGCATCTTGACGCAGACCGATGGAACGCACGTTATTCGGTTCGGCACCGCTATGGTGAGGCCTAATCAATGTCTGCACTATCCATCTGACTAACGCGATGCCTCACAGATAATAATGCTCGTCGGGCTCTTATGTACGCAGAACTTGCCTTCTATGTCGTCTGACTTATAGATTTAAATCTTCAACTCCAGCGTGCGATGTCACAATCACCGGAACTAGTACGACTATTCGAGTTCTATTGCGCATATATTCACAAATCCCCATTCTAGTGTTCTTCTGCCTGCTCAAATCCAAAACGGGATTCAACAGCACGGACTCGCTCATCAATCGCATCGTGCGACTGACATGGATGACGGCGTTCCCGCCAACCCTGTGCGCAGTGCTCAACCTTGCTTTCTACATTGCGGTCCCTAACTCGGACACGTTCGTCGCGTAAGAGTGGCTCACCGCGTTCATCTCTACTCCGAGCTGATCCCTGGTTCGGCCTAGATTCAACATCGTGCTCTCCTACTTGTCCTCCATCTCGATGATGTACACGGTATGTTCCTCGCTCTCCGCGTCATGTAGTGACTAACCCCACATCCCTAGATCAACTCGTAAGTGCTGGGGACATCTTTCGAGCATCTTGCCGAGCACCTAATCCCATTACAGCCGCAAAATTACCCAGTCAGGGATCATCAACGGCTCCAGCGGAAACACCACATCGCGCACGAATGTCTTCACATGGTCGGGAGCGCGCAACGTGTGTCGCCTTGCTCAATCCTTGCCGTTGGTTGACGGCTCACCTTATAGCGTGCACCAGTCGGCGAAGAAATCGCCCTTGGTACGCGCTCCGACGCGCGCATCCGGGTGCAGACTGATGTACACACGACTATCGATCCGCGGGACGTTACAGTGAGCCTTTCGTGTTAGTGGAGAGACTGCAATGCTGAGGGGACCGCCTTGCAGATTGACATCTCCGATGACACACAATCATTCCCATACGGTGACGGGAAGAAGAAAGACATCGGGCTTTGATGGAATGTATTCATCACTTTCAGTCTTTCCTTGTCCCGACGACTGTCCTTCGTTGGGATTCTGGTATATGTAGTCTGCTGCCAATCTTATCTCATTATCCAACTTCTCAAAAGCCGGGAGAGCGAGAAATTATCTGTCTCTTTATGGACTTTTATTTTACGGTTGTCTGCAACGGGTACCCCCATCAATTGCACCAATCTTGCTTTCGATTCTTAGACAATCAATATTTAAAGTGTCTATGCCTAGACTTGGAGACGACGCAGCGTGGTCAACGCTGTCATCACCCGTTCGTCCATGGTTAGCAGTCTCCTACTTGGGAAGTACCGTAAATTCCAGATGACTACCAAAATCAAGTTGGTTGCCCTTGGATGGACTGTAGCAGTTGAGCCTTGGTCGAGACAATTGAATCTCCGCTCGATGATCTCCGCTCCCGGCCCGTCGGCTCCCTCTAATACGCGGTGCGGACAAGTCGGCCGATCGGCACTGGTCGGCACTGGCCTTAGTGCCAGTCCATTGGACCCCGATGGAAACCAGTGGTTTCCAGTGTGCCTCCCCATCCCTACTGGAACCCATTGAACCTCATTGACCCCTTCGACTAGATTTCCATTGACTTGTGATGTTTTCCTGCGAATACTACCAGACTGTAACCACCCGAGAGCCACCAATTGTCGCTGGATTCCATTGGATTCCACTGGCTTGGAATGGCTTTAAATTGCCCGTAGTATTCCTTGTAATAACTTTGCGGCTTCAAATGAAGTATCCTGGCTGACAAGTAAATCAAACAGACGAATGGAAAGATACCTCCTGCCCTTAACTGCAGTAAAAAGGTATAAGTCAGTCGAGCTACTTGAACTGACCCATTAGATATTCCTTATACACAGTTTTCTCCTGAGATTCATTGCAGTATCTACCGCTCTGTCCCAGATTGCCAACTGCAAAGGAACAGTACGTATATAGAACAACTCGTTCTAACTTGAAACGCGAGAGATGAACCAATTGTGCTTGGCATTGTAAAGTAGTTAAATGATGACCCGTACCTTTGTAAGTGAAGCCTTTCATTCACTAGGTCAACGAAGAGTTCAATCTTACAAAGTTCAACTAAATTCAACTAGCATTGTTGCAATATTGATCTGAGCTTTCCCGGGGAATCTGAAGGCACATACCAACATTATTATAATATCATAATATCATCGGCGTTCTCCACTGGATTCTGCTGGAATTCGGTGGCCAGTTGCGCTGGTGATCCGGTGAATGCCGCTGGTGATTGGCGGATCCCGATGTCTCCGTTGGCACACAACACCATACAGCGTCCGGCGACTCAGATGGCCACCGATAATCACTGGCGGCCACTGGCGGCCACCAGCGAACTTTCCAGCGGCGGGTATATTACTAGGACGCATCAATAATTCGCGGGGATCTTACGGATACGTCCCTCGGTCATCAAGGAGGGCGCTCGAAGATTGCCAAAGCTGTAACGCGTGACCCATGAGTAGCGGTCCCAGCCACTGGCAGTGGACTCAGTTGTAACCAACTATCGACTTCAATGCCATGGTAGATTCCCGCCGGTGCTGGCTTAGCAGCAGCGGCAGGTACTGTATGGGCTAAATCCTTGGATCTCTCGCTGTCGACCCCTTCCCACTCGTTTCACAAAACTTAACTGCGGATCGCCACGTCGACTAGACTGTGAAGAAAATACACCAAACATCTTGATCTGCCCGGGTGCCTACTTTTCCAAGGCTCGGGACTTATACCTCGCTTTGAGTCTGGATCGCCCGGGATCCAGAACCCGAAATACAGTTGCTGTCTGTTGGACTTGATCTCGCAAGTTCAGTCGCACCAAAGAAGTTGAAAGAACTGCTATCGAGTTTCTATGATGGGACTCAGGCACGCCAAAGAACGTCCACCTGCTGTCGGGGCAAGTGACGAACGAGCCAACTGCGTTTAGAATAGGGAAATGCAACAAACATAAGTGGTATGTATCAATGCCTACGTCAATGCAATCTTCTGATCAGTCCGAAAAACTCTATGCCCCCCGTCGACGCTCGGGCCCTCCGAGCGCAGCGTCTCCGTCGTCACCTCGACCTTGATCATCTCGATCTCAGCGGCGGACTGGCTCCCGTCGCCGGCGTGCGACTCTGTCCCCCCTGGGCCGCCGAAGGAGTGGATCGGCAGGGGTACTGGGGGCCGAACGGTGCGCTTCCAGGTGGAGAGGCTACGCGAGCGGTTGCGCGCGCCCGAGAGGGAGCGCGAGCGTGAATCTTGCTGCGAGGACTGGATGCTGGAGGTGCGCTCCGAGAGGGAGGTGACTGATGTTGATGTTAAAATTAAGAATTGAGATGTGTAAAGGGAAGGAGGACGCACTGATTCGCTGCGCGAGGATGGCGGTGACGACGGCCTGCAAGGTGAGCATCGTGCCTTGCTTCGACGTGTCCTGGATACATGAATAACGATTTTAGTTATGCGACATGTTGAATCTTGAGACATAGGGGGGACGCACGCTGCTTAGCAAAAACGACAAGTTCAAGGTCTGAGCCACGACGGCAACGATGAAGTATCCCAGGCCGCTGGAAGGGGTGACATCATTGAGTGTGTATTTATTACCCCGGGGTCAATGCAACTTACTCAGCGAGCAGGATCCCGGAGACATGGCTGGAACCGTTGACGTTAGCGTTGGGCAGTTATCGCAAGGAAAGCAGATTCACCCCATGCCGTTACGAACATTCCTAATCAACGGAATAGATCCCAGGATGCAGGCAAGCGTGTCGAAGATCTAGCAACAGTTCAGCATCGCAGAATGCAGACCGACCGCCTTACCAAGTTCACCAGCGCGAAGGTCCACTTGTAAGAGAGCGGGCCTCCGCCTCGGGACACCGCCGTACATCCGCCGTCGACGACCACGGGCACTTGGCTGAGTCCCGGAGCGTAGGAGAACACGGTGACGGGAATCAGGACCAGTGTCATACTCATCCAGATATACTGCAAACGAAGCATTTACTGCTAGCATATGAATCAGAGAACAATCATATGCACCTTATTCTTCCCCCAAATAGCCCAGGTACGCCATATAAACACAACGCCCGAGATGGAACTGACTGCACTACGGAGCACACTCCCGCTGGCACGGATGCGACGCGTTATAGCATTATCGCGAGCGTTGAGATTAACAGCCGACTCACACCGGCGCGACGCGTCCACACGTTGCGTCTGTCCATCCCGTGCCGAAGAAGACGTACGAGACCCAGCATATGTACAGCAGGCCGACGTACCTGGAGGACTGTCAGTCGGGCTATCACGCCGGTTTAACGAGAGGGCTGGCCGTGCAAGGATGAAGAAGATGCACGCCGGAGACAGTTGAAGCAACGATTTTTGGCGCCTATACAGGCGTATTTCGCTGAATGAAATGGGTCAGCCTGTGCACTCAAGTAAGCGCGAAAATCGTTCCGCGCACCTGGGTATGGTTATGATAAAGTCATACACCAGAACAGACAAACTGGTGATTCGCACAGCGGCCTAGGAATCGGTCAGTCGACCAAGTAGGATAGATGGAGTAACACCAACTTGGGGCGTGCCTACGAACGTCGCCATTTGACGCGCAAAGGAGGGTGAGGGGGACGATTTCCTGCACAGTCAGTAGTATATAAGCAAATGAAATACCCGGACTGTGGGGGCGAATCACAGGCCATCATGTCAGGATGCAGATGGACAAGCGTTATTAGGGGTGTTGGGATGGCAAAAGAGGAGTACACTGACATTGAAATATTGACCCCTGGCGGGCGCCGCCGCCGCCGCCGCCTGGCGCTCGCGCGCCGTGTGTCTACAGTATAGAGGCTCGTGTATGTAAGTACGGTACCCCTATGTTCCTCAATGGGATAATATATCCTCCTCCTCCTCCTGGCCCACAGTCTTTAGAATGACGGAATGACGCAACGAATAATTTATTAGTGGAGCCAGTCAGGAAGAAGAAGCAAGGAATCATGATCAGCGGTTCTACAGAGCCAGGGGACGAGTTTTCGTAGTCATGAGGGAACCAAGGCACCCGAAAGGACCGAGCTATCTTGTTCAAATAATGCAGCGAAATCCAACAGTGGGCAAGGTCTATGAGCCGGGACGAGAAGAATCCAGTTAACGTTGGACCAAAAGACTTGAGCTTGAGGTTAACCTCAAGGGGAACGAAGAAATTGCCTGCATCGATCCTGACAGTAATTTATATCCTTGAAGCCAATACTCCCCGAAGATCTGAACGACATGTGGAGGTGGCAGTATCGATCTGTCTCCTGTGGCGTTCACAAGCGTGAGACAGCTTCCAGCTAGTGTTGTCAGGGTCTACCCGAAGTCGGGCCCAAGGAGGACTCAGGGTCGGGCTCAGAAATTCGCCAGGCACCGCGACCCTGGGCTTGGGCCCGGGTCTTTGCATCCACTGAACTCCTTGAATATGGGTGATTATATAGTGAGCTGTGAACATTTCTCGACATAGTTGAGTTTGTTCTTCCTGCTTTCGTCCACTTCCATGCATTTTCCCTGGAAGTTGGGTAGGTGGTATGGAAAATCCCGGTGCTTTGATGGACCTCCAGATTTATTCAACACCTTCTAGGGAGTGATGAAAGACACAGGAACATATTGTAGGGCTTATGGGAGTTCATATTATAGTTATTGTCCTCTTATATCGCTTAGAAATTTACCTTACATGAGTGGAAAGGAAAATCCAACCAACCCCGGGCCTGGGCCCGACCCTGGAGGTAGGGTCGGGCTCGGAATATTCTCAAGCCCAAGCCCTTCCCTTCCCGACCCAAGCCCGACCCGACCCGGACAACACTATAAGTTCCAGCTCTAAATTTATTGGTGGGCTCGCTTTTAGGACGGACTTACCGAGTACACCATAGTCGCTGTTGAACTCAACCTGGACCGGCACTGTGAGCAAGGACTATGAATTCGAACGTCAACACATATTAGTGGAGGTGAATTGCGATTGCCGCTTTACCGTGGAAAGGCAGGCAATGCTACGCCCAGATACAGGTTGGCACATTTAACAGCTGCAACGTTTCTGTTCCTGACTATTCGCGGATTGCTGTTCCAAGGTTCCATCAGCAAAGAGGGTTTATTAAGTTGACTCAATCTCCGCTCGGTGATCCCCGGCCGACTTGATCCTTCTTGCTCCCTCCGTCATTTCGTTTGCCGCTCATCATCCTATCTGGAGTTGATCTGGAGCGAGGCCTCCTTGTTGGAGGGAGGCTTGCCTGTTCCTCGCTGTTCCTTCGCGCCTTCACCGGTCATCAAGAGATCGAAGTTCAAACCCACTCTAGTAGATTCGCTGGCGCTCAGACTCCAAGTCACCGGGACGATATCTCTTGTGTCGACCTCTTCTACGTCTGGGTCTGCAGTGGTCGTTTCGTCAAAAAAAAAAAAAAAGCTGCGCACTGCCAGGTCGACTCTGCTCTGTACATAAAGCCAGGAATGGATCTGGAGGTCGGGCGAGCAGCGCGTCGACGCTAAGGTGCCCGGGCTGGTCCGGTTTTGGAAGCCGTGGACTCGTCTGTCGCTTAGGGCTTGGACTTGATATTTATCCAGTTGAGTTTCTGATATCCCCGGTATTTCTCGGCATCCCGTCTCGCCGGCCTCTGGGTGTTGCTATGCTACCTCTGACAAGGTCCAAACGCCATTGTTGCGACATCTAAATCAGTGATACAGTAACTGATACTGACTGGTGGCAATTTGCCCTCCAAGGCCTCAAAGGCCTCAACTCTCGTATGCCTACTGCTCGCGCCCAGCAAATGTGATCTCGGCACCCCTCCCGCATCCTCCTTGATAAAATACATCAACCCCTGGTATCTTGTGGCGCAACGATTCCGGGAACTTATGGAATGATTGTGGAATGCCTCCCGCGATTTCTGATCGCGTTCCTGTCGGTCCTGGGAAACTGTCGACAGCTGCCCTCCACCGGGTCTTATCCACAATAGAGATCTACCGCCTCCGATACCTAGTCGCCTCCCATTTCCGAGTCTACGTTCGAGCACCCCGACAGCGGTGTTAGCGGACAGGATGGCGCTCTGCGGACCTGCCATTCCCTCGACGTCCGCACGTAGAATATTCACTCGGCTCTGCAGTGCGCCTCAGCACATCCCGAGGTCTAGACCGTTTGGCATCAATCGGACCCCAATCAGCCATCCCCCTTCCGGCATAGCTGGCTGTCGGTCTTTTCTATTATCTGAGCCGCTGTTGATTCCCCTGGGTCTCTTCGAGTTTTGATTTCCATTCAATTACTTATCGCGCAATATTTGACCAGAGTTCTTCCCGGTAAATCGAAGTTCTATGAACCGTCTTATATTGATTATTCACTCTGAGTCCGAGTCTTAGGCCTTGAGCCTTTGGTTAGAGACCTCCGGGCGGCCGTGATCGGAAGAACGCCTCATGCCGCCAGCACAGGCAACGGCAATCTCAGTTGGTGAGTATTTTCTAACGCACGTGGAGGTGTGCGCTTGCAGAGACAGGAATATCGATTGATCCATGAAAGCAGGTTTTGAGCCAATAACATGCGCGCGGCCGCTCTCCCATTAGTCAATTGCCCCAAAATACTCGCGAATCTTCGCTGTGCACAATAATGCAACCCCATCTTTTACGGCCGCAACCCCATTTAATTTCTCTCCCATTTAGCCTGTCTGCCCGGCGCGATGGCACGATGGCAGGCCACGTCCAGCCTTCAGGTATGCTTCGCTGAGATAAATGCACTCGATACGACGCCCGTCCGTCATAGGATTTTACTGTGGACATCCGGTGGCCTATTCCTTGCCTGGCAGGTAGCCAGCGGGACCTGATCCGCGCTGTCGATGGGTCTTTGTGGGATGGTGGGAAGCTGTAAAGTTGATCGGGACTGGCTTAAAAGCAAGCAGTTGATACGACGTTCTGGTTTTGCCCCCAGTACTTATGCACCGCTGCCTCGAGATCTCGGAGGTCCTTTGCGCCATATTCGACCAGACGAACGTACCAACGCTCGCATCACTCGCACGGACGTGCCACACGCTGCGCGAGCCCGCCCTCGATGGTCTCTGGCGCTCACAAACAAGTCTAGTGCCACTGCTGAAGTGTTTGCCAGCACACATATGGCAGGAACTTGTGGAGGACAAGCGGCAGGTCCTTGTGAGTGCTCTTTACTCCAGTCCAACAGTTTCTGAGTGTAGAGCTGCATCTGCTTAGCGCATTCTTAATCCTATTACGCCGGAGGACTGGAACCGAGTGCGGATATACAATTACCGCGTGAAAGAGCTCGCGATCGAAACTGCCGAGCTGGATGCGGATTTCTTCCGAACACTCGCCTGCGCCGCACCAGATTCGTTTCTTTTCCCGAACCTCGCATACTGTCGTGGACTGTCGAGGACGATGGCTTCTTCCCCTTCTGCCGCCCGTTCCTCCCCCCAACACTCAACAGCATCACACTTATCCTGCAGGACTCCGCGTCCGATCTATCCATGCTCTCCACGCTCCGAGTTTCCCACCCGAACCTGACAGAGGTACACCTGCATGTGCCAGAATCTCCCGTCAGCGTCAGCGTCATCTCCAACGCCCTGTGCGCCTGGAATTGCCTCACAAAATTGACGGTCGCAACGCTCGATGCAAACGCCCTCGTCCACATCGCCAGCCTGCCACAGCTGACACACCTCGAACTAAACAGATATGTACCCCCGATCAGCGCAGAGCGTCTCTGTGCACTTATGCCAGCACAAGCCTTTCCCGCCTTACAACATTTGGACATTGGGTCGGACAGCCTCCAATCGGCCTTTGCGCTCATCGCGCACGTATCCTCCCCCTGGCTCCGCGCACTGCACATTAACAACCGACAAGCCGCTCCCGCCGCGGCATGGGAGGCGTCGCTCCGCCTCCTCACCCGCCTCCCATCCCGTCCGCATCTCACGTCGCTATCTCTGTGGCAGCCGTCCATGGCTGAGAACAGTCCGCCCGTCCCCGCCACCGCCGCCGACAAATTTATCCTCAACCCGCCCGCCCTCCGCCCCCTGCTGCTTCTCCGCCGCCTTTCTACCGTGCGCCTACAACCCCCACTCGGCATCGATCTCGACGATGCGGCGCTAGAGGAGATGAGCGGGGCGTGGCCTCGCCTCGAGCGCTTGGCACTTCGCGCGCCGCCCCCGCCCCGCACCCCGCGCACGACTCTCCGGGCAGTCGCCCACCTCGCGGAACACTGTCCTCACCTCTGCTCAGTGCAAATGGCGTTGGACACAAGCGCGCCCCCGCGCGTGTCGCGCCTTCGCACGACGCGCTCAGCGCATGCGCTGGTACAGCTGAACCCGGGGGATTCGCCTGTGGGCGATCCCGCACGCGTGGCTGCCTTTCTCTCGGGCGTGTTTGCCCAGCGCATCTCGTTTGGGAAGCGCACGGAGGGCGACCCGTGGGCGGAGGTAGCACGTCTTTTCCGCGTGTTTCGTGGGGTTCGCATAGAGGAGGCGCGATTTTGGAAAGGGGAGCGGTCGGATGAGGATGAGGATGAGGGGCGTAATGAGGATTGGAGGAGGAGCAGTGGCAGCGAGAATTCGTACGACGACGACGGAAGCTCCGACGACGAGTGAGTATAGACTCTTCTCTTTCGGCTGCCTTATCCCATGTGCACCCGCCTTGAGATGGGCTGGGTAGTTCGCCAGCGGATGGGCCTGGTTGGGAATAGCGCGTTGATTGGAGTGAGCAATTGCCTTCCATCTCCTCTATTATGAATTAACGATTTCAGCGCTGGCAATTGCCCACAGATCTTCGCTTTCCTTCCTGGCGTAGCATTTGTCGACCCTCATTCTGGCACAGCTACTCCCATCGCATACGTCTGTCGTTCTCGTCGTTGATAGCTTACGCCCGCCACCGAGCTCAATTTTTACAATGATGGTACATACGAGGAGGGCCACATGGTCTGGCGCAAGACAATATTAGCCGTAGTTTCAAGCGGTTACATTGTTAAGTCAGAGAGGACTCTATTCGCACATCTTCTAACCGAAGAAGAAGTTGTTTACCGCTGGTACAGGAACTCGTGGACACTGATCAGCGTCCGTAGGCGATATGGCCCGGTTGACAGCTTGACATTGAAGACTCGATTCCCGCATCGTGGATAGTAGCATGAGTCAGAAGGCATCTCGCAATTCCAATTAACCGCGCATTTCAATGTTTGGGTTTTCAACTTGAAGTCAGGCACGTGAGTATACGCGTCTAGAGCCATCAGCCAAATACTACATAACGGGAACGCCCTTAATGGGATTGGTTGTTATTTCTTTCTCAGCAGGCAATTACGCAGCGGAATGCAAGCGGCCAATTAATCTACGTGCAAACCCACAGCAATTCCCGCAACTGGCCGCGCTTGGGCCGCACACCTAATTTATCCTCCATGCGGAAAGGGCCAAAGATAGGAGAACATCACCAGCTGGTTAGGCAGCATGCGCAAAGCCGCAAGCAAGGTGGCAGAAGATTCTGACGTGGAAACAGCACGCAGACAAGAAGTAATTTGGAAGTAATGAACTCGAAAACAATCCCTGAATCAATCCGCTTTCAATTGCAGTGTTCCATAAGTTTGCGAGACGCAGGAGAAAATACTGGGGATAATACCAATCTACTCAAATCGTTGTGCCTGCGGTCTCTCAGTGAAAGCAGATAAAGACAAGATGATGAGCTGGAAGAGACCAGGCAAAAACCGCTGTCTGTGATGAGTCGGCACCGATTCGGCATTGACACAAGTCACGTGACGAGCTTTGTCTTGGACTTTCAAGTCACTCTGTTAGAGTGAGGGTTTCTTCGAGGCCACGCGGGAACTAGTAGAAGACCCTGGCAAACGCGCAGGGGATTTATTCAAGAAGGTACAACTTTATACGAGAAGAGTGGGACTCGGAACAGTGACTCACCATCGGCAAACGAGTCACTAATGATCTGCGGGCCGCTGGCGCCATCATATCAGTAATGATCGGCAACTCCCGGCAGTTTCGCTGGGGAAGAGTTCCGCCGGACCCCTTGCCGTTGGCACGGGGCACATTCGCTGGCGCGATGCCTTTCCGCTGCTGGCTTTTTCCGCTGGCACGGGGCCTTTTTATTTTATTTTATCTTTTTTTGGTGGGCTAATTATGTGTCTTACTTAATATCTTACGCGGGGGAGACCCCCGCGGACGCCCCTTGGCGCTCGCCGCTGGGCCCACTGCGTGGTGCATATCGCTCGCCGCAGGCCCACCGCGTGGTGCCGTGCTCCGGCACCCCATCAGCGGAGCTTAAACTACTGATCCCCGAGTGCCATTTCTTATCCTTCCTTGGCGCCGAGTCCCGCTAATGATCCTCGCTTAGAGCTAGCCGAGAGTCTAAGCGAGTCCCACTCTTCTCGTCAGTACTCCAACTTAAATGCTAAGGACGGGGTAAGAACAGCACCGAGAAAAGTCCGGAAATAAATAGCGCCGAGTCGGGGATGTAGAAGGAATGATAACCGGAGCCGAGAGTCCGAGTACGAGACAGGAAGAAGGAAGGCCGGAAATGAAAAGCGTGTGGGTGCGTCGGTGTGGTGGTGAAGGCGCGAGCACGTGCACTTATATACATTCCAACACACTCGTTATCAGAATCATAGCCCTCGCCCAGTCCTCCCGTATCCGGTTCTTTCAACGGCGACGTCAATGAAACATTGCCTAACCTGCGCAGTTTCGAGTGGCGAGTTAAAATCTTGTGAAATCGATCGCATGAATGTCCGAAGGGTACGTACGTAGACCGGTAACCGATCTCTCATATGAAGACAAATCGTTCATAGAGAGACCGGTCGATCTGGGTTTAAATTTAGAGGAGGCCCGATTAGTCACGTGTTGGTCACTTCAAAAGCAGCGTGGATTGAGCCTATCATCGAACAGAGGGTTAAAACACGCACAGAGCATGATGGTACTTGTAGTTTGGAACTATTCGGACTGATCGGGCACCGGGAGATTTTTTTGGACCAGTTTCGGTGGTGAAACGAGCATTTTGACGGTTCAGGCTGAATTGGATGTATTTTGTCGAAAGGTGTACAGTTTCTTTTCGTTAAAAAGCTGGAAACACATTGTAAGGTATCATATATGCTTCTGGTAGCTTTATCTACCATTCATACTCTCAGGAATCGCTGTCATTGAGCAAGTCGTGCGATGCACGTGACGAACACATGATCTGATCGGGCCTCCTCTAAATTTAAATCCAGATCGACCGGTCTCTCTATGAACGATTTGGCTTCATACGAGAGATCGGTTACCGGTCTAGTACGTACGCACTTTGTCTCAAATGATTAGTGACTGAACGCTCGAAAATGAGCGAAGTGAGAGTATAGATCCACCTGTGAATCTAGCAACTCTAGCTGCCTGGAGAAACGACCCACTTTCCGTCGCCGAAACTTTCCTCGCTCGGTCGTGGCTCCTCGATGAAAAAGAGGAGCTATTGCGAGTAGATAAAGACATCCAGTGCCTCGAGGCACGTCGCATAGCACTCCTTGCGCGTTTAAGCATCTGCAAGTGGCATTGGCCCTCCACAAAACTCTCCCCACTGAACTCCTTTGCGAAATTTTCGACCATTGCACATTCGATGACTCGTAGCATTCCCGCGATTCCTTCTCCCAAACATACGCCGGCGTCTATGTCGAATCTGTTCACGCTGGAGATCGGTCGCACTTGGAACGACCAAGCTGTGGAGTAATGTACGAATTACTTTTCAGTGCGGCAGAACCACCCCCGTCCACGCGAACCGACTGTGCTCATCCCGATGCTGCAGGTACGCCAACGGAGCCCGAACCACGGGACGATCTCAGAATTCGGGCTCGCCCGCCCGCTCCGGAGACTGACGCCCGACGAGATCGACTCAGGAACAGGGCTGATGATGAGGGGCGTCGTGGGATCAAGCCTCTAACTGTCCCCTGCGGTTCGGTATGCACTATTTAACACGTAATTCTCGGACTAACGAGAGAACAGATAGAGGAATCTGTTCGTGGCAATTGTCGAGATGGTACGGAGCCCTTCACTCGCTGATCGTAATTCTACAACTCTGAAGCATATGTTTGATTCAATTGATCTTTGTTACTGCGCTTTTAATCCTACAAATTCTGCTCTTGCAGCTGTGTACGATTGTAACA
Organism: Mycena latifolia; assembly: GCA_029289555.1. Lineage (NCBI taxonomy): Eukaryota > Fungi > Basidiomycota > Agaricomycetes > Agaricales > Mycenaceae > Mycena > Mycena latifolia. The sequence goes on along the minus strand of JARJLE010000173.1, from coordinate 11,158 downwards.
GGCGGACATCCTCCGAGTTTTCAGTGATACTAGACTAACAATAGCTGCCCAAATTACCTAGGCCATTATTCCTCTTAGGTTTCGTGCCTTCCCCCGCTTCCAACGCGGAATCGATCCAGCATTGATCTTCCTGTCCAAGATATCGTACAGCCCCCGGCTCCCGAAGTTTTTCCGCCCCGGTATACTGCAGTAGCCTGCCCCCGTATCCCCCCGTTGCTATGAGGTACTAATATGTGTCGTTATGTCTTGACAGATTGGAGCAGGCCTGGACTCCCACTTCCCAGCGCGGTTAGTACAAGGCAAACCTTATTTCCAGACCGTCCAAACCCAGTTCAAATCACGCGGGTTAACTCTTGACCAGAGAGTTCGAATATTCGCAGCCATAGGAGTGCGGTGCATTTATGTCTCCCTCCTCTGTAGTCGTTTTTTTCTATGAATCTTCCAAACTAGACTTCCATTCCGCCTCGCAACGTAAACGGAGGCAAATGTGGTCCGTCGACTTTTTTCAGTGTCCGCACTGTTCCGATCACGATTCCGGGCGGTTTGTGAGTTCCACAGCGTCAAACTGCTGTCCAGCGCCTAGACTGTATTCTTATGAGACGATGTGGACTGGCCCCTAAGATTCTTCGTTAAACAGATACTGTGTCATCTCTCAGTGCTTTCATCTTGATCAGGGCAGGTTCCACCTTGACCAACGGAGCGAAATCAACCAAAAGTTATGTCTTCTTCCAATTTATGTAGGTAGGGCATCAACAAGTGTTACTAATTTGGCATCTCTTCTAGGTCATTGGTAATCCATAGGGTTATATGTAAACCTCGACGACGTCGGAGGCTGGTGTGGCGCCGGCGTCGCAAATTGCCGAGAGTAGGTAAATCTCCTCGGAGTGATGCTCTGACTCGCGTGATGCAAACTCTGAGGCCCGGGCCCGATCCATGCGGCTACGTTAGGATCAATTGGTGACGGCTCAAGTGGGGGTGGGATTTTCGCAACTCTTGCGGACGGTCTCGTAAAAATACGATATGGGAGCCCTTGTTCTCCAGCTCCTGAAACTTCGCATCCACGGCAGAATATCCGTTGACCAGACTCCAATGACCACCAATGACTGGGGGACTTTCCGCCTACCGTATTGCTGTGGTATGGGACATTGTGTCTCTATAAATTCACAGCCGCTCTCCGCTCTCCGCTCTCCGCTCATTCACGACTCTTATGAACTCCGCCGACCTCCACAAAACAAGCCTTCGCCCCACGACCCCCGTCATGTCTTTCGCACTACACAGCGGCGACGACGGCAGGACATCGCCCGATGGACGCACAAGCAAGGACCTACTGCGATCGATCTTGGAGGTACGAAAGAGTTGGAGGACGTCAAATAGCGGCGAGGCCGTCTGGCCGCTCAACCTCGAAGCTGCCTTTCTTGAAGGTGCCGGGGTCATTTCATCTATGCTGGGTCTCTTTTGACGCTAGATTCCGACAGGGCTGGAAAAATACCAGGCTCCAGTATGCAAAGACACGGTTATGCTCGGGCGCTTTCCTGGACGCAACCAATTCATCTCGGAATATATTTGGAGGAAGACTGGCCAACGACGAACTACCAAGCAGATTGCGAGCCGGCTGCAGCAGTTGCGCGAATCCTGCCAGGGCGAGGAATGTACGTGTCTGCCCCATGCATTGGAAGGGATTCTCATATGTACTTTACAGTTGCGCATCTCTTTTTCCCCTCGCCAAAACCAGTTCCGAGGACCACCTCGCTCGATGGTGATGGAGCTCCGCTCTCAAATGAGAGAGTATCTTCGACCATGGCACATCTCCTGATTTACATCGACATCCTTCCCCGCGGTGTTGCCGACGCCTTTCACGATGTTCCACCCCAGCCATGGACGGAGGCCCCAAACATCATACATATGTCCCGCCACCCTCGTCGGCTAGCTTGCATTGACCCTACGGTTTCATTCATGTCTCGCTCACCTATTCTTGCCGAGTCGCAATTCACAGTGTGGACGGACCACGCCGTGCACATGGAGGCAAATGTTCCAGTCACATCCGTCATCGACACTCGCTTGCCAGACTCGGCTTGCTTCCTACACCGAACGGCCTTGATACCAGGATACTGGGAAACTATTGTGGAGAGTCCCGGTGCGTCCTCCATTTAACCCTGAGCGAAGAGTTCTGAAGCCGGTCCTATAGATCCTACCGTCTATACGATTTCGCACCAAGTCATCAGCGTTAATGACCACAAAGTTATATTTTCCGCAACGTACTGCTTTCGATACTGGGCCCAACCTTCTACCACATTTGGATTACGGAAGTGTTCCGCTGATAGGGATTTCACTGAGGCAGATTTTAAGCTGGCATAAAGTGTCGGGTGGCTGGTGCTGAAGTATCTAATGGCCGCTTCGTACGAGACAGAGCATTGAAATTATCACAAATAGCTACATTTAGTTACTTAAAAACATTGTACTACGTGCAGTTGTCCAATCACGAATGTTCCAACATATTTTACGCGTTTTTATAGCCACGACGAGCGCGTGGTCGAGACTGAGGAACCGGCAAATAATCCCTGTCTCCTTTTGGGCACCCTCGGCTGGCAGATGCCGAACCTTATGATCCGGGCAAGCTTTGTCCGTGTTTCTCCCCCCTCTTTTTCGAGCACCACTTGGTGCCACTCAGGTTTCACGCGTCTTCCTCGTTAATCGCGCTTCAAAACCCTCTTTCTCGCAAAGAAATTCAACGCTATGGGCTTCGGCGACTCTCCAAAGTCACCCTCCTTCACGAAAGACCGGCGAGGTGCGTGTTGTTGCGCGTAGCATTCCGCGCTTTCCTCATCGCATCCAGGCTGGAACTCCGCATGGGAACGCGATTTAGCGACGATATATGGCTCGGGCGTGGCGATTTCTTTTGCGAGTCGCGGCCCTGTTCCGAGCCTGACGGGTGGTCTGCCTAAAGAATACTACGACATGATGCTGGGCGACTCGAATGTGTTGAATCTGCAGACCATGACGTCCCAGATCTGTATCCTCCAACGGGATCTAACGCGGAAATCCTCGAAAAGATTTGCGGAGGATGACTTTGAGTCGCACTGGACGACGCGGTGTTCCGTGAAAGAACGCGAAGATTTTATTCTGGAAGGCCTCGTCCGTGCGTGCCAGGCCTCGCCCGATTTTGAGGACCATCGGAAGTGGTGGGCGACTCCATACCTCTCTGTTTTCACTAGCTCAGACTATTGTACAGGTGTCCCGAGCTCACGCTTAAACGCCTGAATTACGGCTCGGGTCAGGGCTTCATCGACCTGTTGAAGAAGCTGACGCTCCAGGACCTCGACGTGGTTCCCAGCGATTTCAGAACCGTACCTAACGTGGTATTTGACAAGATGCACGTCATAGACGATCCCAACCCCCACCCAGGGCGCGTGCTCGCCAAGAAGGCCTGCGACAGTCAGCGCACGTATCTGCTCACCATGGTGGTTTGGAACATTCTATTGGCCTTTGTACGTCATCCATCACCATGTACTTCATTCGGAATTAACCCCTTCTTAGTACCGCGAATCAGAGAACTGCGGACTCGTAAAAGGACAGCGCGCCGATCCCGAGGTGTTGGAGCGTCTCGAAGAGCTGGTCGGGAACGAGACGGTGGTCAAGGAGGTTGGGCGCGAGACTGCAGCGAATCGCCGCCTCGCCGAGCGCCATTGCACCTCGTGCGGCCTTCCCGCCGAAAAAGCAGGCGTCGCGACACTCGCTGCCTGCCAGCGCTGCAAAGCGATCGATCGCCTGGTCTTTTACTGCTCGAAGTGTGTGCGTTCATGGGATCAGCCCTACGTTCTAACTTTCGTCCAACAGGAAATGCCAAGCCACCGACTGGAAGACAGGGAACCCGCCGCACAAGACCATCTGCGGCAAGGCGGGCGCCATCGCCGAGGCGCTGCTCGCTCCGAAGGCGCCCGAGTCCGCCGCCGATGCCGAGGACGACGACTTCCCCCCGTCGGAGCCCGGCTACAAACGCTCGCCCGCGCTGCTCCACCAGCTCAAGCTCCTCAAGGAGAACCCGCAGATGGACTATGTGCTCGTGCAACCCGAGCCGCACCCAGACCACGGCGTCGTGCTGCAGGACGCGATGGGCGGCATGTTCTTCAAGCTGTGCATGACGCGTGCGGTCTGCGGGCCCGCGCCACGCGAGGTGCTCATGATGTTCCAGCAGCTCGAGCCGACTGCGCGCCGGGCGCCCGGGTTTGGCGTCGCGAAGCTCAAGAAGCAGCTGTTGAAGGAGTATGGGGTCGATGTTGATGTGGTGAAGGCGGAAACGTAGTGGGACAGAGTACGACAGAGAATTGTAATTTTCCGGGTGCATTGCGTTGCATAAGTCTGATCTCAATAGCGTCTGAACAGCGTGAATAAAAGCACTGTGGCGTACGGAACACGGGCCGGCACAGGTGAAGTTTAGCTCCCGCGTAGTTGGGTTTGGACACCGCGCTCGCTCAAAATAAAGGTGTGGAACGAATGGACAAGTATAGAAGCACTCCTTTGACTTTCCGCTTCGATGTCAAACCCGCCGGAAGGAGATTTTATGTGCGGCGACGGCGGCACATTCAAGCTTCGCTCACGTCAATCATTGAATCAAGGCGCTCTGTCAGCGGCATCCGTTCCCCGCCAAATCGCCGCACGCCTCGCGCTCCCTCGCCGCATCGTGCCGGACATCGTTATTCCATAGTCAATCCACCATCAATGCTCTAGAGCTCGACTCAAGCACGACTACGCGCTTTCTTCGAGGGTTGGGACACGCGCGAGAGCCGGGTGATTGGACGGTGCGCGACCTCACCGCGCTTTATGCGCTGCTGCTCACCAGGCATTCGTGGGCAGACCCGCGTGCGCAGTCCCTCGCCGTAGCAGCCCCCGCCAGCGCACTTCCCTCGGCGGCCGCATCATGCTCATGGTGTGCCCCCGATCCCTCATCTCCTCGCTTAAGAACACGCCCCGTCGACCTGGTGCGCGGCACCGCAAGCAGGCGTGATGCGCCTCATCCCGCAAGCATAGTGCGCGTCCAACGCGCCGCGCCGCCGCCGTTCACTGTGCTTGTCTCGGCTACGCCCGTGCCATCGTATCGAATGGCGACGGAGACAGGGTTAAACGCAGTGCTAGGTTCAACGTAGATACATTAATCATTCTGTTGCCCTTCTGCGCTTTCTCGTAGCGATGCTCAGCACTCCGTGCACCCAGGACTTGGCGGGATGCACGCTCCTGCCGAGTTTTGCCGAGAGGGTTTGCCGCAACAGTGCCGCCGCCAGAAATCTCCTTTTTGAGTTTGACATCTGACGCGGAAAGCAAACAAGTGTACTGTATAGTTTCGATCAATTCTCCCCGCCTGTGACCTGTGACCCGCAGATTTGAACTTGAGTATTCGTAAATCCGCCAGAGCGCCCGTGACAGCCCAAAAATGTTCGTAAATGTGGTGGAAAGGTTGCAGGGCATGGGCCTAACATACTTTTGGGCCTCCGTGGTCACATTGCTCAGTTGCATTGTGCCAGTTCTCAGCTAACTGTGGTGTTTCTGTACGTCGGATGTTCAAACTGCTTCCTCCATTTTCTTTTGTTGTATTTTTAGCATTGCGAAATATTCCATGGCCCGCAAAGTAAACAGCCTTCACGAAAGGTACTTAAACCTAGAATCCTATATATTTCTGCTACGGGCTTTATTCTATAGCACCCCAAATATGACCTACTTGCCAAGCACATTGTCGAATCAAAAGCTAAAGCGGTGTAGATCATCAGATTACTTACATGACCTTTTTTCTGTGCATTCACCCTCGATCCCGCCGCTTTCTTCGCAATGAGTGGCCTTCCCAACATGATCAAAATCCCGGATGGGCCAGAAAAGCTCTCGCTACCCCCCCCCCGCCTCATCAACTTTCAGTTGTCGCCACAGCGCAAATCCACCGAATCACCTCAAACGTGAGAGCGCAGTGCCAAAGGCGCCGCGCCGACGAAAAACAGGGTTTTTTGGTGGTCTCTGGGCGATTTCGTGACTCTTTTCGCAGATTCGAATATGCCCTCGGTGACCTGTGACAGGTACGAATATTTTCTTAAATTTTGGGGCCTGTGACCCGTGACATACGAATTGATCGAAACTATACAGTATAAAAGTTGAATCTCGATAATTACGGTTGGATAATCAATTATAGGTACTTAATATGAAAACGAGGCGACGCAGCGTCCCATCCAACACATTGCCAACAATCAAGCAAATGCCGAGGATCACTTGCAGAAATGATCGGTCGTTATGCGATCAAGAATCCAACGAGGTGTACTCACTATTTTTGTTTCACAACCAGAAGTCCATACTATTAGAGACCCCTTAGTTGGCCACCCTACTTAGTTGGCCACTTGACTCCTATAAGACCAGGGCTTCATAATTATGACTGGGCATAATGTATAAACAGAATACCACCTCCAACGAATGTTCAGACCAAATTTCAGCCGAAAGTGATGGGTTGATCAGGAGCTACGGCATCGTTGATCGGGATCCGACGCGTGGGGACATCAATTCTTATCAATCGGACCACTCCATCAGGAAAAACCTCCCTTGGTAAATTGCCTCCAATTTCCTGACTGCCCAGGGGATTCCCCCAATTCGGGGTAATTGGGCCAAATTACCGAGATTTCCTACATTTCCGGTCAACCATTTTTAGCGCGAACTTAAAAACATCATGATTCGGTCAGAGGAACATTCGCGGAAGTGAGTCATGCTCATCGGAATCATGATTTTTTCTTTAGCCAAGATAGGGTACTTGATGAGTGCGACATCTGAAATGTTCGCAAGTCCATCGCGCCCAGCCCTAAACTCCGTCGGATCAAGAACGCACACGTGATCGTGCACGGATGGTTCGTTTTGATGGTGGCACAACAAGATCAAACATCTCTCTTCCTTTCCCCTCATCTCGTCCCTTCCCCTCCTTCTCCCGAGGCACCATTTTCCTTCAAATCGTCATGGGATCACTGGGAGTTACTTCGTAGAGTATGCATCCACCACATTGCCCGCTTCTGTGGCCTGACAGGGTTCCAGCATCGATCTCCGACTGGGCGCCGCTGCTGTATAAGGGAACGAGCTGAGGCCTTATTGACGAGAGTCATGGTAAATGTGCGAAATTGTGTCCCAGGTTTACAATGTACTGACAATTCAGTCGATAGCCGTGTGTGTCACATCCAGACTCCGGAATCGGTATTGTTTCTCCCTTCCCTCTTGATATCTCAGTCTGATATGTCATCCCAGGACCCATCCTGTTTTCTTCTTTGCCCCCATCTTCAGATGTTTGTCAGTCGATCCTTTATATTTCCCTGTGAGTAGTACGCTCACGCCGGACCGAAAGCCTCATTCCTCGCGCGTGCGGCCCAGCGGCCTTCCTCTTCCGAACACCGTCAGCTCTCAGTACATGCCTCGCCGTATCGCCGTCGTGAGCGTCTGGGTGCCCCCACCCGCTGGAGTTTGGCCAACCGCCCTGCTGAGGTGTGTCGCCGTTCCTTCATTCTGCCCGGAAACTGACAGATGTTTTTTGTTGCCTGCGCGCTAGCTGCTTCAGGTCTTAGGCACCATTCCTCGCCTCGTGCGTGTTCTCTGCGCCCCATCACTGGCCCACGCACCCTTGCGCATGTTGCCCGTCCGTGCCTTGATACAACGGCACCAACTCTGCCGAATGCAGAACCAATTCCTGAGTCATCCTCGCCCGCATCCATACCCCCCTGCACACACTCGCTCTTGCCCTATCTGATGTCGGCCGCCTGTCTCGATATCATTGCATGGTGCGAGGCATATCTCCGCCGAGCGCTCTCTTTATTTAACCCGGCGTGTAGCGGCCCTACATAGGTGCGTCAAACTTTCTTTCTGGCGGACTAATCTATAATGGGACGATGCGCACGTGGACTAGATAATTTTGGTTCTCAGCAGGGTAACCGCGTGAGCAAATAGTCTTGTCTCATATCCGAGCCACATTTAATGTTACGCGCTCAGGCCGATGATCATGCCCTCATTCAAGTTATTCTCTCAGAGTCCTTGGTGGGTTCCCACCGAGTTTCCGCCCTTTATTTTCTAATTATCTAAAGTGCAGATGCACCCTTGATTCATGCGGTGGCGGGAGGGTTCCACGAGCCGGGGACAGGTTTGAAGATAGATAGAAACTTATTGTACATACGTAACCTGAATTCAATACTTTCTCAACCCTTTTCTTCCATGATATGAGCTGTCGAATGGCTGCAAATTATGCACTAGAGCTCGGAAACATCAGGTAATTTGGGGGCAAATTGGAGGTAAGTTATTTTGAACGTTGCTAGCGGGGAAATGAAACTAATGGAGGATATTCACCCCAATTAGGTCAAACTCAGGGGCAATCCCGGGGAATTGCCGAGGGAGGGTTTTCCTGATGTCGCCTCATTTGCCATCGCCATTTCTCCACCATTTCTTCCTCGATTCACGACTTTGGGGGCTCGTTCGGATCCCCCGATGCTGGCCTTCCATCTGAAGAGATACTGGACGGCAACTGACTGAACTATTACTCTTAACATACCCGGGAAAAGCACGACTTCATTTGTAGGTCAGTCATGCTGGCACCGTCGTGGTCCACGACACCGCTATGCCATCGGTCTGGAACCTTACACAGGACTTCTCAATATACAATCCTTCATTCCGAGACCCTTTCAAGATTTATCCAATGACCTCTGATTGCTCTGGAGGCCATTGTCCAAAATCACCAAATTTCAGTCGTGCTGATAGTCGATTTTTTGGAGGAGATGTCAGCAACTTGGAATGGAGTTGGGCATCCAGGTACGTCCAAATACTTCCCATTAAGTAGCCTGGATCCTAATTTGGCCCATCGCGGCCTTTTTGTGAGTAGCAGAACACTCATTCATCCCGCGACCCCCAATTTCGAGGTTTCCCGTCGATCGCAAGCATGTATTCTGCCCATTTCTATACCTCATATCTACACCATCATAACTGTTTTAAATAGTGAATATAACCTGTATATGATTCTGAGTGCAGGCCACCACCATTTGAGAGCTCAATACGTTAGTTGGCAGGGTGGCCAACTAACCTGTTGTTTGGCTATGTTGGACTGCCGTTCAAAATAAATTCCTTACACACTCAAATCTTCGAGTATTTCGGTGCTGGCGGACTCAAACTCTTTGGAGGATGCATGTCCTCATTCTGACATAGTCTGGCTCGCACCGGCACCGTATAACACCAGGGCTGCGGCATAAATGCTTAAGTGGCCAACTAACTGGTCTCAAATAGTAATTTGAACCTCAGAAGGAGACTGGGTGGCTTAGTTGGCACATAGAAATTGAAACTCGGGTTAAGTACCCTGATGCTTTGGTTCGTATACATCTGCCTCGTTCTGTGCCCCTGTTAGCAAAACTGCGGTGAGATGCTGAGAATAAACTTAACCAAGTACGCCGCGTCGGCGATGGCTCGGCTGGCTGCTTGATAAGTTGCTCGCTTCTCCGTGGCCGTCGCATTCCAGCCCCAGGGCGCCACGGTAGATGTAGGCCAGCGTGACACTCGTCTCGCCATGCGCCACATAAGACACGGGGCGACTAGTAGAATGATCACTCCCGGTCCAGCAGCGTGGGTCTCGATGACGGCCATGACTAGGGCCGATCTATCTCTCGAAATTTGATTTGTTCACAAGACGGGACGTCAGAGCTGTGCTTCTCCCTACAGCCTGTACGGTAAATGCGAAACGGGATCAAATGGCTAGTATATAAGTCAACCCAACTCACGGCGACGTTTCCTGAGTAAAGGCCGCGAAGAACGAGAGGAAGGTCGGGAAAGTCGTGACTACTAACTGTACACCGGCAACTCCATCCTGCCGAGTCTACGGCCGAACTTGATAATGGGGGCCATGGACGAGGCAGCCTGGACGGGGTCGAGGATCAGAGTAACTAAAGGCACCGAAGTTCTCCGTTCGATATGCTGATAAAAGGAAGAGTTGTCAATCCGAAACAACCCGGCGCGTGCGACAGGATGTACGCGCTTTCGTTGGTGTGTTGGTTCTAAAATCACCTCTTCAGCTTTATTATCGCTGTGAAGAGACTGTCCAGAGCTGTTTCAGTGACATTCGGGAGAGCGGGATACAAGCTTCAGGCAGGCGCGGCCGATGGAGAGGAAAAGATGGAAATTGGGCTCAATGACATGCTCGATAACGAAGAGTGGATTACCCACCGGACATTTTATAATGAGACGGCGAACAAGAGCGACCCTGTCTGAAAGTGGGTCCCGGTGGACGATTCCCGTGTTTGCGAAACACGTAGCATCTTCAGCGGACAATGCCAAAAAATTCATCGATCTACCCGGGGCTACCTACCCGATGGGGTCCAACCCGATCCATGTACATAGCTATGGTCATAACGATGCATATATATAAACTTTAGAGTGAGAACAGAAATATGAACACTGAGGACAGACGTACGCAGCTGCCTAGGTACATACCGAGGGAGTCCTGGAGGCGATGCGACGTTTGAAGGATTGTCGGAGTCCAAAAAAAATGGCAAGTAGAACAATTATGGCCGACCGCCGCGTCGTAGAGTCACCAAATGAGACCTTGGGGCACTTAAATGGGGTGAAGAGCCATGGAGTGCATCGCGGACAGCGTATACAGAAAAAAAAATGTCAATCTGAGGTCGAATATTCCAAGACACCTGCTGCCACCAGGGCATTGAGCCTGTTTTTACGCCTGGGGGAAACGAGCCGCATTTGGGCAACGGACCACGCCCGTTGAAGTCGCGAACCCGATGAAAGGGGGGCAGACGCGACGGGGCCCGGCATCCGGCTCCCAGCGCGATTCAAGCATGTCCGCAACAACATTGCCTGCAAGGTCCTCGGCTGTATCCAGGACGAGATGCTCGAGGTTGGGGAGGATCACGGTGTGAGGAAGCCTAGAATGCAAGAGCGCGAATAAGAGTCCATCGTCGCCCGCTCGCCTATTTGTATGGGAAAGTCGTTTCAGACTGAAATTCGGTGGAGGAATGTAGCCAACTGGGTGCCCTGGTAGGACAGGGAAGAAAGAAGGAGTTGCTGGAGTTCGAATCCGGATCGTTCGTGGAGCGCTGCGGAAGGATGTTCTGGACCAAGTGATGCGTTGATGGTGAGTATTCGTAACTGGGGAAACGAGAATGGTCGA